>CAJQUW010002526.1:0-171572 GCA_907163375.1 Prostheceraeus crozeri | reverse complement strand
TTATCGATGGTGATTAAACACTTATCAATCGGCATTGGCTCATAAACCAACTGTAGAACTTTCATTTGTAACGATGCCACTTTTCCGGTTGAGCCGTGAGCACCAATGTATAGACCGTTGACGTGTATTAAACCCATGTATCGTCCGCGCTTCAGATCATCACACTCCATTGTATTTCCAAGTAGATCGAATGCTTGAAAGTGATCGGACAATTTCAAGAATAGCGTATCGAACTCGGGTAAATCCTTATAGCCACTTCCTTCCTCTAACGCCTTCCTCCAATGTGTAGGAGCACTTTCGGGCAACACAACGCATTCCTTCGCCAAAGAGTCGATGGTTTTGAGTATCATCTGCTGCCATTTCGGAAAGGTTACTCGCATTTGTCTCATGTTGCTATAACCAGATGAAGACATACCATTACTGTGGAAAAATGGAACTTGAAGGTAGAAACCATCGTCACCATAGCTCAACGTTTGGAAGTAAAAGGTATTTCCAATCCCTTGAACCTTCCTTGTCGGTCGGAATTTAAAGAGATCACGTTCAAATGAGTCGCTCTCCTCTCTAACTATAAACATTTTTTGAGACATGATTCAATGTTGTACTTATTCGGAGCTTTTCAACCGTCAGCGATGAATGATAGCTTGAAAGTGATTAAAGAGTACAAGCGCGTCTCTCTTATATACATATTCACATGAGTCATCAATCAATGATGACGTGTCAATCCATGATTCGTCGTCTACAGCAACACTGCGGCACCTGCTACAACTTTCCCTAGTGGACTGTTGAGTACATTGTAAATGCTGTTTCCAATATCATTCAACATATTCAAAAATCCACCACCTCCACGCTGAACTAAGTTCCGCCTTTTCATATCACTGCTTCTTGGATTTGAAAATTTTCTAATGCTGTTTAGAGAATCAGTACTCAATAAAGGTTTGTATATTGGGAGGCATATTGGGAGGTTTGTATATTGTGTATTGCAAAAGCCAAATCACGGATGAAATCATCACTTGAGTTTTGAATTAATTTGCACTTAACTTTATTGTTTCGCATGCTGTTTAACTTTCGCAACGCCTTCTTAAACTGACTTGAAGGTCTAAAAGAACCATTCTTCCGAGAAAAAGATGCCTTTCGTTTTGCAGTCATTTTTATTGTGTTAAAAGCAAAGCATTTATGAAAATACACATTTTTGCTTAGTTCCATGCAACAAAGTCAAACGGTAACAGATGGTAGGTCGTAGTCATCAACATCACTCAAAGTCTGAGTCGTTGCAGTTATAAGCTGTTCTATATTACACATTAAATCCTTTGATAGAGGACAGCATGAACAGCATGGTTTTGAAGCGAAGACTTTTAAAAGATTAGCATAGTATGCTCTAAACTTGATTATGTCCCGGTCATCTTGCACTGCCACATTGACGCTCATCGACGGGGGTCCGGTAAACATGTCCACCTTGAATTTACCACCATTTTCATCATAGTGGCTAAATACGATTATATCATGCAAACAAGTCTTCAATTTCCGTGTTCTCATTTCACAATAGCAACGAGAACTCTGTGGAATAGCTTCCGTCAAACTCAGAGGCTTGAACACTTCATCGAGCCAAAATCGTAGTACTCGCGTAAGGGCATTGGTCAATATCCTCATTAAGAGTTTCTGAAGTTCAATATCATCTTCACAATGATAGAATGTGACAATATCCTCCATCAGATCTATGAGATCAGCTTTGTAACCAATAACATCATTTGCAGAGTAGAAAATCTTGCTAGTAAACAGATTGTCTTTGTGAATAATTGAAACAGGAATGATCGTGGTAAATGGCATGTTTATTAATGTCTACAATCCTCAACAAGTATGGTTTGTAATAGAAGTGTGATAACCTTATATACAAAAGCTGCACAATAGCAACCAATCACAGACACGCATGATGACTCATCATGAACGATATACAGTGACTGTTGAAATTATTTCTTCATCACAAAGGGGACAAAATGTAGTTTCCAAGGGTATATAGCATGTAGAACACATGACAAAATGAGAACATGGTAAGAAGAGAAGGGATTTTTCCCGTTCAAAACACCTAATGCAGTTCCGTTCACATAATAGTTTAAACGTCTCTGTTTCTAATTTCTTTCTGAAGTCACTTTCATTGTTAGAACATTTTGATAAATCAATTGAAGGTTTCACTTTTTTTATCTCCGTTTCAGAAAGTTCCAATTTCATCCTCCTAATTTCACTGTCTTTATAATGTAGCATTGAGAAATCTTCTATCCAACTACGATCCAATTTAGCATTCATGTATGCTCATCCAGATCCATTAGTCGTTCAACTAAATCACCAGCTTTGATATTTTCATTTAGATTTGTAACAGTTTCTATAGCCTTTAGCGAATAACCAAGGTCTCTTGCAACAATCCATGAAATTGGGTAACTAACCATCAAGCAACTTCCACGTATTTATAACTTAACCTAGTTATGAAAATAAATAAAATTGTCATCATAGTCACAATGGCCACAATTGTCGCATTTGAGCAAGCAGTCTCAAAACAAACACCTGTTTAAGTAGCGAAATAGATGTTCGCATCCCTATTCTAATTCACATACTCTAATTCAATTTCGGAACAAGGCGTTCCGAATCATTGAGTATGATCTCAATTCGCCTATCAATCGGAACGCGGTTCCTATTTACATGTTCCTATTCATGTTCGCATCCATTCGCAATTCGGAACATGTTCATATCCATGTTCGCATTCGCAATTCGGAACATGTTCACATTGGCAATTCGGAACACATGTTCCTATCCATGTTCGTATCCACTATCAGTGCGTCCGCAATTCTAACTACTGACAACTACGGCATTAGTGTCGGCTGATTGATACAGAAATCGGGATGATTTCAAATTTTCATCTTCACTGGGTTAGAATGCTGCTCAATGAATATCTTCAAACAGCATTGCATGGAGTCACTTGCATTGTAATGAGAAGTAGGATGGTTTTCATAAGAACATATTAACAATGCTCAACTTACATGGCAACACGATGATTCTTTTCCTAGCGTTCCCAGAAGCTAACCTTTTTACAGTTGAGCATTTAAAAAAATTCTTTCTTCTTCTCTTCAATTGTGAGACCGATATCTAAGCTCTTCAATCCGCATCTCATCTCTTGTTGATAGCGTTTGATGCTCTATTGAAGGAAAATTTCCAGCCATAACATGCCAATGAAGATGATTGTGGTCTCATATGTAGACTATAGTGTTATCAAGAGTCAAGAAATTGTTTTTTTATTTATTGCTTCATATACCAGCCCTTCCAAATCCGACACTTTCTTCATTGCAACTGTTAGGCCAGATATGCCTTTTAGTGATAACCTTAGTCGCCCGTCCATGGATATTTATGGATGATTTCATGCATGTATCAGAAATCAATCATGCATGGGAATGCATGATTCATGCATTCCCATGCATGAATATTATCCATGATCCATTACGTATCAATGATTTATCAATGTGACATTTGATGTTGCTCAAAAAAATCATGCATGATTTTACGATGCACTTGATGAAGTTGACCATGGTCCCCAGGAAGGTGAAGTGCGCTTTTAAACAGCACGATCGATACAGAATTGAATTCTCCAACTGAGTGTGGAATAGACCAGTTCGTGTTAGAAATATGTAATGATTCATTGCACTTGCCGACTGGGGTGTTCGTAATCACAAATGGGTTCTTCACATATATTTCTATTCAATTCATTTCTGGATCGATCATGCGGTTCAAAAAATGAATTTCACCAACCTGACGCGCCATTACGTTTTCATCAATTGCATGGTAAATCATATCTGATTTACATGCTAGAACTACCTGAAATTCACAAGGAAATAATACATAGCTCATTATGGTATGAATAGATTTTATCTATAACAAAAAAACAATCAGTGTAAACATGGAGGCTAAAAAACACAACGAAAAAAGTTCACTTCATATAACAAACTTGTTCGCTAGTCTTTCTCTTTACAAACATTGAGATCCTTCTGCAATTGGATAATAAAAGCTAAATTAAATTGCATAAAAGAAAAACAGAACAAACCTTCAAAAGAGTCAATTCAAAAAATTAAAATTGAATTGTTTTACATACTTTTATCACAGGCACAGCTGCAGCAGCCAATTCAAAGTTCTAGGGTTTACTCGAACAAAATTTATAACTTAATTAAAAACAGAATTCAATTAAGTATCCAACAGAAAAATTACATCTAATTCGCCTTTAAGAGACCTGTTAGCTGGCTTCTAGGATTCTATGAACTGGAATTACACACGGAAATGATAGATACACTAAGACACATGCGTGTATTATGAAGTTGATATAATCTCACTGTATAATCCATGCTATATGGGTCTAATATATATGAAATGCAATACATTCATAGACGACAAATTCACGAAGCATTCACGATAATCATGGTGACATAACGTTAGGACATCGCAAGACTTGAAAAATGCGTATACACGATTGATGTAATGATTATCAGTAAGTCATCGGTATAATTTGGCATCATAAACAGCCACTGACACTTCAAGGGGCCATATATGTATAGTAATAAAATGATAACTACGTTTGATGTCGAAGATTCTGACACACAAGTATGACATGCATAAACTCAATGGATTCCAAAAACAAAAAGATTATTTCACAGTATTCATCCCATACAATTCGCACGAAATATTGAAAGATCAACCATAGATAATCAATCCAATTGCACCATTGACGCAGTGATCAGCAGCGAGTACCGAAAGTTATAGAGGACAAAGGAAGTAAAGCATCAAATGTGGAGATCACCACGAGCATTAACCACCTGCAAAGAAACAAAAATTACATGTTATTTTAAAAACATTGTAGGGGCTGCTTGCAATTGACGTCAAATAGGAGGGGGAGGGGCTTACTCAAAATTGACATTTGATGGTTGACTTTTACTGATTAAGTCACCTTTTATGAATACATGATAGCAACTGTATACCAGGTTTTCCAAAAATTCACACTTGTCTCTTTCAAATTTCGGGACACGCGCGGATCATTAGACACATTCTTTATTGATTTAAGATGACCAAATTGTAGCTGAATAGAATCTCATTTTCAAATAATCATTTAATTGTTCCGCATAAACAGCCTACTGTTTTAAAAAATCGAAAATAGCCGATGCTGTTTGAGTTGAAAATATATTCTCAAATTTTCGTCGTCCCCTGACGCGGTCTGAGACAGACGAAAGTTTGGGAATATATTTTCAACAGCATCGGCAATTTTCGATTACTTAAAGTGATCATTTATTTCCATTCTTATTTCTAGTTCATTATGTAATCACGTGCTTTATATCTATCAATATTCGATAAACTCCTTTTATATCATCTACATCGTACACTAAATGATGAAAGTCATGTAACGACTTAGAATTTCTGAGCTGCAGAGAAAAGAGAATGACCTAATCCCATTTTCAAACAGTCACAAATTTTGAAAATGATTCCTCTTTTAAAATACATACTTTAATATACAAGTAGAGAATGAGCTGCCTAACTCAGAAGCACCAATTATGACTTTCAATGGAATTGGAAGAACATGTGTATCCGGGAAAACGACCACCTTCAACGTCAATCCACACAAAAATGCCTGTTAAATGATCATAATAATTGCAACTTACCAGGAATAACGAGACCACTTTAAATGAGCTGCAGAAAAGCCCAAACATCCAATGCAATTGAAAGAATCCGTGTAATGGGAAAACAACCATCTACAAAGAAGGGATTAAGTACAGACTGATCAACATAATCGTTTTACATTTACAGAACAACTATTACACAATTAAATCAAAAATTCCAATGAAAAAAATACATGCACTTAAGTTTTTCACTTTTATCTATAGATCAGTGGTCGGGCCAGAGATTTTTCCATTTTTTTCGCAGCTCTACAAAATTTTCGCAGGCCTACTAATACCAGCAAATTACAGTATAATGTTTCATGATTATGAAGAGTAAAACACCGCTCTTATCAAAACTTGACCAACGCCCAATATCTGTCGGGACAAACCGATTTTTCAAAATGTCTTGTGCAATCTCCGCAACTAAGTGCTTTCTTGCAATAAGCCAGATTTTTCGAAAGTAACTACGTTCCGTCAGTGATGACTCACAAAAGATTTTTCGCAAATATCTGATTTCAGAAACTTGCTACTATTGCCATCTACTGTTTCTTAGGAGCCATTTTGTTGATACTTAACTACCTAAATTATAAAACTGGCATTTTGTTACCGAATCCATCTTATCAGCTAGTACATATATGTGCATGTAGCAAATATAGTCAAAAGTCACTAACCTTACAACTAAACCACCAACAAAAATTTTACAACAAAAATTCTTGTTATTACATGTCATTTAAGACATGATCCGTTCCAGTTGATAACAGGCGCTGACAGGAAGGTCACAACAAAAGGAAATAAACCAATCAGCAATTGACAGAAAGCAGAAGTTTTCATCAAAAGAAAACAAGTAATAATTACGGATCGAAAGAGAAAAAGTGGATGATGCAGAAATTCAGCGGTGTGGAAATCTTAACTTGTAAAGATGCAACAATCATATACATGAAAACATTGAGCATGATGTCTCTGAGTATGATCAAGTATGATGTTCTCTTTCCATTGACTCCTCCTGCTCCTCACGCTGCTGTCTTGCTTGGTTTTCCATTAAAATTGCACTGATATTTCCCATCAATTCTCTCCGTCTCGGAATGCATCGAGTTTGAGGGTATAGGTCCACCCCAAATTTCCAGGCACCTGGAGGAACTGAAGTCGATCAGTGGCGGCGACTGCACAAGCAACAAAATTTTTGCATCTGTTTGCAGGAAATTGCAGGAATAATTGGTAGTCGCAATAATCTGATGATCACACTATTTCTGCAACAGACGAAGGTCTTAGACCGAAAACTTGTGTGCCAATGAATCTAATTCGAGCAGAACAAAATGTGCTTTCCTGCAGTATTATCAACTCCGGCTCGATAGTTCTACATCATATTAATGTTTTCCATTCCCTCGTGTGTTTCTTTTTGTCCGATGCCTCTATCTTTTATCTCTTAGTGCTCTGAAGCATCGAATTTATTGTCACAAAATTATTTTCCTTTTTTTGCTGTAACTTTTTCCACTTTTTTTGATAGTGATTTGTCCTCTTGTTCTTTCAAACAAGCCTTGGAATGCCGCTTGGCCAACGACACTTTTTTACGAAGACTGTCTGTGGTTGGCAACGTGTGGCAGAACCATAGAAATTGACAACAATAAACAGACAACTAAAAAGATAAAATTGTTAACTTCTGATAAACAGTTTATTTCTATGGGCAGAACTGATTGCCGGCAGCTAGGTCAACGCTCACACACTTGATCCAAAACAGATGTCTCGAGATTCGGACATTTCATTTTTATGGACTTTGCATCATTTAAGAGAAAATTCCATAACAGTCTATTTTCCAGGGTCAGCTATGAAATTTTCTGCCTATCTGGTATAAAATGGGGTACATTTTTTGCAGCATCCACGTCTTTAGAATGCGCTTTCAAATTTTCTGAATGGAAGGTAAGAACCGTTTGTAAGATGAGAGTACATTCATTTAACATCACTCATCGCTTGATTTGATCTTTTCGGGTGATCTTAAAAACCACCAGCTGTTCGAGGATACTTTGGACAACTTAATGGCAATGCAACTGATAACACAAGGCTAGACATTGTGTTTTCTGCATCCATCAGAGCCGTTGCATCGTTAGCTGAATATCAAAAATATGAGTAAATCGTATAGGAAGTGTGGAGCGCTTCAAATGACTCCAGTTGCGTTCAGAATTTCAGGCATCGAGCGAGTGTACAAAATGAATTTCAATGCATATATCCGACAACAATACTCAAATTAATTTGAATTTTATTTGTTTTGTCTATACATCAATTGAAAAATTATTTGAAATCAAGTCGGTTATCATTCTTCTATAGAACTATCGGCAACTTCTTAAACATGGCTTTGACAGCTTCGTATGCGGCCACAGTAACTCAGTAGATGCTCGGAACTACTGCTGCAATTCTTTTATTTTACTGAACCTGTTACAAGATGTAAGACGCTGTGAATAATATGAATGAAGCTTTAACTAAATGATAACGTAATGAATAACATGCTAATTAGTTGTTATTAGTTTGCCTTTTCCATCCTGTAGACCAGTGTTTATTCTATAAGACAACATAGGTTCATTTAAATGTAAGAATTACAAGGTTCAATTTTCGCAGGACCAAGTCAATTTTTTTCGCAGCGAGTTCATTTTTTTTAAACATTTTCGCAAAATTTTCGCAGCTGGCCCGACCACTGCTATAGATCTGCCATTTAATATTACGTGCAATTATATACAGATTAAGATAGTTCTATATATACCGGTAACGAAATTATCAACCGACCTTTTGATATGGCATATTTGAATTAGTTAGCATTGCTCAGTTAAAATCATTTGATATTAACCGGACTGTTCAAGGTCAACGACATACGGTAGTCTAGTCATGTCAAGTTTTGATAATGCCATGAATTTGGGATACATGCACATGTACTCGCTACGCAAATATATTTTGGTTTGATCAGTCTGAAATTGACAGATATTCTCATCTGGTACAAAAAGAAGGCACAAATATAAAAAGAAGAACTAGGCCTACATGTAAATAATATCAGGATATCTGTTGAAAACTGTACATACGTGTGTATTTAACGAAAATCAGAAAACAATTAAAAAAATAAATCTGCTAGTGCAAAAGTCTAAACATAACAACTCCTTAATTACATCTCTACACAAATTTGCATCATCTTCTTACTTAATATGGGCCTATAAAAGCAATGAGTAGGCTTTTGAACAAGATGATTACCCCAATCATTACAACATTCCTTCACTCGTTCACAATCAAGTCAATGTCATCATCTATAGAGCTAAGTGAACTGTTACAATCTTCACAACACGGGGTGTGAAAGACGGTTTCTCAGTTTTGTGTGTGTCGGTGCGTATAAGCTGAATACTCGCTCCGTACCAGCACTGGATGGAGGGCAACTGTGGACAGCAGCTGCAAGCTCGGCAAATTTTCACTAAGACGTTTTCATCCGCATTTACTTGGACGAACCGCCAAATTTGATGGCTTACATATTTTTGATTTCACTTGAAAAAACAGTTGATATGAAAGATATGCAAGACAATAAATCAGTTATCGTCCGCTAAGCTCCTTTATCCTTTTACCGACGACAAGCAGATTTAGATGTTACCTGACTTCTGACTGCACCCTGATAAATAATGGTCTTCAAGAAAGAAACCTTCACCGAGCGCAAACATCACTGATAAACAGGGGCAATGAAAAATTAATTTCAAATAATTGCTAGGGTTTGGTACAATTAGGTGCCATTAATTAATTTATCAATTGACGAAATTAAGCTGACAATCCATTTGATTTTTGGATAAAATTATTGCAATTAATTGGTCGGCCTACATAAACGTACATTACCTATATATGCGGGGATGTGAACGGGCAGTTAGGGGCTCTGACAAAAAATCAACTTTTGAAGGGCCCTAACACGGAATCCTCTATAATTCCGTGGGCCCTAAATAGAAAATTAAAAAATTCATTATAGCCTTTCAAGGGACACTGACGGAAACGCGTATCCGCTTAAGATTTTTATCCCTGTTATGCGAAGTTGCATGCTCTCTATCAATATCAATTTTTGAAGGCTGCAGTCATGGTATTTAATTTTTAAATTTAAATTCTACAATCATTTGCAAATAAGAATGACCAATAAATTCACTATGACTGAGATACTTCTTAGTTGTCTAAACTAATTTAGAGACGCATATGAAGACCCAAGATCTGTTATAGTGCCCGCTACTTTTGATAAGTGATCCTTAGATAACTTCGTTATAAATTAGTTCTGAGCTGCCAACGACTGTAAGTCGTCGTGCGAGGATTTCATAGAAGACTTAATTGGTTGTAGTCAAAGTAAAAGCAATTAAATAGACAATTAAAATGTGTGGTACCAAATAGTCACCACAGAATTCTGTTAAATACTGGTTGAATATGTGACAGTGAATTCACAGTCTTGGGAGCAAAGGCTGGCTGGTTCAACGCGGTATTGAAATCTTATCAATTTAAAATTTTTGAGTGATGAATATGTTTAAAATGTTTTCATCAAAATATTACTGAATTCCAGTTATTGTATTACACATTACTGTATCAAGTTATTGATTATTATTGAATTCTAGCGAGGTGATGATAATCCAGTCAACCAGTGGCTGTGACTGTACAACCCTCCCCCAAACTAAGTAGATACCGGTAGTACATGATTGTCAGAGAACCCATATATTGTGGCACAAATTACATGATGACTTACATGGCACAATCCACATACTGAGGACTGGTTCAAAATACATTCACTTTGACAATAAGTAGGAAGTATAAACCCAGGTAACAATTACGACCTCGAATAGACCCTTTATAGCCCGAATAACCCATATAGCCTTCTAATAACCCTATTCAACAAATAGAAGCAGACATAATTATAATAATCCCTGTGGGAACGCATCTTGCTAATATCAACAGATTATCTGGCGAGGTAGCGATTTTGTGGATAATTTTTTAAAGGTTCATTTTCGTGTAAAAACTATCTCCGCATGTGAAAATGGTCATCATTTATCCAAAAACATGTGTAAAATTAAAAAACGACAGGTGGCGAAAAAGTTGCTATAATTAGTTGGTAGATATTTGTTTACTAATGCGAGCTGATTTTTCGCCAACCGGCGAAATCGTGGATATTGTAGCAACTAATTAGTGGTAGTAATGTTCGTATCTTACCTTCACATGAAAATGTATTGTATTCTCAGTCTGATCTGATAAAAAGGGAACTTTTTTAATTCACGAAGGCTTAAACTAAAAAAGTATTTATCTTCCATAAATGTCGCAGTAAATGCTATGATATTATTCAAATATTTGTCATTGTTGTAAATTATTGAATGTCAAGAGATGTTATGAAAATTGATATATGCGGATTCTCTGTATTCTTATCATTATCAAAGAATGATAGTCTGCACTTATTTCTTAGATGGATTAGCCATATGTGGGGGATAGTGAGGAGGTGAGGGAGAGAATAGAGCCTCGGCAATAGAGACGGATTACTAAAGAAAATAAGAGAGAAAGTCAAAAGTAGAAGGTGACATATAGAGCGCGAATTGTCGCCGGCGAACTTCGCCAGCGAATATCCTGCAAATATGACTGAACTTTAGCATGATATTCTGCAGCTGACATTCGCCAGTTTTTCGCAAGATTCGTTCCCACAGGGATGTATTGCATGCAAACACAATTCAAAAAAATATTAAGAATGCAACATAAGTACTTCACAATAGACTCAGTATTATATACCCGCGACTGCCGATCAATATCATTTGCCATAAAATATCCAGGATTACAAAACATTCGGAAGCTCTGACATATCAGTCGTTATGAAAATTAGACGATTTACTTTTATAACCAGCTAAATCACAAATGAGGTCCATTTTGTCAGCCGTCTAATGTAGCTAGCTTGAGCCCTATTTCTTAATCAGGGGATGGGACCATTTGGATTCATGCAGCCTCATCTAAAAAAAGCAAGTATCCACCTACTATTCGTCTCAAACATGCTGTATAAACCGAGTACAGTGGCGCTGCTTTCTGAATTATTTTGAGTCATGACCGCAGAATGTGCGCATTAAAATTCGTTTCAGTGGTTGAGAAAATAAGGTTTCATTTCAAGACCTCATGTGTTGGTTCATTTTATAGTATATTATAATATCATGTTTTTCAATTTCATAAGATTCATGATTTTAGCATGACACTTAAAAAATTGCAGAAATCTTACTAATTTCCAATTTATAATGTTACCCTCTATCAATTGGCCTACTTAGTTTCCTTGTCTGATACTACCTGAAACCTTGATGCTGTAAACCTAGTACGCACTACATCTACCGGATGAACAAGGAGTAAAACATAAGCTGTTTTTGAATTCCTACCCGGTCTAAAACAGCCGTGTCACATTCTCCAATATCTATTCCCGAATGAAACCCGGGTCAGAGTGAGAAAAAGAAATGGAACCCTCAATTGAAGCACAGCATAAAAATGATCACGCTGAAAATGATGCGACGCTTGAACTTTCCTACTGAATTTCAGAAAAATATTGATTGTTTTTAAATCAAAAACTTTAGCACCGGTAGGTCTAAAAAAATGTTAAATTTTTTCAATCTCAAGCACATTATTTCAAAAAGGAGACCATGAAGGTGTACGCTTACAGCTAAAATACAATTTAACTCGCACTTCATGGAATAATAACTTGAGTGATCGTCTTACCTTCTTTTACGAGGCCTCCAGCACGTAGCCTAAACTTGAGAGAATCGGCAGAAATTGAGTCACACAGGTATTCGATTCACACATCTTCTATCATACTTCGTTTATTTCGAAGAAGATTCACGAAATCATAGTTTGCCAATGTAAAGAATCAGCATGAAAAGTCGTTGGCACATCCAGTGAAAGCTTTACAATTCACAGCCCTTCTGTTCGAGTGAGGAGCGCACACCGAAACGAGCGCAGCAGTATGGCCAGACAGTGAGGTCACGCATTGTTAAAAGAAACGCAAAGTAAGTCAATGCGCGCCAAAGACGTCGAGGACACGCACACTCTATGGGTGAGTCACTCTATAAAGCAATGATCCTACGTGTAAGGCAAGATTGATGTTGTTATGACGTCACTCGATCGCATTATACAGAAGTCCTCGACTGAAGGCGGCAAGGAAGAAACAAACGCTCTCATATTAATGTAGAGTTGCAATTGTTAATGAAGTATGGGGAATATGGGTGCTGCTATTGTGCTTGTCTGTGAAATCAAACTGAATGTTCATCGACTTCGCTAGTGCAAGTTACACTGTTCAAGTTCAATTCCATTGTTCACGTGTTTGTCTTGGAGATTCGGTTCCGTTTTGACACCAGCTGCTGGCTAGTGATAAAAAGTTGTGATTTTTCAATCATTTGACGTAAACATTGTTATCATGTAGCTAAACAGATGATTTCAGAAGTCCGCTTACTGCACTGTTTAATGCTAACAATTACATAAATATGCAGGAATAATTTTGTTACATCGACAAATTAATTTACAAATATTTGTAAAATGTTTCAGATATGAACATTTAGGTGATTATGATAATATTTGTCAAATAATAGTCAAAGATGTATCAAAAATTATTAAAAAATATCAAATATGCAGTATTTGATTGTTTTATAAAACAATTATCTAATATTTGTAAAATTTGTCACCATCACTCATATATTAGATAAATTATCTCGGTTTTTTCAACCCGGGAATACTGTAAGAATTGAAAAGAATAATCTTTATTTTATCAATGCGAATTTGTCATCAATGTTCAACCGGGATTTATGCATGAATCATCAATGCAAGTTTTTAAGATATTATAATTGCGTATTTTTGGTTCAATAATGATAATCGATGTATTTTGACAATGTATATCAGCTTTCCAATCATCAAACATGCTCACCAACAGTGATTTTCAATTTTGAATAATCTTTGTTTTATCAATGCGAATTTATCATCAATGTTCAACCGAGATTTATTCATGAATCATCAATGCAAGTTTTTAAGATATTGTAATTGCGTATTTTTGGGTCAATAATGATAATCGATGTATTTTGACAATGCATATAAGCTTTCAAATCATTAAACATGCTTACCAACAATGATTTTCAATTTTGAATTTTCCAAGGATTTATTGGAATCATCGATCATGGATTCTGTGTCCATGGCTGGGCTACTAGGGAAGAAGCACTAACCTGACTTAACTTTTTATTGCCAGTTTCCATTGAGTGTGTCCTTTCCAGACGTCTCAACCCATCTTTCTATTTTGTCAGAAAAGGTCACTAGCCTATGATTGAAGTGAAGCTATCAAACCATGAGAAAAAAACATGCATTTCAATTTTTTTTATTTGACAATGCGATTCTTGTACGACGAAATACATCATTTGTGTGTCCAGTTGTTCCAACAAAAGGGAAAAATCAACTATGGATCATCACATTTGAGCAATTGTGAATGTAAAAAATGTCCCGTATTCTTTCGACCAAACTTTTTTGATTTTTCTCAAAATTTGTAGGCCTATTCATTGATGAAACCACATATTTTATCAGCATTTCATGAAAAGTCACGGAATTTTTCAAGAACCATAATGCATGCGAAATTTCTTTTCATAAGACAATAATTATCATTTTCAAAATCTCGTAAAAAGACCAAAATGTCCATTGACCGAGCCCAAAAAAATATTTGAGATTTGCAATTAGAAAGTTAGTGAAATTCAATAAATAAGTGAATTTAATCATTCTATAGTTACATTGTGTTTACAAAAAGCGGCAAGCATTAATTGTTTCAGGCGCACTAACAGGCGATTTGCCAGTAGTGAGTTTAGAGAGATGCTTATGCTTAATGCCCGACGAAATTTCACTAGCTTAAATTGCAAATCTCAAATTTACCCGGGCATGGCTGTGACTTTAAATAGGGAGTTGTATCGATGTTGATGAGTGATGATTCTTGATATTGGATGAAATAGCTGCTATTCAGGTCTGTTTCCATTTTTCAATTGAGGATGCAACTCAATATTTAATAGATCAATTTACAAAAAATATTGGTCAGAAGGCACCAGTAATATGCCTCAATAGTACAAATACAAAACTTGTGCAAATACTCGAACTTGGTGAGGTAGCCACTGCGATTTCGAGTTCAGCATGAAAAATTGACTACATATGCAACTTTTCAAAGAAAGCACAGTTGAAAGGACAAAATTTGCCCAAAATGTTGCTATATAAAATGGATTTACCCATACATAAACTGTGGGGCACTAACTTAGCCACGAAGCCGAAAATTCGTGTCAGTTATTGCCTTTCTAGTGCCTCGAGGCATCAGTAGGTGTCACTAGGCACTAATAGCAGCACCAAATCAAATATCTGTTTATCCAATGAAATCGAAGGAAAATCAATGGGCACGAACTCGGCACTATGAACTTTGTGCCTACTCGTGCCTTAAGTTGGCGAGAATTGATGCCTAAATTTCGTGCCCTAGAGTTTACAGTGTACCCAAGTGGACGGATCTTGATAAAACTTGAAAAATCAGGATGATTCTGTAAAAAAAACTTGGTAGATCAGCAAAAAAGCTTGTCAGTGAAATTAACAGAATAAACCATACTGATTCTTATCAAGATTTTCAGTGTAAAAATTCCATTGAATAGCTTACTGATTCTTGGCATGAATCCATATGGCTTTGTATGGAAAATATTACAGCATGTAATTTACTGATTCTTGGCATGAATCCATATGGCTTTCTATGGAAAATATTACAGCATGTAATTTACTGATTCTTGACATGAATCCATAGAGTTTCTATGGAAAATATAACAGCATGTAATTTACTGATTCTTGACATGAATTCATAGGATTTTCTATGGAAAATATTACAGCATGTAATTTACTGATTCTTGACATGAATTCATAGGATTTTCTATGGAAAATATTACAGCATGTAATTTACTGATTCTTGACATGAATTCATAGGATTTTCTATGGAAAATATTACAGCATGCAATCTATACTGATTCTTGACATGAATCTGTAAGCTTTTCTTAAGATTAATTTTTCAACAGAAAAATGACAGCATAGCCTATACATTATGGCAATGGCCCGGATGATCCCAAACAATAACTGATTCAATGCTATTCATCCAGAACCAGATCAACATTATTGTTGGGAATACATTTCAAGATGCACAATTTTCGAAAATTCCCATGAATTCAGAAACTAGAAATTGAAATTCATGGTAAGCATGTCTGTATCATCGCTTCAAAATATGTTTCATTGTTGAATTATTTCTGATATCAAATTTAAAAATACTGTTAACGTGGCAATTAAGCAATAAGATCTTCAGGGTGAATGAGATTCAACGTATTGTTCGTCGGGATCATCTGGGGGCTAATAGCCACTATCCACATATGGATATGATATTTGGCAAAAATTCGGAAGATCCCGTTGAAAGATGATAGAGAATCTAGATATAAATCGAGGGGACGTGAAAGACTTAAGTAGATTTCGCAAACGTCCCGTTAAATCCTGTTTACTTCTCTATTAATTTTGTGATATACATACATTACTAATGCGTTGTACTTGTAGTGGACAACGCAAAGTACCTGTAGGCCTAATTGACATTGCACACTGTTCTCAGAATAACGGTAATTATATTCCATATATTCTAATCAAAGACATATAAGACGTTAAAAAACGACACTATGCGTCCATTCTTGAAATTGAAGAGAATCAGAAAGAAAGAAGCTTTCCTCGTCAATGAATTGATATTCTGTCTCATTAAATACTTTATGTATAATTGCTCACTTGAAATATCACAGAGAATAACGAACTTACGAAAAATGGTATTGCTGTAATGATGCTCGAAGTCTCTGCTAATTATAGCTATTGTTTCCGGATGATATAGCAGAAATTGACAGAGACTAGTACCAACTCAACGGAAAACCATTGTCACATTCTTTTGTTTATGCAATTACTCTGACAACGACATATTTAAAAAGGGCAAATCTTAAACAAATCAAAAAATAGGAATTAAGCAGAAATCGTAATAATTACATGGTATTTTTACTCTACGTATGTTTGTACATTGCAGTCATTATATTGTTCATGTAATAATTTTTTTGATTTTCATACCGAATCCTGCATCAATTTCTACATCAACTGGCCAGTAACGCATTTAATGTATCTGACCAAGCATATTACTATGTGCTGACGCGAAAAAGAGAAATATCGCAATCGACGAAGCCCCAGGATCACGCAGTCATTTAAATCCTGTGGTCGAAGGAATATCACACATAGTTTTGAGTGTCACACATGCTGACATTGACGTCTCAAGAATACAAACCTAAACGAAGCTCTGTTATGGCGTTACTTTACTCCACTACAAAGTGTACTCTACGGACAACTCATGGAAAATATGCTCGACTTCGTACTTTTGGTGTTATATACGGCTGAAAACTTATCCTGTACATGATCCTGTACAGTGCTGTTGCATGGCAATGTTGAATGCATAGAAGCAGAATATGTTAAGATTGAAGGTAATGTTGCCTTGGAAGATAGCTTGCATTCACGAAAAGTAAAGAAATATAGTAAACGGCTGATAGCCCTTCTAGCATATTACAGTATATCTGATTTCTATGCTAAGGCCTCCTAATATTCAATATATTAAATATATTATCGTTGTTTAAACCATTTCATTCATGGATAATTTCAAAATTACTAGATTCATTATCGGATTGTTGTGAGGACAGCGGGCTGTCGATCGTAAACGCTTCGACATCAGCTCGCCGTGAGGACCGATCTTTTGAAGCCTAACAATAGCCATTTAATGTAATCGATTGCCAAGAAAATCTAGATACGAGTACATTTAACATTGTATTACATGACGGAATGGTGACCAGTTAACCTATGACGCGCGTGCGCATTAGGGTCACAACAGGTGAATATCATGTGGCACTTTTCTCTCGCTAGTCAATGCTGACACATTTGTTATTGATAGCAATAGCATTACATCTACTCGCGTGGAATGAATCTCTTACCATTATCAAAGACTGAAATGGAATTCTACACAATCCACGAATGTTTGAATGGTCACCCGATAGTGTCACAGAATGACCGCCATATACCTTTAAGATATCGCCTCTAACTCAAAAAGTCAGTGTGTACTTTTCTAATTTAATTCGGTTTACAGGAAGAGCACTCCCTAAATTACTCGTTACTCAATTTTTTGGCAATCGATTTAGTTAATCGCGGCTTTTAGATAGACTTACATATCTGAGGTGTTTGAATTATCGTGCTTTATATTTGAAAATGTGCTTTGATTGAATATTTACCAGTAGGTTTCTAACAGTAGACACATCTTTAGAAGACTTATCGTTTATCATATTGGCTAATTGCTTAGTTGCATTGCCGTAGATTGAAATGCTTTGCCTTCGATGCCGTTGTTCGATTCCTTTGATGTCGCTACTGACGAGTGTTGTGACGATGGGCATGACTCTGATAGCGTTCATGATGTCATGGTTTTCATAATGCAGTCCTAGGTAAAAGCGGTTTTGTGGTTCCATGTGAGAGAGGCGGAAAACAGAGGTCAAACTGCGTAAGATCGCTTTGTTTGACGTGATGCAACGTTAGTATGGTCGTGTAGGCCTATTCATCTAATCAATCAGATGATCAATATGCAGATATCATGGTTACCGGTATGTTACAAAATATAAAATATTAGTTGATGTCTTCAAATCTTGAGAAAGTAAGAAACTATATAGGTAAGTTTACTATCAAATATGAGCGGATAGAGATGTAATTGAGCTGGTTGAGTTCTTGTTGATGTCTAGTTTACAAACGATAATTGGACAGATATACAAAGTTAAGCTGAATACTGCCATGTCACCCCATCGATGGGGCGACATGGCAGTTTTTGAACTTTTTTTAAAATCAAAATCAGAAGGTCAAGAACTCTTATCACATTATTTTGACCTGTACAAAAAGTTGGGAAATACGCTATGTACCGTACTTTTCCAGGTAAGGCGCAACCGCGCATAATAAGGCGCACAAGCCGATTTTTAGATAATTTCGTATTTTGTCAACAGATAAGGCGCACATGCATACCTACTTTTAGATGATATCTTGTACATTAGGAAACAATAATTGAAGCTAATTTCACCGATTGAAGCACTACCGGTAGCTTAGAATAAGCAAAAGCTATGTTATAATAGGTCTCTTGAAAAACCACGAAGGTTCATGATTGTCATTATAGCCAAAGAATATTCCAATACATAAGGCTCAGCTAAACCAACAGAAGCTACATGTCAGAGTCTTGTGTATGAAATGTTTGGTTCGATCACCTGCACGCAGGAAGTTTCACTATTCACTTCAATATTCACCTCGGTATCTGAATCAAGACTCGTTTCAGTGTTACAATCAATGTTCGTCTCAAGTGTGATACTCACTATCTTTATTGGCTTCGGTAACTGAATTAATTAAGGTTCGGTGACGAAATCAATGTCAAGAAAATGACGTCCCTAACTCTTTCTTGAAGCCACTTCGAATAACCTTTTCTGGCACTTGCTCCCAGGATACTTTTAAATCATAATAAGTACTTTACAATACTTGTAAATGAATGCCTACTAATCTCTACCGAACTAAAAATTCTAATTTAACCTTAGATAGGGCGCACTCCACAGATAAGGCGCACTGGCTGTATCCAAGTAAAAAAAGTCGCGCCCTATAGACCAGAAAGTACGGTAATACGGATAAAGTATTCATTTTTAGTTTGTTATCACAATCTGGACACGAGGGATGATTGTCAAAAATACTGCCATGTCACCCCATTTTCCCCTATATCCTGTATATTCAAGACTATTGATAGGCATGAGAATTTTACGCGCGGATACGTGGGCGTCCCCCGAACCCACCCTCTTTAAAGTTAAAGGACAAAGTTTTGGGTGGGGCAGGTTGGAGTGCCAGAAATCACAGGGTGTTCTTGATTTCTAAGATTTAGCTTATTGTCTCAACTTGAGTTAAGTAGGATTGCGTTATTTTCACTGTTGTAACTGGTCCTGTCCGTATACAAACTTTTACCGGCGAGACCGGCACCGGTCTGATTCGGCATCGCAAGATGAAAAATCTCAATTGCTCTTACTCTAAAAATCTCAGGAATTTCTTCGGTTCCGAGTAGTAATTGAAATACATAGTTATTTTTGTCGGCATAGAAACACAAGAGGGAAGAAGATTGACTGCTGTAAAATATAGTCACTTCAGCCCAGTGGCCTCATCCTTCACCTCAGTTTTCAGATAACTGGTGGCACGTCGCGAGAGATATTTATGGCTCTATTTTAAGCCAAAGATGTACCTAAGTTACTGAAAATCATATTGAAGTTTTTTTGATCTACTGGACATCTTATTAAGGATCTGCATGAATCTCAAATTTTTTAATAGTAATAGTACTGATGCTGTGATTGCTGTAACCTGTTTGTAAATAAATGTCTTCCATACCATACAAGTGTCGAGACTGTTAAGAAAAATCTCAACCTAAATTCATGTGACTGTTTTTGCATCATATGCAAACTTAATAGACTGGGGGCGAGTGTCGTGCATTGTGATTGTTTAGCAGTACTATTAGTATGAACTCTCTATGTTGTTTTATGTAGTCACTTTTCAAATTGTCGCAACAGTCGTAGTTCTGTTTTCAGTCAATAAAAGCCTATGCTTATCAACCGAATGTTTTCCGATCTCTACTCAACACCATATAGCTTATAGGCACGACAACCATCTCCTTTTTTCCACTTCAGGTCTTAACATGACATTTTAGACATTTATCGATACTATGCCATTTATTTGCATCAGGAGTTCGATTCTCCTCTCTCAGTGTTAAGGAGAGTTTGGAAGATGCAATTGACTTGATACTAATACACTGATTAATGGTATCAGTGTAATAGTACTGATTTATTAAGGAAAATGAAAGATTTACCAAGATTATTGCTGGATTCAGGCTAATTTTATGGGAAATCAGTGGAATTATGAAACTTACCAGCGGGGATCTTGCTGTCTATAATGTTTGCGCGATATTTTTGTAAGTTTTGTTCTGGAACCATTATGAAACAGCAAGAATTTTGCAACAGAAAAGGGCTGATTCATGAAGGATCTTACTGATTCATTTTGAGAAAAACTTGGTATTCCTTGCATATCTTGCATGATTTTCAAAGTTTGATACTGGAACCAGAACAAGATTCAGTATGAATCTTACCAAGATTTGCTGTGAAATTTCCCCTTGGGTAGGCTAGCCCTATAGGCCTGGATCCATAGAGAAGGTATAGCCTGCATCATGAGAATATTGGGGAGTTTGTTGAATTATCTGTTTGAAAGCATCCCCACGTCAGGTCTGTGACAAAATTATTTCGTGAAAATGATTAGTGACAAAACTTATTCGACTTGCCAGTACCTTGCGCTCCCTTCTAGTCAAGAAACTTCCATCGCCTGCAATTACTTTAGGCCTCAGTGTCAGTACCGCATTCTGCGCTCACACAGGCCATATGGTTGCTTTGGATCGGATGGAATGGAGTGAATCAACAGAGACGAGTCACCAAAGAGGCCTTGCGGACCCGAAAGCTAGAATCCTGCAATTGCTGATTTGACGAAGCTGATTTGGGGACGCGATACGATTCTGTTTTGTGACTGTCAATCATTTTTGCTTTTTCTGCTTTAACTACTTCTTATTTCATCAGTAGTTTCTAATTTCTTAATTTTCAATCCTTCCAAATGATTTTGTCTTCCTTGAATTGTCATCATTTGCGTTCCGTCTGTGACTGATAATGAAGAATAAATTTACTTGCGCATGACTAATGGCGGCCGACGGCGCCGAAAGTGCTTGCGCGAGACTATTGTTTTAAACAAATAAATTTTTTACAGATGCTGTCTGACTTGGGGAGCTTCCAAGCAGATGATCAGCAAGTATATAATCAGGATGGGTGATGTTCTAAATCTAGATAATTTGTTGTAAAAGACTGTACGATTTACTATGACCGCGGAGAAAGCGAAGTCTGTAGGGGAATCAATCATTCACTGTGACGTAGCCACGCGTAATTCTCATGCATAATTATGCGGAACACCCTAAACATCCGTGGTTAAAGACATTCCATTCTTCTACGCGAAACATTAAGAGACAGAAATCATTTGATCTGATGCTGTTAAAACATGGGGAATGTTTTACGCGCGGGCGAGCGTTTATAGGTTGCGCGTCGTCTACGGTTTTCCTGCGTTGCCGCTTGAAGCACGGATGAACCGCTAAGCATGTTCTGTCTTCCCTGAGCATGAAATTGAGGTCCATCACGTACACTGTTTAGACTGATACATGCAGCCGACACATATGAGACGCAAAGTCAATATAGCATGGACTGCCGACGCACGGATGTTTATAGGGTCATGTGTAATTACGCGTAGTTTACGCTTGAATTACGCGTGGCATGTCAACTAGTGTGGTGCCTCTGAACCCCTCACCCAATGCTGTAAAGGCAGCGTTCAATATTTTTTGCAGCGTTCATCCTGAAACTTGTTGGAGGAAGGCAGTGAAAATGTGTTTTTCCTACGAAAGAATCTCGGATTGCAAAAGCATTGTGTTCTTCTCATGCAACACAGCAACTGTCAAACGTTAATTTAATTAGCACAATGGGGTTCACTCATGAAATATTGCTGAATGATCTCCGAATAGATGCAGGAATATGTGCTTTTATTTACAAACATGAAGAGAAACTACAATTGAGATTCCTGAGTAGCTTGATAATGATAAGCTTAGATGATAAATTTATTGCATAACCAATTAGGCTTAAATTATTTCAGCATAAGCTTACACACGCCATATGGGCGTATAGGCCAATAGGCAGAAAATCAGTTTGGGGTTGACAAGGTTGATGAATTGCAATTCTTAATACTATGGTAGGCCTATTAGGCTACATTATACATGTATAATGTAGCCTAATAGGCCTACCATAGTATTAAGAATTGCAATTCATCAACCTTGTCAACCCCAAACTGATTTTCTGGCTATAGGCCTATACGCCCATATGGCGTGTGTAAGCTTATGCTGAAATAATTTAAGCCTAATTGGTTATGCAATAAATTTATCATCTAAGCTTATCATTATCAAGCTACGCAGGAATCTCAATTGTAGTTTCTCTTCATGTTTGTAAATAAAAGCACATATTCCTGCATCTATTCGGAGATCATTCAGCAATATTTCATGAGTGAACCCCATTGTGCTAATTAACCCGCATGTGATCAGGCGGACAAAAGTGTCCGTTAACGATTTTCAAACTGCTCTTTTTCATGATCGATAGCTTATCCATCCGTAATATCATGTGACTTTGTTCCTATGGTGAGGTAGATATTCATCCCTAGATGCCCGTTTTTGGATAAAACATGCATGATGCATGTATCATGGATAAATCCTATCAAGAAATTTCATTCCTTATTAAATAAAATGGTCTATTTTGGTGTAGATATCACTATATTAATAATATTTAGCATTGTAAAGAGTGGGAAATGTATATAAAAATTACTCAGAATAGTAATTTGGAATTGTACATGGTAAAAACATCGATGATCCATGTACGTGGATAAAATACATAATTAAAAGAGCGTTTCCTGTAGAGAAGAATTGTCCATTTGAGTTAGATACCGACTTTACTAATAATATTGATGCTGTAAGAATTAACAAATGCATTTAAATTACTCAAAGAATCGCTCATGGATAAAACATCGATGATCCATGGATATCGACATGTGAAACATATAGGGCCTATACGACATATGAAATATTGATGTCTACTATTATTTCGAGTGTTTTATATATGCCCTTTAAATTTGATGAAATGGTGTGTATAATTAAGATATTCAGGTGACTTCATCGCTTCTCTCTTTCTCACTCACTCCCTCGTTCCTCTTTTCTTCCTCTTCTTCTACTCATTTTTCATCATCTTTCACATTCACTACATGTACATTGTAGCTACAATGGCAACAACATCAGTCAATGCTGACGAACAGGTCAACAATATTAGGCCTACACATGACATATTTTTTCAATATTAAGCAATTCTATCGGCACACATTTTTCTTCTCAAATTGAAACATTTATTGAAGTTTCTAAGTTCCACACCGTGCCCATCAGCAAGTCGACTTTGATCAGTTTGCTCGTGTGTTCGCTAAATTACTTAGCTAGTAATTTGCAAAACTTATGATATTAAATCAGCATGTAAGTGAACCAAACAATTGCATAAGTATCTCGCTCAGTCTGCGTAATCGTATCTCGCTTCTATAACTTTCCGTCACTATATTAAGGAAATTCGCCACGCGCACGCAGCTGAGGAAGTTCGGTCACATTGTTGGCAGCCTGATCGTGGCCGCATTCGCGAGCCATGAGCGGTCGATAATATTCTCTCGCTGGGAACTGTTGATACCTGTGACTCAGCGTCCCTGCTTAATAATTATTGTCCGCCCATCACGTGGGACCACAGAATTAAATATTTTGTTTATCTGCTTCGGTTTGCTAGAAGTGTGATTAATACGAAATGGACGGCACATTGAGGAGCCTA
This sequence comes from Prostheceraeus crozeri, assembly GCA_907163375.1. Taxonomy (NCBI): domain Eukaryota; kingdom Metazoa; phylum Platyhelminthes; order Polycladida; family Euryleptidae; genus Prostheceraeus; species Prostheceraeus crozeri. The sequence continues at coordinate 147,316 of CAJQUW010002526.1, read as the reverse complement.
TTAGGTGGCCAAAAAGGAATTCCTAATACCTTAAAGAGATAGGAAAAAAGTCGTGCGTCGCTTGCGGATTAATGTGAGTTCCAGCGAAGTGCTTCGATTGCCAAAATTCCTTCAGATTCGAAGAATTCAGATCATTCCCCACAAGTTTTCTCCATAATGTTGACCCTTCCGATCATTATTAAAGAAAGTAGCAGGCGTACGAAAATTAGTTCACTTGATGTTTTCACATCCTCTCCTCGGCATTGCTCACTGTATAGTGCATACATTGAATCGAAGCCAGGCATCGATGTGTGTTTTGGTGTGTGCGAAGTGATATCACAGCACGCACGCATCTCTCACTGGCTCTGTTGTCCTTTGCTGACAGCTTATTGTTTGCCATTTCCAATAGCAAGCGATACACGAATTTTCCATTCGAGAAGGAGCAAGTTGTCTAATTCTGTGCCATTTCGATATAAGGTTACATATAACTCTTCCTTTCTAGGAAAACGAAGCGCGCGCAGATGGATCTAGTTCTGTGCGTGGGACAGAAAGCTGCGCAGTTTGTGCGCTCTTCGTTCTCGTGAACCCGTGTTAACTGCTTAATATTACAAAAGTCAGCGCATCAAGAGGATATTCTACTTACACACCTTTATTTATTCATCGTCTACGTTTTTTCATTATCTTACTTAGTTTTCATGCACAACATGGAGCACAATTCAAAAATGAACACTCGCATGTAGTCAGTGAGTTCTTCCACTCAATGAAGCCATCAAGTTCCTTTGATTTGTGCATCAGAATTAAAAATTCATCACTTGGATCAAACCGCAGAAAAAGGGTAAGCTTCTAAATGTTTCCAAATTTATTTTGTCAACTTACAGCATTTAACTGCAAGTCTAGGTACATGTATTTGGAAATCCCGAAAACAAAATCAAAGGAAAGATTTGGTCATATGATACAATCGATAAATCAAAAGTTGGTTTATTGACCATGAACACGTAGAGACATTTCTATGACTGTGCTGCTATCTCTGCTATTAATTTTGCAAATACTAGAAAGCTACTAGCGTCATACTTAATTTAATTTACTGGCAACAACAAAATATCTCAATTCCTCTTGGTTCCTCTTAGCAGCACATTTTGGGAGTTCTTTATTTATACATAAATATCATAGCTATCAAGAACTCCTAAAATGTGCTGCTAAGAGGAATTCTTAGCATATTGAATTCAAAGTGAATAAGTCTTGGGCATGTGACATCATTTGTGTGATGGAAAACCCAAGACTTATTCACTTTGAATTCAACATGAGAATGTGCATGCATATCAGTTTTCACGACGACGTTTCTCGTTGAAAAATCGATCAAAAGTTTATTGTGTCGTGAAAAGAATCATAATCAAATGGGAATATGTTGAAACGGTAATACACTGCTTTTAAATTCGTAATTTCTGATTGCTTTGAAAATAGCACAAAAATCTGGGCATGTTGAGACAAAATAGTTGCATGCTAGAAACTATGAGCATGAAGGAACTTAATTAACGCATTAAAACCATTTCAATTTAGCACTTCAATAGTAGGCTATACTTGTGCTATAGCATCAATATTTGGATGACAAATAATTGAAAAAAAATTTGAAACAATTGAGCATGGTATAAGGCATAAAAAATCTATTCCAGGACTACAAAAAGTTTAGATGGAGAATATTTTTATCAATGCGGACAAACTATTGAGCTATTCGATATCTGCTTAAGTTATACAATTTAATCTTGTTTCTGAAAAATGGATCCATCAAGGAAGCTTGTTTAAATAGGTCACTATTTCCATTTCATAAATATTGAACTGAAAACCTGTAGCTAACGCCCATGATATTCAATTAATTTTTTCAGAATCGCTACATTTTAGAAAATGATATCAATTTGATATTTCGAGTCGTTTAAGAAAAATGATCAAGCACACAAAAGGCATAGATGCTACACGACGGACTGCACACTGTAATAAAGATCAGTTATGCGTTGCAGTCCAACAACAGGTTTAGTTTTGCAAAATCAATTATTTTTCATGCCTTACGATTAATATAAAACAATCAAAGTGCAAACTCATTGCCACTCTTTTATATCAATTTGTGTTTACTTATTACAAATTATGCATCGCACTTTTCATATCATCGTAGGCCTAGTTATTATGGTCACATGTTAGTTGTAGGCCCGCATGTCACCATGAATACCTGAAGAGATGCTGTCATATAAACGGTAGACAAGATGACATTATGTGTGTGTTTGCAGATTGTGATTTTAACAAAATGGAATTACATGTACGGTGTTAATATTATAGAAAATTCAAGCATTCCTGACTATCTTCATCTCATGAACGATTGACAGGCGGTCGGCAATAGACTATACTCCGTTTTTATTTGCAGATTGCATTTTTGTAAAAACAGTTACCGGTACTTGAATATCAAAATAAAAGAATTCATAAATTGTTAATGATCACAATTCAACCACTCCTGAATATCTTCATTTGCTATCAAAATTCCTAAGAATAATATCGCTTGTCACATTGTCAGAGATGAAATGAGTCAAAAGCAGTTTTCTTAAGTCTTTACTACAACACCTAAAATTACTATAAATGATTTCTCTTCTAAACTTTGAGTAGGCCTACCCATAGAATGTTAATTAAGATTAGTTAAGTATGATAATTCTTCTAGCTGCTCTGCACATCAGCACAAAATTTGTCTTCTTTTTACAGGTGCTTATTGCTGAGGCTGCGCAAACTCGTCGTATCTGTGCATCAATGACTCAATACCTGACCTACGCTCGGCTGTTTTTTCGTCTTGTCTTGTGATATTAACCCCGAAATACTGGAATTATTATTTACCCATAAATCTCTCATATATTCGCAACGTCCCACCGATCATCAGATTCGGACAAACGTCTTGTGGTCCAACTGAAGATGTTTTTTCAGTGACCTCGTATTATCGCTTCAAACTTCATAGTACTAGTGATTGTTTCTCCGTTGAACTGTAAATTTTTCGTGACATCACCTCTATTCTTAAAAATGTGATGATGACGTCGCGACGGTGTTTCAGATGACGTGAAATACGCATTCGGACTGTGGGCATGTTTTCTGGTTGGAAGGATTTTCAAATGAAGGATGATCAAATCCGGAAAGAGAAATTTTCTTTATGTTGATAACAGTGATTTTCATCAAAATTATTTGTATCTGATCGTTCGATGTGTGCTACTATATGAACGTCATCCTATACGGTGGCAAAACTTTGTGCATTTTCTAAATACGTATGAAAAATTGTATTTTTGAAGGATATCCATTCCTTCTGCTGTTTACTTGGGAGAGCAGGGCTCAGTTTTTGTAATCTCTATGAATGCTATCGTACAAAGGATAATTTTAGCAAGAATAACTATTTTACCAAATGTAGGTCTAACAAATATTTTCTTACACGATTACTTTTGTGCGGAAAATCAATCATGCTTGAAATTTGAATTAAGAACAAAAGAATACACTTCAATCTACAGCGTTATATTCCGTATAGCTCAAAGGGAAGAAGCGTACCGTGCCATAACCTATTTGTTTTAATCAGAAGAAAACTCCATAAGCTGAATGAGTGATCAATCGTTTCTTGTTATAATTTCAAATATCTTTCAACTAAATTTCTCAATAAATTGTCATGTTACCCTTCCAGTCGACAATGCTGCATCAAGAAAACATATAAAGAATATTTCAGAGTAACATCTTCCGAATAATCGCTTGCACTGCCATTTTAATCGTTTTAAAACATTTCTAGAAAATACACATCTCTGATAGCTTTTAGAATTATATTTGTTATTCGATCAGAGCCTTTTTTGAAAAATACCTTATTTTACTAATTACAAATCACATGTAAAAGCTCTTCTTTCTAATTTTTTATTCCATAAATTCACTAGAAATGTTTTTTGAATCGGAGATTGAAAACTGTGTTAGAGACTGATTCATTTGTGTTTCATTAATTCACGTTATGCATGAATTTTCCTTGTGTCTTCAATACATTGCTATAAACATGATGTCGATTTCATACACGGTTACTTAATTTGCATTTGAATGCCTCTGGGACATGTGCAATTTTATATCGAAGATAATGTATGGCCTTGCGCCACATCTATGGAGTGACTGGAATTTGCCAATTGTAATGAATGTATTTCAAGTTGTAAAGTGTGCATGTTCGTAAATTTTACAATGTTGTATTCATTCAACATGTAGACTTTATCACTCCACGAAAAAAATGTGCTATGAACCTACAATACAGATTGTACAATGATACTAGCATCCCTGGTTAATTTCATCTATTCGATGGTAAAATTATAGATGTCACATGATTTAATCATTGATATTTCATTGACAAAACATGCATGTCTCATAGATATAACCTGCATGTCTCATGCATATAACATGGATGTCTCATGGATAAAACATGCATGAAAATCATGCATGGCCATGTATGATGCATGCATGATCATGCATGAATCATACATGATCATGTATGAAACATGCATGGTCATGCATGAATCATACATGATCATGCATGAATCATGTATGATCATGCATGGGAATCATGCATGTTTTATCCAAAAACGGGCATCTAGGGCATGCTAAAAGGATTTTCGATTTGATCTATTAGAATGCGATCAGCTGCAGAATAACCTGTTGCGGTTCAAGGCGGACAAAAGTGTCCGTTCATACATAGAGTCATTTTCATTCGATTCAAGCATCTTCACAACCCAAAGCTATTGTCTCATTGTGAAATCAACTAATTCATAGAGATGATAACGTCATCCTTTCCAAGATAGTTGATTCTCTATGGTTGATTCATCGATTGACAGAAACACGACGAACGAGTGTGTGCGTATTTTTAGCACGTGCGTGTGATTCATTCTGTGTTTCGTCCATTGATGTTATTTGATAGACAAAGCCAATCAATTTGAAGAATGTTTTCCGTCTGACTCGACGCTGTTTGTGTTTCATCTTGTACGCATAATATTATTGTCTTCGGACTCACAGCTGCTCGCAAGATGTCACGCGCTGCAAAGCAGATTGCCATGAGACTGATGGCCCTAGAAAGTGATTCAGAGGAGGACGATGATTTTACAGCAGCTGATGATGACTTTCATGATGTATCAGTTGAAGTTCCTTCTACTCACGATGATCCTATGGGTGATGTGATAGTGGTGAAGATGATGAGCCGGACATTGGTGGTGGCGTCTCAGACAACACTACACCCGTTGAAGTGTTGATCGGCAGGAATAATACAGAATGGTCGGTGATAGACGAAAATGCTGTATTTCCTGGGAGAGCATCGAGAGAGAACATCCTGCGTCCAGCTCCAGGCCTAACAGCGTATGCATTTCAACGTCTACGGGATAATCCGGTTTTGGATAGTTTTCTAATTTTCTTTAGCACTGGTAGGTAATAGCCTTATTTATGCACAATAATTTTTGCATCTCTAATCGATTGCGCTTTTGTTTTTCAGATATGATTGAAACGATGGTCAAGGAAACCAATAGACAAGGTACAAGGATGAAAGGTGCTCAATTTACGGAAATTGATCTATGTGAGATGAAGGCCTTTATTGAATTGCTGATTCTCCGAGGTACATATCGAGCTGCTGGGTAATGTGTCGATGAATTGTGGTCACCAATACACGGTAGACCTATTTTCAGCCGAACAATGAGTTTACGTCGATTCAAATTGATAAGCTCCATTCTGCGATTTGACAATGTTGAGACAAGACAAGGACGACTTTCTCGTGACAAATTGGCAGCCGTGCGTCTTTTAATGGATGGTTTTGTAAGTCACAGTCAACAGGCGTATGTTCCAGGACCATCGGTTACCGTGGATGAACGGCTATATCCGTATCGTGGAAGATGTCGCTACATTCAGTATATGCCATCTAAACCGGACAAATATGGTCTAAAGTTTTGGCTTGCCTGCGATTCGGACAACTACTATTGCACCAATATCCAATTCTATTGCGGCAAGGACGACGTTCGGGATAGTGATGTACCGCTTGGTCAGCATGTTGTTTTATCACTGACTGAACATTTACGACAAAGCGGTAGGAACATCACATGTGATAACTTCTTCACTTCGGTTCAGCTTGCTCAGAAGCTTCATGAAGCAAACATGACTCTCGTGGGAACAGTGCGATCCAACCGATGTGAGCTACCAAGTGTACTTGCAACACACCAGAGAAGAGAGCAATTTTCAACTGTACAGGCTGTGAATCAAAGCAATGGTTGCTCGACTCTCTTAGTATCCTACGTGGCGAAGAAGAACAAAGTTGTCAACCTTATCTCGACCACTCATCGCAAGGCTACTATTGATCATTCCTCTGAGAAGAAGAAACCTGATGTGGTGGAATATTACAATCACACAAAAGGCGGTGTCGACGCCGCAGATGAGCGCATCGGCACTTATAGCACCAAATTCAAATGTCGACGGTGGCATGTTGTCTTTTTTACCAATATTTTGGATTTGAGTGCTTTCAATGGTTATGCCATTCATTCTATTTTTGAGCCGAATTGGAACTCGACGAAATTATTTCGCCGTCGGCTGTATTTGTTGGCACTTGGCAATTCTCTGTTACAAGACCATCTGGACCGCCGGTCACCCAATCTGAACACTACATTTATTGTTGGAATGACACCATCTCCGATATCCCAAAAACGTGGTGTCTGTGTGCGGTGTGATTGCGGTGAACGAAAGAATGCAAATGCAACTACAAATGCAATCATTTCGTTTGCAAAGATCATCTTACGCAAATTTGCTGTCATTGTTCGAATTGATTCGCTCGGAAACATACACATCTTTTGGATATACATGTATTTTTCGTCTACACATCATATTTAGATGAAAAGAACATATATAGGCTATAAAGCACATCACAAAATGGTTTAAAATGAAAACGGACAAAAGTGTCCGCTCTGACACTAATCGTAGTTATTTTTTAGCGGTCACATGCGGGTTAAATTAACGTTTGACAGTTGCTGCAGTTACTGTATACAGTGCCTACTTCCTATGATTTGAATTGACGTGCAAGGAATATGCATTTTAACACTTTGCTAGACTAAGCTTTAGAATCTGAAGCTCATCTGAAAAACCTGCCAGATAATATAGGCAATTTTCATTTCATGATTTAGCTTTCATTAACATGTTTTGTCCAAAATTATAAGATGAATGTTTCTATAGCCTGGTTTGTGCATGAATAAATAATCAAAAAGCCGAATCTTGTTCAAGGAATAGTATATATGTTAACTCAAAATGAAATGCCTCTTTCGATAAACATGAAGTCAACCGATATGCACGTACAAAGAATTCTCACTCAATATTTCAATGCATTTTTTGCGATAAGCATTTAACACTAGCACTTCCGTATCTTTGAAATTTATAGTTTTTGATTATTCCCCGGTTAGCCTCTGCTACATTTAATAAGAGTAGAACTGATTAACTCAGGAACATTGCAAAAAGTGTCCGCCTACACGTGTAGGTAAATTATATTACAAAACATTCAGTTCTTTGTAACGTTTTGAGAAACTATGCCGTCTTTCACGATGATAAGGTAGTCTGTCTAGCCTGTTTTCACCTGAGAAATTTCGCCTTTTCAGATAACCAAATTGGCATCAGATATGTAAGTTTGGGTTTCTTACAATATATAACATCATTAGCTTACTACACCTGGTAAATTTTAACGCTTCTTTGTGGTACTGTCGATATTACCCGACAAAGTGTCGACATTATACGAACATCATTATAGTTTGTACACTGCATTGTTTTTCGTCTAGAATCATAAATAAGTTCGATAAACTGTCAAATTCGAGTTAGAAGAGAATACTTGGATATCAGTTCATATCAAAACCAAGAAATATAGCCGATAGGGCCCGAAAACCATTTTACTGTCGATAATACCCGATTTTACCCTACCATTTGAGTCATAACGACCGACTTGCGTCACGTCACGCATTTGAAGTGACGAATTCAGTTGGTAAAATAGTTTTCTGCGTCAAATTTTCCGACTTGAGTCATTGCAAGAAAATCTCTTTTAAGTCGAACTCTACCCCACACCACTATGTTTTATTGCATTTTTGAGCGCATTGCGAGGCCCAATGAAATGTTTGACTAATTTGTTGAATTTGCGGAAAACTCCTGTGGCAACGAATAATCCATCTTTCTAACGTTTTCAAATGAAGAACTGGCTGTATAAAAATTGTACTTGATAAGATCTATGATTACTTACACAACAAACACACGAAACAGAAATTGCAAAAATGATCACGTAATGCATATGAACATTGTAAGGGAGATGAGATGATAGAAAATTGCATTTCTCCATGCAGCACTGTCCGAGAGTTCTATGCAGTTCTAGGATCCGCCATATCATCTTCGAGAGCCTCGAGAGGAATTTCCACAGTATCCACATTTAAAAGAAACGGACGATATCGATTTGATCTGATTGGTGGTGCTAAGTCTATACTTTCGAGAATCCATCGTCGATCCAGTTGGTAACTGCCGCGTTTGATTATGCCCTTATCAGGAGGCTCTTCATTCATGAACGAATTTCCTGAAATGTATAGAAAATAGCAAACTTTCATAAATTTTTCTAAGTGTAGGAATTAGGGGAGGAGAAGATTCATAACATATTGTCATACGAAGCGATGTTGCCATCCTGGTCCTACCCAAGGGAAGGAGCTGTGCGGCTAGCAAGTAAGGGGTGGCAGCCTTGCAACTATCATCAGACTAGGGAATATTCCTTGGCTATTCATTTTATTTTTATAGATTGGAAAGAACTAAGTAAATTGTTAGAAAATGATTGCTGCAATACATTTCTCCTACTATCCGTAGGTATCATCAGGCAGCTAGTGAATGATTTACAGAATAAAATTTGAAATTCACATCAAGAGATACATAAAGAAGATATACAAAATATACAAACTATGGTAAGAGAAGAAAAAAGGAGCTATGCGACAGGTAGTAAAGGGTTACATAGTACCAATATTTTGACAGTTATAGAGTCAACTTTTTTTCAACAGTCCTCTTTCATTGACTTTGTTATTCCACAGTAATCAAATTTTTAATTCACATCCTATTTCTTCCATTTTTTCTTCATGTCAGCTCATTTACTATAAATGCTATTGGTACCATAGAGTAGGGATATATACGTAGAGTGTCGACTCAAAAAAGTATCAGCATACAGTGAAAATTTTTATATCAAAAGATTCAGTTTTTTGCGGAGACTACGTTCCCGTGATCCAAAAAATTATTTGAGCACTTTTGAGCTCTCAAATAGAGCTTGATCAAATGCAGTTCGGCTTCATGCCTGGTAGAGGTACTACTGATCCCATCTTTATAACCCGACAGGTCATGGAGAAGTATCGTGCTAAGCAAAAGAAGATGTTCCTAGCCTTTGTTGACCTTGAAAAAGCCTTCGACAGAGTCCCAAGAGAAGTTTTACGTTGGTTTCTTCGCAAAAGTGGAGTCGAGGAATGGCTTGTAAGAGCGATAATGACACTATATCGCAATGCAACTACGGCCGTTCGCACTAAGTTCGGAGACTCTGACCACTTCACTGTGGATGTAGGAGTGCATCAAGGTTCGGTATTGAGTCCATTGCTCTTTGCCATAGTTATGAATACCGTAAGTGAAGCAGCGAGGAAGGCATTGCCATATGAACTTCTATATGCAGATGACCTTCTCCTTATGGCTGACTCGGAGGAAGATCTTCAAGCGAAATTGCTGTGTTGGGAAAGAAGTTTGTCCTGTAAAGGTTTGTAGATGAATGCCACAAAGACTAAGATCATGGTAAGCAGTGGTGAAGATAGAGTCGAGAAGAAGTACCAGACAGCAAAATGGCCATGTGTAAAATGCTGCAAAGGTGTGGGAGCGAACTCAATCCAATATGTGACATCTGCAATGGTTGGTTGCATGCGCGATGCTCAAAAGTGAAAGGGAGACTCACTGCGGCTATCAATTACTAGTGTGAGAAGTGCTTATCAGCTTCGAAGGATGATGGTGAAGATATTCCCAAGTGCGTTGACATGCACGGAACCCGACTTGAGAGCGTGGACAGCTTCTGCTATCTTGGTGATGTTATCGACAGTTGCGGTGGTGTTGAGTCAGCAGTGGTTGCCAGAATGCGGTGTGGTTGGAGAAAGTTTCGGGAGCTCCAAGCCTTCTTAACATCGAAGTCACCGTCCATGCGAGTCAAAGGCCAGCTGTATGCTGCATGTGTCCGGCAAGCAATTATTTACGGTTGTGAATCGTGGCCCCTGCTCGCAAATCATGAAAGGATACTGTTGTCTGCGGAGATGCGCATGATACGTTGGATGTGCGGAGTGAGAAGATCAGAGAGAAGGTCGAATGAAGAAATGCGACAGAAAATTGGGCTAGAGAACATCTTGGATTCGATCAGAAGAGAAAGGTTACGCTGGTTTGGTCATGTGCGGAGGAAGAGCGAGTCGGAATGGGTCAAGAAAGTTACGGACATGGAAGTATCTGGCAAGCGTGCTGTTGGACGCCAAAGAAAGACCTGGCGCGATGTCATCGCCGAAGACCTGAAAAGTGTTGGTGCTCAAGAAGCTGATACACACGATCGCCAGAAGTGTAGGAGCATCATCAAGCGGAAATCGTCTAACCCAGCATCTTCTGGACCACAAGGACGTAAAAAGGGATGAGTGAGTGAGTGAGTGAAAAAGTCAAAATTTGGCAATTTATATACTACCGAGATGACTCTCCTCTATATGTAGTATGAAACAAGTTGGATATCAAAAGGAATGAATATTTGCTAATAAGCAGTCTAACTAAGCGGAAATTAAGCCGTAAGGAAAGGGAATTTAATGAACGGCATTATGATGGAAGTCTTCATGAAAAAGTTGAGATCTAAATTGTGTTTCTTGGCTGAAATTTCAAGTTTTTAATTCAATTTTCATCGGCATCGTTTTATGATTCACTAAATTCATGTTTCATTTCTAGAATCTGAATAGTGATGTGGAACCATTTACATCTTTCAAAGTTAAATGAAGTCATTGCCTTTGATTATTGTTATTTTGCTCTACCAGTGGCAGGTTGCCTGTGATATGATCACGCCTAAGAAAATACTCTTGAGGTTGAGCATGAAAGTAATAGGAACCCATCGAATTGCTGATTTAGCAAACACTAAATCTCCAAGGCTGTCATGACACTCAGAATCTGCAAAATACCATCATTCCTTCTGCATTACAATCATGATCACTCAATTCCGTTGTAATTTCTGGAAAACTGCAAAAATTTGCATATCTCACACTTGGTAACAATACCACCTGTAACCCCTTGAGTTCATTTAATAAAATCGAAAGTGTATACACATTGGGGATTTAATAAATGCGGAGTTACCACTCTACCTAATATACCCACTCTATGATTGGTACTATGTAACCCTTTACTACATAGAAGTAGATAATAGAATTATATTATATTATATGGTATTGTTAATTTCTATGCTTTACTACCTGTCGCATAGCTACTTGTTTTACCATAGCTTGTATCAAGGAGGTCTAAACATCTATAATTGTACAATTATAGATATCTAGACCTCCTTGGTTTGTCTATTTTGTACATATTTTTTATATATCTCTTGATGTGAATTTCAAATTCTATTGTGTAAATCATTCACTAACTGCCTGATGATACCTACGGATAAAGATATCGCAATTAAAAAAATAACTATATTTAAAGATAATGGCTTTTAAGCCTGCAAATGAACATGAAACAATACAACTAGAAATTATCAAAAATACCAGTATAAAATATAAGTTAAAAATAGGGTAAAAAAAGACAGTTAGGAAACACGAAGAATGGACTGAGCATTGCCTCTAATAATAGCAATGTCAAAGCGTTGTAGCAGCCATTCTCTTTCTCTGGGATCGTCCTCCACCTTACTCAATCTTTCCCCTAAACCAAAGGCACAAGTTGTTTCAAACGCCAGTGGTTCAAAGATGTACCTCTCAGATAATGCAGCGTATTTCGATATTTTGCGTTGTTCTGCACGCGCTGCGGCTGATCCTGGATGGATGGCGGATTCTATGAGAGATGAACCACTGTGCGTGCCGGTGCAAGTAGCATCCCAAATTAAGCAGCGACCCATGCGATACGGAAAAGTCGTCATTCCGTCCGGTAGTTTTCCATCACCTCTGTCAAGACCGACGGGTTCAAGAACAGATGGAATACCCGCACGATCTAGCGCTCGTTCAAAAACGTCATTCAAAGCAGCATGACGAGGGAATCTACCAGCGGATCGTTTGCGTGATAGAGGGTGATGGCCGAATGTGTCAACCGTCTTGCCGCATCTACACGGGTGAGCTTCATAAACCTTAGCACCTAGTCGCAGAGCAACACCGATTCTCAGACATTCATCATCAAGGTAAGTTCCAATCGTTGTATTTGGCAGAGCTTGAAGCCATGAACCTGTGAAAGGAGTGGCTGCACTCTCTAGGCAAGCTAGGTGAACTTGGTCAAGCTTGGATTTTAGATTAGTTTGTAAAAGATGGCATTGTTCACTGTCCCATGAATGCTGTGATTTCGGAAGTTTGGGCATCTGCAGACCAATCGTAAACCATCGTTCCAAGCCATCTGTGTAATCTAGTTGTGAAGATTCGGTTAGTTTGGATAGAAGTTCGTCAACCAAAGAACGACTGAAGAGGACCAATGATAAAAAGGCTGGTAAAGCGACTGCAGATGGTAATCTAATACCAAGGCCGCCGAAACTAATGGGCAGAGTAGCCTGCTCCCACGAGGTATCTTCAAAAGAAACATTACATATTTGTGTCGTAACACTTCTGATCGATTCATCATAGAACGCGAGAGAATCAGCGAATTTATAGCAGGGGGATCCACGAAGCGTGTAAATCAGCTTGGGAATAGCCAAACAATTCCGTAGTAAAAACAAAGCCGGATGTGAGTCAATAAGTATCAAACGACTACACATGTGCGCTAATTCTGCGTTTTTAGCATCCAAAGCATTTTGAGCTCCTTTATCGAGAATTGAAGATCCCAAGAGGTACAACTGATCAGGCTTGGTTTCTCTCACCGTCGGAAGAAAAACTGAAATTTCGTCAAGATGAAGTTTAAATGAGTCAATATCATATCCGAGATTGATCACCTCACACTTGGAGGGATTGATTTCTAAACCAATATCGGCCAAACGAGGAATTATTGTCTGTAGATCCGTTAAAATAGTAGAAGCTGGGCCGGCAATTGTAGCATCATCTAAATACCAAGCATTAAAAGGGCAAGTGACTAGATGTGCAACTTCATCAACTCCAAGAGCAAAACACAGAGCCCCAAGGGGATCTCCCTGTTGAATTCCTGTTGATGAATCAAGAAAACGTTCACCGAAAAGTAAAAGAGTTTGCGATGAGTAAGCTTGTTTTGCAAAAGCAAAGGAGCTGGGTACTCTTTCGTTCAACACTTCCAGCATATGATCTCGACGTAAAGTGTTGAATGCGTTTTTCACATCCAGTTTGATCATGATGTGCGGTTCATTGGAATTATCAGATAACTTATTTTTGACATACTGACGAGCAGCGTGTACCACTGCCTCGCAACCTCCTTTAACACTGCAGCCCATCTGGATCGGTTTGAGTTGGGATGCTATTTCAGACATGGAGAGTCTCACACAAACTTTTGCTGCTAATCGACGCAATGTGTTCCCAATGGCAATTGGTCGGAATCCACCGTCTTTTTTCTTCAAAGCAATGAGGGATGAAGAGAAGAAAAGATCTCGCGCTTGATCTGGAATATAGCTTCGAATAAAACAATTAGCCAGTGCTGTTAGAGAATTCAGTAATTGTTCACCAGCTCCAGATGTGTCATTTCGAACTAGATCTTTCAAGTGACCGGGTCGCAAACCATCAATTCCACTAACGTTGTTCGAAGGAAATTATCAAATCGCTTTCAAAACAATATCGTTAGCAATATGAGAGATATCCTCCTGAATTGCAGTTGGACAATCTCGAATATCGGTTGGGGCTGGCGGATGTTTCAAAATAAGTTGGTTAGTAACAACAGGAGATTCATGAACCACGACTTCATCTGATGTTAGAACTCTGACGGCAGCTGATACATCACCATCCATCAATTTAGAATTCACGCGTTTTTTAAGTAAATCTGTTTCATATTTATCTGCCCTTTGTTTCTCTTTTGAACTAAAGCTTAACGTGAGTCCATGAGTGACAGCTTCAAAAGCGTTCGATTGTTCAAATTTACTAATTTGCTGTTTAGTGAAGGTGGCCAATGAGCACGATGCTTTTTCGTTATGACATTTAGGATTCTGAAGGCATTGTGAAGCAAAAGTATAAAGTTTAATCCAACATGAAAAATCGCTTGCGTTCGATAAAGCATCGTTAATGAGTTTACTTAGAGATTCAGAAGCAAGAATTCGTGCTCCTTTCGGAATGCGCTGGAGCAGACCAAATTTTCGCTTGTGTTTAGACACTGAGAGAATGATTTCCTTCGCGTCAAAATTTTGTGGGACATGAGTCGTCTGTTCACTAAATACTTCTATATATATATACCAAGTATATATATATATATATATCAAGTATACCCTTCTATACTTGATAAAATTTGTTCCCAGGGAAAATCTTGGTAGAGAGGGACTTCATCGTGGACATCTATGGTCCTAGTAATCTGGCATACTTTTTAACGGATAGAGGATAGCTATGCGGTTCTCTGACATACGTGCAATAGCTCGTGAAATTATTTGACATATCCCTCGGGCTAAAGCCCTCGGGATTCATAAAATAATTTCCCTCTCTATATCCCAGAGAATCGCATAGCCATCCTCTATCCATTACATAGTAGGAGAAATATATTGCAGCAATCATTGATCATTCTAACAATTGGCTCTAACCGTTTTTACTTGGCTCTTTCTAATCTATGAAAATATCATCAGACTAGAATCAGTGAGACGTTGAAAAATAATTATTATTAGCCTTGTATAAGAAATGTATTCAAATTAACACAAATTTATCGAGTAATCAACCGGAATGAAGTGCGCTACAACGTGCTAATACATGCCTACGTTATACGCAAAATCCTTCACCACTGTACATACACGGAAGAACGAGCACAAGTGGAGCATCCTAACAACTCAGCATGCACAAAATGATAATTTTGCTTATAGGCACTTCAAATTAATCATCATGATGGCGATCAGTGGCGTCTTCTCCGTACCTGCGAGGCCTTCGGCGCATCCTCAAAAAGTATTTACCAGCATTTGTAAAAATGAAAAGTGTCATCATTCATTTAAATTCGATAGCTTCTCGTGATATCTGTGCACAGCATTCCGTCACAGCGCCCGCGCCAATATTGGCTTTAAACGATAGACATAATGCTTTGCCTTCTCCAATTTTTGCAATGAAATTCTACGCAATTCTTGATCGAGGCGCGGTGCCTAAATATAGTAATGGAAGCGCAACCCAATTGTTCCTAGCTTCGCTCAATGTGAAAGAGGCCACTACGTCAACAGTAGCAGATGGCTGACGTTCAGACAAGACTGCAATTAGATGATAAGCGTTCTCCAATGAATGCAGAGTAATGTATCTGACTCGAACACCCAGATTCGGTAGAATTCCATAATTTGTTTTTACGTGATTGATGTGACGCTATGTTTAGTACTGCAGATGAGATAATAACCACGCCTTCCGTCCGAAGGGAATATACCGAAAAGATAGAAGTCGTCAAGCAAGGTAGACCAACAACTGATATAAAATTGAAGGTACTCATAGAGAAAGAAATAAGAAATACACAAGACATTTTAATGCATCAAAATTTCAAACGTGTGAATGGCTGACCGGCCGTGAGAAACACAAGAAACTGTTAGCCTTGCCTCCTTTTTTCTCGAGAAAATGTGGTCTGGACAGAAAGGGGATATAGTGATCTCAGTTCCTTCAGTAATGCGCTTAAGCGACATGAGCAATCACTTCTCATGTGCACTTTCACTTGACCTTAAAAAATGTTCGGAAAATTGTTATTAAAAATTCAGCTTTTATGAAAATTAATGTTATAACATAAAAGTGTTTTGTATAGAAATAGTATTCCATTCCAATGCCGAGTGAAGGCCTATGGTCAGGGAGCGCGCGACGCCGATGCCAATCCATAATTTGCAAAATCGAATCATTTGCGATTTAACAGTTGCTTTTTATTCTTGCGTAACAAAATTTAGCAATTCATGTTTTATTAGTTCAGTCTAAAACCGTAATGCTGTAGTGTTGATCAATCATCCCCCAATGATTGCGTCCACAAATTCGCCATAACTAAATAATGCTTGAATGCTTGCATCAATACCAGTGGCGTCGCGTGCTCCTAGACCATAGGCCTTCACTAGGCATTGGAATACTATTTCTATGCCAGACATTTTTTATGTTGCACCATTAATTTTATAGAAAATGAATTTTCAATAACAATTTCCCGGACATTTTTTAAGGCCATGGAAATGTGCACATGAGAAGTTGATTGCTCATGTCGCTTAACCTCCTTACTCAAGGAGCTGAGATTACTATATCCCTCTCTGTCCAGAGCAAATTTTCTCGAGAAAAAAGGAGGCAAGGCTAACAGTTTCTTGCGTTTCTGACGACCGGTCAACCCACAGAATTAGATTCATCTGCGCGCGCTTCAGTTTCCTAAAAAGGGACAATTGTATGCAGCCTTAATATCGAAATGGCACATCACAGAATTAGACAACCTGCACCTTCTCGAATGGATAATTCGTGTATCGCTTGCTATTGGAAATGGCAAACAATAAGCTGTCAGCAGAGGACACCAGAGCCAGTGAGAGATGCGTGAGTGCTGTGATATCACTTCGCACACACCAAAACACACATCGATGCCTGACTTCGATTCAATGTATGCACTATACAGTGAGGAATACCGAGGAGAGGATGTGAAATCATTAGGTGAACTAATTTTCGTGCGACTGCTACTTTCTTTAATAATGATCGGAAGGGCCAACATTATGGAGAAAACTTGTGCGCAATGATCTGAATTCTTCGAATCTGAAGGAATTTTGGCAATCGAGGCACTTTGCTGGAACTCCCTTTGATCCGCAACCGACGCACGACTTTTTTCCTACCTCTGTAAGGTATAAGGAATTCCTCTTTGCCCACCTAATAGGTTCCTCGATGTGCCGTCAATTTTGTATTAATCACACTTCTAGCAAACCGAAGCAGATAAACAAAATATTCAATTCTGTGGATCAGTCACTCACATGTTTGAAATTTTGATGCATTAAAATGACTAATGTATTTCTTATTTCTTTCTCTGTGAGTACTTGTACTTTCAATTTTTTATCAGGTGTTGGCCTACCTTGCTTGAAGACTGTCATCTTCTCAGTATATTCCCTTCGGACGAAAGGCGTGGCTATGAGCTCATCTGCAGTACTGAACATAGCGTCACATCAATCACGTAAAAGCAAATTATAGAATTCTACCGAATCTGGGTGTAGCTCGAGTCAGATGCATTAATCTGCACTCATTGGCGAACGCTCATGATTCACATTGCAGATTAATCGTTAGGATATGACCATTGCTATAAACTACATAATTTTCTTATGTATAAGTCAACGTTAAAATTCCTTTTCGCCTGAAGATGATCACTGAGTAGTGATTGAAATTAATAGCTTTATAAAATAAATAACATAACATGAAATTATTCTTGACTCTTCCCTATCAACAAAATATGCTCTAAAGTCAAGACATTTTCAAACATTTGGAACTTCTGGAAGGCAACTTCACACATCCCTGCATCAAAGAGGGTTTCATTGGATTGGCATCAAGATAATTCGCTTCTTACTGAATTTACAATTTTCGTGCTTCTCTTCGGAGTTTCCTCCACCCGACTGCTGGATCAGTAGATGTCAATGACTCGTGCAGTCCGCTAGCCTGCTGGCCTATGACTCGTGCCTGTGAGGCGTTGGCTGCGCTTGACACCATTCGCATCTAAGAGGGTCGATCCAGGGCCAGCTCCGATGCGTCATCCATGTAGTCAGCTAGGGCTGCGCATAATACTTTTTAAAATTGTTTGATGAATAGGGTTTTGACATGGAAATAGGAAAAGGTCTGGATCATATCCCTGATCCAGACGATTTTCCTGATCGATTCGATAATCCGTTGCCTTCAAAATGGCCACACAACAAATCCAATGCCGCATATTCATGACTATATTTGCATTGATAACAATGTTTGAGCAGATTGTAATTTACTATAAATATGTAAATAGATATTTACAAAATAATGACAAACATTGTATTATCCAATTTCAGAATTAGCAAAATCCTCCGCTGAACGATTTTTGTCAATTAGGACAACTTCATGCTAAAAAATCTTTGAAGATTTCATCTATTTTGTCTGCAAAATGGCTGAATTCGTAGATAGACTAATATTTTCGCAACATCAGTTAATTATTCAGTCAATGATTGTATTTATTTTCTTCATACTTTCATTAATGAAGTGCTTTTGATCATTCTAAAAATACTTTTCATTTTTCTTTTAATTGAAATAAAAGTTTACACTAAGTTTGTTCTTAGGTGCCTTTCGTTGGAATAGCCTTGAATTTGGAAAATGAGATTTTATTTTACATGTTCCTTCTGATCTCGTTTATCCATCGTCTGTAGCTTCCCGTCAGAATCCTTAAATCCTTATAAAAGCAGTCCATTATAATTGTGAACACTAATTGTAGTGTGTAGCACATATACGAGTATTATGTAGCATGTTGGTGAATTATCGACTACTGTTTTTGACTACCGAGATGCGATACTGATGTCTGATTTGCAATTGTTGCTCATTGACATCAAGTCAGCAGATTCAGAAAGGCGAAGATGAACATGAAGCCATCATTGATTTCTGTAGGTAGAAAAAGCGGATCGAAATGCAGAAAAAAAGACAGCACTAGAATATTCGCCTCCATATTTAGTAGCACAGATATTTGCAAATAGAAATTTTCTTCGATGAGACTGACGAAGTCATGGTTGCGATCGCGTATGTCAAATGAAATCTAAAGAAGCTCTCTGAGAATTTCTACATAAAAAAATTGCAGCAAATATTAAGCACTTAGCGAGAGAGAAGTAGTGCAGCACTTCTCACTGATGACGTTCTTGTTTTTTCTGCTGGTGTACATGCCGCAGACCTATTAATGAAATGTAGTATTTCATCAGCCAGTGATGTGTTTTTCCTTGAATGCACATGCACAAATCTTGATGCTATAACACAACTAAATCTGATGCTTATGCCACTTCTCAAGACGTCCACTATACAGCAAATTCAAATTATTTTATATGAAAACAGCATGGATAACAGGGATGCATAATTATACAACGATTCCGTACAACTGATTATGATATGTGTTGGGGATAGACCTAAATGTAAACTTGCTTTCTTCGCACTCGTCACTTTTTTGTCCTAAACTGAAATCATTTGCAAATAAATTAGGACTGAAATTAAAGTTCAGATTAGCGACAATTGCATTGTAAAGCATAAATACTGCCTGAACAATTGCATAAATCTAAAATGAAAAATGTAAGCGGTCCGCGAATATTTTCCCAGAAAATTGACCGTCGATAAAAACAAGTTGTGCACCCCTGGTCTAGAGCTATTAATTTTGGCATTATCAGGGAAAAGTCAGCTTCGTATAATTAAAAGAAATAAGAAAAACAACATAATGATTACTTAAAATGTAATGGTTAATGATGTCAGCGCTCAAACCAGTCAACGGGTAGATGCTTCACTACATACAAAGGGGCAACAATTAAAACTAGATTAAATATAAAAGGAGGATAGTGTATCGAACAGTCCAGAAAGGCTAACACATCGAAAAAGAGGAGGCTCATCAGAAAGATGACCAGCTAAGCCGCGTTTCGGGTCCTCTAACTTCTTGCATGCTCAAACCATAGCTGGCGGACCCCAAGCACAGTCACACAATCGATAATAAGTTAACAAAGCCACGAAGAGTAGACAACTCTTTGGTAGAATGCATACCAAACTTGAATAAGACAAAAATGTGTCCATTTAACAATATCTCCATTCACCTGATCAGTTTGCAAGCTTTAAATCCCCGATTCAAGAAAACTTCAGATGCACACACGGAGTGTATTAAGGTCATTCCTTAACATGCGTATGTGTCATTAACGCACTAATAACAATTCTGATTGGTGATGAATTCGAAAATTAATTTGGTTAATTCAATATTTCGACATTTCGGAAACATGCGTTCGTCGACGTCAAGATACTTGCCGGATACATAGGGAAAAAGGAATGAACACACGAATTCATTACTTGATGACATTCTTTAGTCTGCCTCGCATTGGATTTACATGTGTTTTTTAATATTATCTGACTAGAGGAGGAACCTTGCAGAATTCGGTAGGCGTGCAGAGTCGCAGTATCCACAGAGTGTTCATCTTTCTGAAAAAGTGTCATTTTCGGCCTCATTCCCAGCAGAGACTTGCTCAGGCGGACGGACTAATAATCTCTCATTAATTTGTCAGGAGAAAATTGTCACTTCTGATTGTTCCGCTGTGGATATACTCCAGCTGAGTACACAAGCTGATGTATGTATCAGGGATGCGGATTCGGAGTCCCGGAGTCCTATCATTTTTACTGGAGTCGGAGTCAGAATCCTATCAAATGATAGGACTCCGGCCTATTACTAGACCCGAAATATAGCACAAACAAATTATTGATTCTCGTGCCTATAGCTGTCACTGTCGTGATGTCAACTTTCTCCGTCAAACAAAAGTACAGATACAGCAGTGCATGCAAAGCTTGTAATAGTTGAGGGAATGAACCGTGATAGTGAAAAAAAATTGTCTTTTTACTCGGTGATTTAGAAGAGAAGACAAGCCTTGCTAGCCTCGATCACACCTACGCGCCAAAGGTCACATCGCAGACAAAAATACAATATTAGTTTGTTTGAGAACATTACCTCTTACCCTCACGTTAATCGTGAGAGTACCTCTAGAGCGCATATTATAATTGAAAGTGTACTCATTTTTTTTGGAGAAGGATTGGAGATTTTCCTGCCCGGTAGAGACTGGAGAAAAGCCGTGTGAAGCACACATTAAGAAGATGGAAGCAGCCGAGTTGCATGCATATAACTGAAAGTGCCATTTGATCAACTTTCATCGAAAATGATCGATAATTGATACAGCAATGATCACTAAAAATAGGTTCAGGTAAGCTTATAATGATCAATTATTGGTTACCAGTCAATTTTTCAAAAAACTAGGCTTTATATACTTGCCACCTGGAGTCGGAGTCCTATCAAAATGATAGGACTCCGCATCCCTGGTATGTATAAGGACGGATATCTAACGTAGCAAATCTATGCAGGCCATAAAAAGTGATGGTTTAGCGTCACTACTCCCCCTTGGATGGTGCTGACATATTCAGACTTTAATCTGAAGTGGTGTGATACTTTTAGTCCGGATGCCCTTTCTG
The DNA here is from genome assembly GCA_907163375.1 of Prostheceraeus crozeri. Classification (NCBI taxonomy): domain Eukaryota; kingdom Metazoa; phylum Platyhelminthes; order Polycladida; family Euryleptidae; genus Prostheceraeus; species Prostheceraeus crozeri. The sequence goes on along the minus strand of CAJQUW010002526.1, from coordinate 125,834 downwards.
ACGACTTCCAATGACACTCTCGGGCCTCGACCTCTGGACCGAAAGATCAATAGGCCAAGTATTTAACCACTGTGCCACGGAGACCACTACAGGACATAAACAACAAATTTAACATCTACTAACCTGGAGAATACATTAAGGTCGTACTAGACAGCATGGTATCGTTGAGATGCGACGTTTGTCCCATGTCCTCCATCGATAAGTGATGCTCACTTTCAAAAGAAGCATTCATTGTCAAATCAATTACAGGATGACGTCTGTGCTTATCTTTCGTTCTTGCCACTACATTTTCTTTATCTTTATGCTGATCTTGATGACTTTTGTGCCTAATTTTTTTCTTCTGCAACATACGTTCTTGCCGTAACATTTTAGTTCTTAACTGCTTCTTTTTCTCAAGAACTTCAGTGCGCAGAAAATTCTTGATATCATTATTTTCTCCAACAGAAATTGCATGAGCAAGACCAAGGACGTATGCACGAGCTTCAACATCGGTTCGATCAAATCTCTTATAAGCCGCCTCTGCATTGAGCAACTGAGATATAGCCGATTTAAGTTTTTCGTTGTCGTTTCTTGAAAAATGTGATTGCAAAGGAGGTAGTGATGTCCGCCCCTTGTCATTTACTAGATCATCAACTATTTTGAAGTCACGATGTAAGCGATCAATATCCATAAAACTGAATTGAGGATTCATGATTTCCTGTAAAAGAGTGAATTTATGATAGGTAAAGTATATAGCAGGGTATCAACGAACTATCTGAGACTCAATTTGGGACTTTTTTGAAATTCAAGTTTATGACTTTCATTCAACGCTTTTAGTTATTTAACTTTAATTCATCAATTTAACCAATTGAATTATTGACCGGAAAATTCATCTCTTTAATATTATTAATTTGTGAACTGCATTGTTTTACAACTTGAAATATTTCAAGGTTCATTGGACACTCGCCATACATGCATTACATATGAAACTACATACAAAACTCAAATCAAATATGAATGAGAAGTTTAACAGCAAATCCACTATATTCTTAAGAATAGTGCTTCTCTGCTGACAGTCGATTATGTCGTGCGATAATGATGAAAAATCCTTAGTTAGTTGAAAAGTAACATATCGAATTGTAAAATGCCAAGCTGACAACTTTTCCGGAAGTTGCTGACGATCATGAATCGTCAATGAACCTGACATAGTAGTCGTAATTTTATTGGACACTCCATCACATATTTTAACACTGTTTGACAAGTTTTGATACTGAAAGCAACACGATTGACTTCATGTGTTTAATACCCGAGAGCTTTCGTGGTCTCTTGTCAAGGGTGAGCGGCCTGGTGTGAACATGCAAATATATGACTTATAATATAAAGAAACATAATAACATATAAAGAAATATAAGAAACATTCAATAATAAATGCCGCCACTGACAACAGCCAATCATTCCCAAGGTAAAGACAATGAACAAAAAAATTCTTTCTGTACACATAAAATAGGTCGCCGAGCAGCTATGTACAGTGCTTCCGATACAGGCAAAGAAAATAGTCACTGAAGTTAGCAGTAGATCTGGCAGTGGATTTTTTGAAATAACTTGCTCAGTACTGATTTTTCATATGCCTAATGATTAGGAAAGATTCCTCTCGGATGAGGGCAAAATTTTGAATTTACATCTAAAAATCCACTGAGAGATTAGCTGATGCTTTCCTAATCACATTCACGATTTTGTTCACACCAAACAACCATGGATTCCTATTCCAAGAACTAGTCCAGAGCATGTTCATCACATTTGAAGTCCCTCACAGCCCTAGAAGACTCCCTACTATTGACATATGCCCACCACTCACTATTGGCATAAGCATAGAAGAAATCAACGACAATGTCATTTTTTCACTTACTGATGCTTCATAACGTCATGCAACACTTTGTTCCCACCCAACAGCCACGCATTCCTATTCTAAGAACAATTCTAGAATTTGTTCACCGCATTAAGAGTCCCTCACAGCCCTATAACACAGAAGAGATCGACGACATTGTAATATTTTCAACGGCAAAAAATTGACAATAATTATTATACTGATTTGCCAATCTGTCTTCCTTACTTACCCAAACCATCATTACTGCATCCTTAATTTTAATCCTGCATCCTTAATTACTGTTCTACATCCCTGCATTTTGCTTGTCGATTTACGGTCTCTTATGCTTGATATATGTAAAGGTTAGGCAAATTATACATTAGCTATTCCCATATCATTTCGACATATTGGAAAAGTCTGTTTCAATGGAAGCTTTTCATTTGCTACATTATTGACAGTAATTATATAAAAATGGCTGCACTTCTAGCAGTTGAATTACTATGAAGTGAATCAGCAGAATGAAATGCTACCAATGTACACGTAACAATAAAACATAAGAATACATGTGGGTAAAAGTACAAAAAGGAGCTCAAAGAAAACAAGAAGCATTATTAACACGGATATACCGGTAGCAATTTGAGGATCATGAAATTTCAAATACTGGAAAAAATTGATGAGATCAATATATCATGAAATCTGCTGTCAGTGAATCGTTGACATCTGCTATGAACTATCACCAGGGTAACCATTTGTGAATGCAATTTTGGGAGCAAAATATCACAAATCGAAAGGTCAATAAACGCAAAGATCAGGTAAAAAATACAAATGATGATAAAATCGTCAATACGCTAGAAATCCGCATAAAATCTAATAAAGCTTCGTAAAAATCCATAACAAAAGAGCTAGATTTCTTCTATGGTTGTGTCAATAGTGAGTCTTGTAGGGTTTGAAGGATTCCTAATGCGGTGAACAAATTCTGTAATTGTTCTTCGAAAAAATAGGAATGCGTGGTTGCTTGGTGTAAACAAGGTGTTGTTTGGCATCATGAAAAGCATCAGCAAGTGAAAATATGACAGTGTCGTTGATTTTTTCATTGTTTATGCTGGCAGTGAGTCTTGCATGCACGGTTGGCTTTTTGCCAGTAAATGGTAAAAAACGGCAAAAAGTAGAATTCCAAAAATCAGTCTTTCTCTTGCCGCAAGATCGACATAAAATTTGAGTGTGACGATGGCTCTATGTTGCAAAGCATTATATTCAGTCTTAGAAGAGCCAATTATACGAGTATTTAGCTGCATGACAAACGACAGACGATGCTGCCCTAGTCTACTGGTACATACATGTAGTTGCTCTGCTCATTTTTCCAACATAGAAATTCATGGTTGTTTGGTGCATACAACTTCAAAAATTGACCTCATCTGAGAGGAAGTTTTGAAAACTGATGAAATAAACAAATTCCTAGTTCATTTTTCATTAGGTATGTGGAAAATCAGGACTGAACAAATTATTTCTAAAAAATCCCCTGCCAGATCTACTGCTAACTTCAGTGACTTAAAGAAAACGATATTTACGAGTACAAGACGTGAAAATAGAAAAATCAATTGAATCACAATCGAGAGCTTTCAGGCGCTGCTCAAGATCGCGGTCTTGTCATTTTATCCTCAAGCCACTTAAGATAACTCTCTCATTCGGACCCACAAATTCCTCTACGTACGTCCGATATACGTAACTGTACTCACATTCACATTGAAAATGGCAGATAAGACACGAACGACTTTGAGGACTAAGTATATCCTTGAGAGAACGAGCAGGAAGAGGTTCGACGTTCACCCTTGACAAGGGGCTACGACAGCGCTCGGGTATTAAATACATGAAGTCAATTGTGTTGCTTTCATTATCAAAATTTAACGGAAATCGGCATTGGTTTACTACTCTGTTTAAAAAGTCCTTATACGAAGACGCTTTCTTTCTGAAGCAATTTTGATACAGCAGGTTCTACTAGTGGATTGCCATTTAAGCTTAAGTTTCAATCGTAATCGAAACTGAATAACAGCAATTACATGTATTTATAAGAAACATTTTTCTTAGATTTTTGCTGACTACACATCAAAATGAAATACCTCCGACTTGACTATCAATATGAATAGATGAGAAGACGGCTGACGTGAGCCAATGATGCTAGACGGCTGAAGTCTCAATGAAATTTGTGGATCTATTTGAAGTAGGTCCTGTCAGTAACGTAAATAATTCTAGATTGCCGCTTTCCAGAGATAATTCAGACTTTTATTTCGCTGCGATAATCTGAAGTTATGGAAACACTTACTTAAATGTTAAAGGGAATTTCATTTTTTATCTCGCAGTTTTGTAGTGACGATGAGATTTTTGCGCGGTTGGTCAATTGGTGTAGTCGCAACAAAGTAGGGTGTGCAATCTTGGGATCCCGGATCCCGAGATCTTTAAAAATTCAGTAATATCCCGGGATTATCGAACATCAAATCACGGGATTTTTCGGAATTGACTTCGTTATCTATCAGTCACTCAGTTTACTAGCAAATGATAAACAAGATGCACACTATATTTCCCCGTTCTTTTTATAACTGCGCAAATCGGCCACTTAAAACGATTCGATACGGGAGTTCATTATATCCAATGAACGTCCGAGGTAAGGTCTTATCATTAGGTGCTGCATGGCTTCGTTCTGTGCCACCAACTATCGTGGGGTGCGAGCGTGCCTTCAACATCGCTGAGACCTTTGCTCCGGAAGTCAGAAATCGCACCTTGAATGACATGTGCATTTCGAAAAGGTATTTCAAACAGACATTCATGCAAGTATAACTTCTTTAGAGTTTCGGTTGGCTAATCTACTATCTTGTTTTCTTCAAATCAACTCTCTTGATCATGCAATCAGTATTTAAATGAAATAAACAAAAAATTTTGTGCAAGTGCAACAAATAATGATTTAAGAAATTGCTCACATTCGTAATCATAAATAATGATTTACAATTGCAATTGATTATTAGTCACTATTACCATTTGGAGTAGGTACGCCTATTTAATCAATATTGACGTACACAAAGGCAAAATCACAGGCAGAAACCGCAATCTGCATGAAACTAATAGTGTTTTCTCAATCCCGGGAGAATTCGGTATCATAATCGCGGGATTGATATTTTGCTCCGGGATTGGTCACCCTATAACAAAGCACATGTAGGACTAATAACATATCATTATGGCAGACTAATCGTTTACCTGTTGTCATTTTTGGTTGTTCCTTTTTGTAATTTTCTTTGTGAAATGCGATTTTAATCATTTCTAAATAAATTGTTCTCATCAAGAGACGACTTGTTTTCTGATAATACGCACGTGTACGCGAACATTTGAAAAGTTTTCAAATTGCGAAGTAATCGGAAAACCAGTGTCTAATAATTTTACAATTTCATGGTAGACCTTCTACAAGCAACCAGTAGGTTGTCAAACAAAAGAAACATGAGCTCCTGTACTATGCTTTTAAAATCGCCTAGAGACGCTATCAGCTGCCTTGAATTTCGGATTTGTCCTTCATGAACCTGCGTGTAAATACTTCCAATATGTATTACGTGCAAACACTATCACAAATCTAAAAACACAGAGTTAGTCCATAGAATAACTTATCAATTATAAATTATTCTTCGTCCGCCGCCATTCATTTAAACAAGATATTGAATAGACATTTCCTCAGAAAGCATGCGATCGCCTACAGCTTCAAGATAATAATAATTATTGCCTACTATTATTTAATAGGGTCGAAAATTGAGACCCCTATTAATCCTTTGGGTGCGACAAGGCGGGAATCGCAAGCGAATTAAACTCGTTTGTGCGCATACTTCTAATTGACCGGATTCTTAGTAATTGTAGATGTTATATTTCGTGTCGGCTATACGTTAGGGCTGAAATATACGCTGTCGTAGGAGCGGAAACAAGTTGACACGCTGACGAGGATATCCCTGGCGCCACCCCTGTTTTCACGTCCGCTATAACGAATATCTGTCTAGTATCACCAAGAAAGATAACAAAAGTGCTTTCTCAGACCAGTATCGATTTATGCAGCACTAAAACTTCTTTACAATGTTGCTAAAGGTACCTTATGGTATTAGTAAAAATTTGAGCAACTTTCGAATGATTTACTGGCACCAAAATGTGTTGCTGTATCAGATTACTTTAAGATGTGATTCAAAATCAAAGAGATCAACAAAACTACAGTACATGGAGACAAATGAAGCTATACAGCACATTCTAGAATAGCAGACAAAGGAGGTAGGGTCAGTATATCGATAAGACTAGTATAAACAGCGTTCAGTTCGTTCTTCAGCTGATGAACGGCAAATTCTTGATTCAGTTCAGTGGTACTTGCTGGAATATCCCGTGTGCTGCAAACCTCGTTCACTCACTTGCTCAAATGTTCGAATTCACTGGTTTTGACCTCCACCGATCACCACTGCTCTACCTGACAAGGCGACAAGCTGCTTCAAAATTAAATATATTAAACTACTACTGTCAAGTAGATAAGTAGAATAATTTCATACCATAAGTAATGACAGAGAAGAAATTTCCGTGTCACATTTGGAAATGAGGGCTTTTTCCTAAGGCGTTTCTTTCCATTTAGAATTGTTGTAGAATTACGCGAGAAACCATCCTCTGTTAAAGACTTTATAAGCTTATAACACGACTCTTATGACAATTTCTCTCGATGCTTACCACCTTAGAATTTGATGGCTGTGCCCGCGAACATTTGAGACACTAAATTCAAGTTTTTGATGTCTCAAATAAGTTCCAATTCCTGTGTTTTGTCATGCTGTAAGTTTCTCGCATGTATTACTTCGGGCAGTGCTCCAGAGTACGGTACTTAGTATGTCACCGATTTCACCACTACTAATTGTCAAAATCCTATAATGCGTGAAGCAGCTTTGCTGGAGAAGATACACTTGTTTAAGCCATAATATCTTGAACTGTCTGTAAACTTCCGCATTACATCAGGAATATTGTAGTTCATGAGATCCTTATTTCCACATAGCCTTTATTTTTACTATGGAACATTCACTAAATTAAGTTTAATGATATACTATAATAACAGCACTCTTTTCAAAGAGTATTCGTTATCCACGTGTAGCTCTATCGATTTGCAAAACAGAAAGTGAATGCAGACGTGTAAAACATTTTTACCACGTGCATCTTTTACTGGTGTCGAACAACTTCATCATCTGCCTCTGAGACTACGATAGCTGAATGCGAATTTAATTGACATTTCCTACTGACCCCAATCTAAATCAGATAAGATCTACGCAAACAATCCTATGAAGAAGGTAAATGGTAACAAATAAAAATAAGTTTTATCGACCAATATCTCTATTGAGATTCATACACAATTCAAGGAATTAACAAAGCTTTCAAATTCATGCAATCTGCCGTCATCTTTCTCTTCTAATTCATTTCCATAGCGTCTTAACATCTGCAAAAGCAGCAAATCTTTCTTCATCTCTTCAGCTCCTACATCTTTCCTTCGACTAACACAACCTGCTAAGGACCTTCCAAGTTTTATTAACAGAGCTAGATCATCACTTCTTATCCTTACACCCCGCCTTTCTTCTTCCTCTTCTATTTCAACATCTTTCCCACAAAATCTCATTCGTTTTGCCTCTCGATCTCCACTTTCTCTCATTAACCAGTTCAAGTTGGCAGGAAGATTTTGAAATTTGTCTCCATGTCGAAGTCGGACAGTAATATAAGGCTTTACTGATGGAAGGGGAGTCATTGGAGAAGGTGACTGTAGAAGATGAAGCGAAGAAAGAGTTTGTTGGATCAATGGCGATGGAAGAAGCAGTGGATGAGATTCAGATTTGTGTAAAGCCAAGTGAATGGAAAATTCTAATGGTGTGGGCACTGAAGGAAGTGGTATTAAAAGATTTTGGATGAGCCCTTTCCTGATAGCGGTGAGCGAGGTTTGATGCAAAATGGGTGGCGAGGAAGGCGAAGAAAGTTGAAGAAGGACAGACCATCGACCAGAAATCAATGACACATCCAAATCGTTAGACAAGAACACTGCTAGAAAATAATCATCTCCTCGAGCTTCAATTCGAGTCTCTATAGGCAGTACACTACGACGCCTCTCATCAGATAGAAGACGCAGATGAGAGGCGATGTTCAACTGACCTAACAGATTGTCTAGTTTTTGCTCCTCCTCGCGAAGTCGAGACTCTTCTTCAGCAGCAGCTTCTAATCGAGACAACGTATGAGTCAAATCAGTTTCTCTCAACATTTCTCCATTGACTGAGTAGGATTCAGGCGTTAAGCACACGGATTCAAAAGGAATGCCCAAACTTCCTTCCGATTCATGAAGACAGATCGAATTTGATGATGGACGAAATTCACCACGTAAGTGGATGACACTGACTGTCGGCTCGATCAGATCATCTGTGGAATGAATGATAAGAGACTGATAAACTGTCAGTACACATTTGCAAAATATACTACGAAATTCACGTAAAAACATCATTCCAGAATACAGTTAAAATCGGGGATGTCTACAAAAAATCTGAGACAAAATTTTAGGACTTTTGTGATCAATATTAAAGACTTTCATCTGATGGTTAAGGATTTTAAGGGTAATCGAAATCACTTATACACTGAATCAGTTCAACATCTTACAACAAACTTGATTAAATGTTGGAACAAATGAAATTTCCAGAGAAATATAAGAGCATTGAAGTTCCGTCGTGACTTTGAATTTAGAAAGTAAGTGATTATTGATAAAGTTCAGAGGTGGGCATGTGCACAACAGTGTCGTAACGTAGAAATGAAATAAACAAAAAATACATTGCGGCAATGCGACACAGCAACGCTAAATTGTCTACATGCTATCTAAGTCTGAAAATACTGCAAGTGCTAGAACAATGTAGCAATATATAGGCTTAATATAGTCATCCATAATGACTCGGATACTTTCCGGAGATTGACGATACCGGCAAGCATTCATCCATTGGCAGGTACATTCCTTTTCGTACCTTGCGAGAATCGGACACAGATACAATATCCATAGATGCAGATATTCTATTTTTGATGCTCTAATATCCAGATCCTGCGGCAAATACAACGACGCAACTACCTATCAAAGCGGCTCAGCTTTGTCAATTACGCTCTCCAACAAAGGTTTCTATCATAAAAGTTTCCGCTTGTGTAGATTTTATAATAAACCGATGATGACATTCATTGCGTCGCAAAAACATAATTTAGAAATAAATGGCTAAGTCAACAACTCTGTTGAAATACAGATTCTCTTACATCGATTTTATAAATTCGATTTTAAGAATATAAGACACCACAATGAAAACGAAATGAAGTCCGATTAAATGTGGTGGGTTGACATAGGCACATACATCTTGTGACACTTCAAAATAGGGCCTTGGTTTCGTAGCAAAAACCAAAAATCTGCAGATGTAGAATGTGTGGATGTAAATGAATAAAATACAGCATATGTAGTCTTAGCACTAAAGTATCTACTTCAGTACCCATAGCAAACGTGAAACAGCTAAGTAAGGGAAAAATTACGTATCATATCAGAGCTTTGTTTAGGAACATATCAAAAAATAGAAAATGCAGGTATCGAAGGCAAGTACAGGTGGCCAACTGATAAAATTGTGATTAAAAGATTCATGTCTTGTCTACGTCATAGTAGAATATATAGAAAATGCGCTGTGGTCAAGCAAAATTATTCAGGCCTGCACTTTCGTTACTTAATTCAGCTAGAAACTAGGTGGACCAAGTACAGAAAAAGTGGGTTTTCTGCAGCAATTGCTGGAGATTATCGTCATGCACCGAATAAATTCCCGTCAATTACAAAACCTTGTTATAGAACATGTGGTTGAGCAGAAATCCAAAAAAGTTCGGATGAATTAATGAGTATTCCGAATATAACTTCCCATCGAAAAACATTTATTGAAGGAGATTATTAGATTTGGTAGTAAAAATCAGTGCCAAGTTCAAAATGAAGCAACCTCTACTTTGATCCGGTGTTGAAATGAAGATGTACGAGAAACAAAAAACAAATTTCCGAAAGCATGACAGTTTTCGTCTTTTTGAATTGTCATTCTGATCTGATACATATTTAAGTAAGTGCACATCTATATTACAAATATGTGAATAATTTGAAAATTCATCCACTTCAACAACTTGAAAATGAAACATATCATTTTGATTAAAAACTTTGGCACTAGCAGATTCCTTGTTGTTCAAATTTACGAAATGCAGTACTAAGATCCAGTATTGGTTCTTCATTACAACTTTGACTCGTCTACAAGCTGTAGGAAGTGATAAAACCGAATTGCGATGTAATGATCTTATTTAATTTTTATAAACATTTTTCGGCTCACACGCCCTTATCAATGTTATAACACATCTGGATATAAACGAATATATACAGATGAATACAAATTTCAAAAATTATAGGTAGGTCTATTACTCTACCGTAGTATTTGTATTTATTCAAAATGATGACAACAGCTGGATGCCAATTACAGTCATCAGATGCGAATGATATACAGATTACAAAATTACCAGAATCAAAATGAGACAATAGAAAACCAGATACTGAAAATATACACGTACCTGAAACATATTACAGTATGAACAAATATACTTGATAAAAGACATAGTAGTAAAATACATAGCATTTTTCAAATACTAATGAAATACAACAGATTACCAGAATAAAGGTGAGACATTAAAAACCAGATATACTGTAAATGTACCTACCTAAAATACATGACAATAAGAAAAAAGATACTTTATAAACAGAACCGAGAAAATTATGTGAAATGTTTTATCAGAAACCTTTTTACTGTAGAAAGAATTACTGAAGTAAGAATTTTCAATTCATCCATACAAAAAGTACAAATGTAACAAAACTTGTTACACTCGGGACTCGAACTCTGGAAGTTGGATATTCACTAGCTGGGGCAACTCAGCTGGTCAGGATTTCTGGAATTCCTTATCCGAGAGGAATCCCCGTCACTATGCCAACGCTTTGCGATCCTGACTGATATTGGGAAAGTCTGTGACGCATCAGGATTATGAGAGGGAGAAGAAAAATCCAGGAGGAGAGAGATAATAAGAGCCTCTAACAATAGCATGAAGCTCCCTCTGTCGATCTACCCTACTCTCTTATCTCTGGAAAAATCCAGGAGGAGAGACCGCAGTCATGAGTCACTTGAATGTCTGCTGCACATGCATGTGTGGATGCAGTAGAAACTTCTGATAACTTCCTTACATGTGTGCATTGTGAGCGAAGCAGGCCACGAAACCAAGGAATGCGGCGCTGTTGCCGGTTGATAAGGAAGTCTCGGCGCAAGTTAATTAAGTCAGATTGGAACCTCAGTTGCATAGGCGAGCCGAGGCCAACGGCCAAGGCACATGTATATGGAGATAGGTAGCGTCGGGAGTCAATGGACAAAGACAGTTAGGGAACGGGAAGGAATCGCGCGAGGCCACTAGAGAACAAAGCGTAGTTGCGTGATGAGTAGAAAATTGAGTAGCATTGAGTAATCGAAGAGTAACTGTCGAAAAGAAATGTACAGTTGGATAGTATACGGTGCGGCGGTCAGATTGATGTAAAATTCGTCACAATGCGAGGGGTGGTGAAAGCAAGGTAGCTAAGAAGGATATTGCCCAAACGTGAGGACACGATGCACGTCCTCTCGCTTTGACAGTCGCTTTGAATGAGCATGATTCCATAGGAATCTGAGTGGCGGCACTGCACTATGAAACATAGCACAGTGCCGCCAAAGGACCCTAATCAAATGCTGTGTATCTATAACTGATAGTTAGATCAGTGGTCGGGCCAGAGATTTTTCCATTTTTTTAGCAGCTCTGCAAAATTTTCGCAGGTCTACTAATACCAGTAAATTATAGCATCATATTTCATGATTATGAAGAGTAAAATACCACTCTTATCAAAACTTGAACAATGCCCAAAATCTGTCCGGAGAAACTGATTTTTCAAAATGTCTTGTGCAAACTCCGCAACTAAGTGCATTCTTGTAATAAGCCAGATTTTTCGAAAGTAACTACGTTCCATCATTGATGACTCACAAAAGATTTTTCGCAAATATCTGATTACATGAACTCGCTACCTAGCCTAAGTAATCTTATGATCAGATTATATCTGCAACAGACGGAGGTTTTAGGCCGAAAACTTGTGAGCTGATGAATCTAATTCGAGCAGAACAAAATGTGCTTTCCTGTAATATTATCAACTCTGGCTCGATAGTTCTACATCATATTAATGTTTTCCGTTATCTCGTGTGTTTCTTTTTGTCCGATGCCTCTATCTTTTATCTTTTAGTATTCTGAAGCATCGAATTTATTGTCACAAAGTAATTTTCCCTTTTTTGCTGTTTTCAACTTTTTCTGATTTTTCTGTCGGCTTCTTTCGTCTTTCTCTTCTGTGTTCTTTCAAACAAGCCTTGGAATGCCGCTTGGCCAACGACACTTTTTTACAAAGACTGTCTATGATTGGCAACGTGTGGCAGAACTGATTGTCGGTAGTTAGGTCAACGCTCACACTATGCTGATCCAAAACAGATGTCTCGAAATAAGGACATTTTATTTTTATGGACTTTGCATCATATAAGCGAAAATTCCATTGCAGTCTATTTTCCAGGGCCAGCTATGAAATTTTCTGCCTATCTGGTATAAAACTGCGTGAATTTTTCGCAGCATCCACATCTTTAGAATGCGTTTTCAAATTTTCTAAATGGAAGGTAGGAAACGGTTGTAAGATGAGAGTGCATTCATTTAACATCACTCATCGCTTGATTTGATCTTTTCGGGTGATCTTCAGAACCACCAGCTGTTCAAGGATACTTTTGGACAACTTAATGGCAATGTAACTGATAACACAAGTCTAAGACCAACATTTATTCTATTAGACAACATAGGTTCATATAAACGTAAGAATTATAAGGTTTCAATTTTTCGTAGGACCTGGTCAATTTTTTTCGCAGCGAGTTCATTTTTTAAACATTTTCGCAGTGCAAAAATTTTTGCAGTTGGCCCGACCACTGAGTTAGATATCATATATATTGATACATGAGGAGGAATCAATTTGGGAGAAGGAGGAAATTAATCATTGTTGCTCTTCTTCGGTCTTGATTTATGTTGATGGCCAAACTCTACTTTCCGGTTCAGTTGCGGCTTTTCTAAGTCAATGATGGTCGCTTCACTTGCCTGACGTAGTGTGGCATCCTTTGGGCATCGTGCTCGCACTTCAATATTCCAAAGCACATCTTGCTCTCCATGTTTTTCTTTTTGATGTTGGTATAGAATAGATGTTTTGCTTTTGTTCTTCAGCAACATAAGGTGTTCCTTCATTCTTTCTTGTAAACTACGAGCAGTCTCTCCGATGTAGGTATATTGACATACATTGCATTTCAACTGATATACGCAATCACGGACTTGGCATATTTTATTTCGGCTGTAAGGACAGACACAACAACTTGGATTTTTGCATGTTGAAGAAGTGAATGGATTGGATTTGGTAAGTAACTTTTCATTGAAGTTCCAGAGCGTTCAACAACTTTGATTTTCAAACTTGACCTCTTTAATACAGGTCTGCATTCTGTTGCTAACTGCCCATGAGGTGTTGATTGAACAAAGTAGGCCTATACTGCATCATGGTCTGCCCCTTGCCTGCCAGTTTCGCTTCTTTTCTCTTTTGTTCTTCTTCCTTTCTTCCTTGTTCCAATTTCTGGGTATGTAGAAAGGTTTTCTTCCCTCTCTTGCCTCGTTCAGTTGTTGTTCATACTTTCTCTTCAACTTTGTAAACTTCAACTCTTGCTTTTTATCGTACCCGGATATTTGCATTCTGTACATATACTCTTGAATATGCTTTTCTCTTTCTCCTGCACTACAACGTCTTGAAACGCATTTCATTATTCTGATCAGGTCAGCTACTAATATATTTCGCTTAATGTGATGAGATAATGCAGAACTTGACATAATAACATAGTCACTGCTGACAGATTTTTTATAGAATGTATGTATCAGTTTTCCATTTTCAACCCATTGTTTTGTATCTAATACTGGCATTTTATGATCATTATGTTTTGATGGATAGTCAACAGTTACTTTAATTGATGGGTGTATATTATTCACTTATATTATTATATTATTATAATTATTATTATATTATATCATTCGGCATATATTCATTTATATCCAGATGTGTTATAACATTGATAAGGGCGTGTGAGCCGAAAAATGTTTATTATAAAAATTAAATAAGATCATTACATCGCGATTCGTTTTATTACTTCCTACAGCTTGTAGACGAGTCAAAGTTGTAATGAAGAACCAATACTGGATCAATAATGTCTCGTGGCACAATCTGGCAAATATTGCCTCTTATTCAAATACTAAGATCTCAAATTCTAAAAGCCAATTTAGGACTTTTGATGATATTTAGGACTTTTAGACCGGTTTTCCGAGTTTTAGGACTTTTAGGCAGCTGTCACACAGAATAAGGCGTCTTCCATCTTCCATATCACTCGCCTTTTTGCACATTCTTTATAAGGCGTCTTCCATAAGGCGTAATGAGACGATTTTCATCTGCCGTCTTCCGCCTTCCATCGTGCATCTTCCATCTTCCACAGGTAGCAGTCACACTATAGAAATCCATTTTCGATAGTTATTGCTATTGATTTTTTACTATTAACCGTTGCTATGACAATTAGGAACATAGCAGTCGATACACTGATATCAGGATTCTACACCTCGCCGTTTCCCTCTCTCATTTGCTCGAGATCTTCTTGTGGAATTTTTCCGGAGAACACTTGCGAGAAGTTTTCATTAATTTTAAGAGCAGCCTCGGATAGTTGATAAGATGCGGTGTTACAACCTCACACAGTGTGGGAACGGAAGGCCCACTATAATCAAATGCCCTCGAACCATCGCTTCAGAATGGGAAACGACAGCATAAACAACAACTTTTTTTATCATAGACCAAGCAGTGGCGAAGTTCATGACTATGCAAGAACTAAGAACGTCGTTTGTACAAATTAAGATCATCAGTGACTTGCAAAGGTAGAGACTTAGTGAAGTTTTTCTCGCGACGGTAAGTCTTATAGCTTCCAACTTGCATGTCATTCTGATTTTCGTGCATCAAATAAGCTTCCATGAGATATTGCCCTTCTTTATGTAGAGCGTTGCCAGAGGTCGTTCGTTCAAATCCACCAAGACGCGCAGTTATTTTCCGTCTGTTGAATTATATATAATGTGAAGGAAAACTGTACAAAGAAAGGCATAAAAACACAAGCTTCAGATGAGAGTTCAAAAACAAAACTAATTATGTGAACTCATACTTGCTTGTGAAAATATTTCTGGTAAATCAAAAAAAAGTCGTAAAATTTCATAATTAAAGAAACTTACTCAGTGGATACGCATGAGCAGGGTTTTTTTCGTCGTCGAGCCTTCCGCCAATTGGCGGAAATCGCTCAAATAATTTCCGCCAACTCTTAAAAAAATTCCGCCACTAAAATGATGGCTTGAAGAGAGCTATATTTGGATCTTTTCAGTTGTACCACCACAGAACAATGCGCCTTAACATTCACCACTTTTCCTCAGTCAGTGATTCTGACCTGAATCAGTCATATCGTATAAAAAGAATGGAATCTTCGCCATAAAAACTGCTAGCCCTTCCATAAAAATTCCAGCCCATCATAGAAAAGTGGAAGGCTGCCATCAAGGTGTTGTGGACGTCGGAATACACGCTGATGCTGCTGATTTAGGGAACATCTCGTGTTGACTTCAACAGCAGCTAGAAACACCCTGAATGACGTCACACCAACGCACGCTTGCTTTTCCTAGTTTTCCAGATTCAACGATTAAAGCACAGACCTAGGATTAGGGAAGACTGCATTCATTCACCGTTACTGTGGATTCATCATTCACCGTTACTAGGTCAGTGGATTAAAGGCTAATTGTTTCATGAAAATGTTTGGTGCGAATGGGAAAGAGTCAGACAGGCTTCCCTAACAGCGTGCATCGGACCTCTGCAGATTAACAAAACAGACAATTAGCTTATAACAAGCCACCATGAGAAAGAAAAAATCATTTACGCCAATTGGCGGAAATCGTGAAATTAATTTCCGCCAAACTGAAAAAAATTCCGCCAAAACGGAAGGATTGGCGGAAAAAAACCCTGCGCATGAGTACTCAATTTTGCAGCACTTGATGCCAAATAAATGCCGCAATTGATTACATAGATGTCATACATGAAAGAAAACAAAAATGTAAGAGAAGACTTATAGACCTACGGCCACCTCCGCTAATTTTTATCGTTATCTTTGATTGAAGCATTTTCATTTATTTTGCCTATAAACATAGATTCAAGAAGTTTTAAGTCCTGTAGAGCTCTTTGTAGAGCAGAGTACTAACACATTGTTTTGAGCATGTCATCATACAGTGCCATCAGCGAATACAGCGAATGATTACGCTGCAAAAATGCTTTGAAATGCTCCTTGATAAGTGCTGTATCCCGCTAGTTAGCTCAGCACATTTCTTTCATGCCTATTGTAAATTGACTTCAACGCGACAACGTGAATCAGGAAAAATTGTCTATTTGCTCTCCTCTGGATTCTCGTACTCTAATTCTCATTTCCAGTTTGCAATAACTAACAACCAAATAGTAAACCTGCTGACTAAGTATGTACAGTAAACCACTGCCCTCTTATAACGTCCTTGAGGTGACCTCAAAAGTTGACACGGTATACCCGAGCGCATATGTAACCGCTCGCCCCTCCGTCCCCCTAGTTCAAGTATCACACCTTGTCAAACAAACATGCCTTTGGTTTTTCCAGTATTTACGGAAAGAACATGAGACCATGCTCAAAGCAGCAAGCGGTATGATGATGCGATATCGTCTTTCATTGAGGTAGAATATGCAGTAGTTCATTGTATGAATCCGCTTGGATGGAAGGTCGCCTTTAACTAGCATCTCGATAATGGTTCCATGACTCAAGGCATTTAAGGTACGTCTGAGGTTGAACGAAAGTAGCATAACCCATCTACTCTCAGGGCAATTCAAAAGCGATGTAATGTACATTTGATCCAGAATTTTAGCATACAAGGTGCTCTCACCGCATTTGTAGGCAACTTGCATAAGATAGCATGAAGGTAAAATTAATATAGATAAACAAAAGAATTAAACAATTTTAGAATAATTGAAGTGTAATATTAAATTGGATACTAAAATAGAAATTCGTCTAGCTTTGCAAAAGATCAGAATGATAATTATCTAAAGTAAGCCAACCTTACATGGATCAACGATTCGACATCATTCGGTGCATTCCTGATCTCAACAGACTTAAATGAATTCCATAAATTAAACTTAGTTGAAAATTTCATCTCACCTGTGCATGGCTTGTCGAATTTGATTCTCAAAAGTCTGTTCGAAGTCGCACAGAAAAGGACATCTCGAATAGTCTGACAGTGAAGCAACTGCTGAACTCCATCACCAATTTGAGCCATTCTGCATTCCACTTCTCCATTCTTCCCTCGCACCACTGCTAATCTTCCACGACATCCAACCAGCAGAAGAGAAGATACTCCTGTTCCAATCATCACTTCCAATCCAATAGGACTTTGTTCCATGGCAGTAATCAACTTCATTTCTTTCAGCATACGAGTAGGAGATACCGGAAACATGAACAAATTACCGGACGGAGTGACCAAGACGCTAATCGGCTCGCCATCCCCTCCAAATTCATCAATCGAATCCTGTGTCAGAAGAATAAGGTGCAAAGGAGATGAATGATGAGGAGGGATGCGTGGAACAAGAAGACGCACAAGAATAGAGTTGGATGGAAGGAAAAAAGACAGACGAATAGAAGAAGACTCTCCTGAGCCCAAGTGACTTGAGGTCAGAGTAACACAATTGTCATTGGTTGGTCTTAATGTGAGATGGAAAGAATCATAACTGATTTCAGTCGTTGTCGTGGGAGGAGACGAAGAATCCGAAGGAACGGGGAATTGATCATCGCCGAATAAATCGTCTTCTGAATCTGTCTGAAAGTCAAATATGTTTGTTCACAAACAAAATGCAGCAAGCTGTCCTTAACTCAAGATAATTTTCAGATGGAAACTTTACAGATCTCAATGTCGTTAACAGACAAAATCCCGAGTAAAAAACTTTAAAATCGTGGTTCGCGGACTCCAAAGTCATCAACGAGTGGCTAAACCTACTCAAGTAGAGGCATGTCGTCAGAGGTTGATAAGGCAGGCACGAAGTCATTATATAGACGTCGATGGGAAATTTATCAAGAACTATGCGATTGGAGTCTTCGCGGCTATTTTGCCATTACAGATAAAAGACATTTAGATACAGTTTTTCTGTGAAAATATTCGATGCGTTTAACATTCGAATGGTGGCCTATACTATATGTAGATATACCGCAGATATTCACCGTTTTGCAAGCGAGGTGCCATGTTTGACAACGGATTATCATTCTGTCCCGCAACCGATAAATAAAAATGACGTCGCTTGCGGGAGTTAAAAAGGTGTACATCACATCATTATGAGTTGGTCTGATTCAGTTGACATGACATACAGTTCAGCTATTATATACTCAGAAGCGTAGAAGTTAATAATTGATCAGATTGGTGTAAGGAAACCTCGGTTACGGGACATTTTGTTGTGGGCACAGAATTAAATATTTTGTTTATCTGCTTCGGTTTGCTAGAAGTGCAACTAATACGAAATTGACGGCACATCGAGGAACCTATTAAGTGGGCAAAAAGGAATTCCTAATACCTTGCAGGGATAGAAAAAAAGTCGTGCGTCGCTTGCGGATTAATGTGAGTTCCAGCAAACTGCTTCGATTGCCAAAATTCCTTCAGATTCGAAGAATTAAGATCATTCATTGCCCACAAGTTTTCTCCATAATGTTGGCCCTTCCGATCATTACTAAAAAAAGTAGCAGGCGCACGAAAATTAGTTTACTTCATGATTTCACATCCTCTGCTCGGCATTGCTCACTGTATAGTGCATACATTGAATCGAAGTCAGGCATCGATGTGTGTTTTGGTGTGTGCGAAGTGATATCACAGCACTCACGCATCTCTCACTGGCTCTGGTGTCCCCTGCTGACAGCTTATTGTTTGCCATTTCCAATAGCAAGCGATACACGAATTATCCATTCGAGAAGGTGCAGGTTGTCTAATTCTGTGATGTGCAATTTCGATATTAAGGTTACATACAATTGTCCCTTTTTAGGAAACCGAAGCGCGCTCAGATGAATCTAATTCTGTGGTTGTGGGAATAGTAGAAAATTATTTGAATTGGTCATCAAACATTATGAATTGATTCAATATCGCAGCAATGCTTCAAATTCATTTGCAAACAACACATTTCCAGTCTTTTTCACATCGACCAAATTTGTTTTTCTTATTACATACCAATGACGATGTCACATTAGTTAGATTCACGATCTGGTGCATCAGATGAAGATTGAATCCGTCCGTTGCGGGACATACCAAGTTGAGGACATCATTTATTTTCCAAATTATGACATTTTTGTGTACATGGGTATATAAACTTTATGGTACTGTACCGACTAGGAATTGCATAGGCTGACTTTAAGGCAGGATGCATTTTATCCGTTTACGGATGATATCACGCAGTAGAGTTTTGGTTAAATCTGTGGCACTAGTGTTTGAGAAATAGGATGTTTAGAAAATTTACAAATCTGGTAATTTCCAGGAGAGCTCAAGGCTCTTCAACGTCCAAACTCTCTCGTCGCATACACTACACATGTAAAAATATATCAAAGCAAATGTAAAAACAAACCATTTGATTCGAGCAGTCATTAAAGGATATGTCTTCGTCAGAAATTGGGAGAAACATCTGGATCTGATTTCATAAAAAGAGCTAGCCAACGAATCTGATGCGATGATGCAAACCAATATTATCAACTTTAAAAGGAGGAGTAGAGAAGCATAAATTAATTAAAAGACGTTTGCACCTTTGCGTGAATGTGTCCCAGTTTCATCCACCAGCTAAACCTGAGCGATTCCCGGGATATACCATGTCGATTTCAACACATTTCCAGTCTATTTTTCACATCGACCAAATTTGTCTTTCTTATTACATACCGCTAAGCAATGACATCCCTGTGATATAATATATATTGCATTATGGCTTCATTTCGATACTACACAACCTCCAATTCATCAGGAGAGGAAGGGTTGGGTTATGGCATCACATTACCACCTGAATGTATGCAATCAGATAGAAAAAATACAGACTGTCTTCTATTGAAATTTACAGGCAGCTGTCGATATGTGATTTGTGCACTATGTCCGAAATCGAGAGAGCTTCACTGTCACACCAATAAGTTCATCAAGAATTCTTCTCTTTGGCATCTGTGATGCTTCCGTTAAAGGTGTACTCCGGCCAATTTTTTAAGTTGGTCAGAATCGATACTAGAGCATCCGTCATTTTGCAACTCGAGGCGCAGTTCCCCCACTCTAGACGTCGAACAATTGTCGGTGATGACGTCAGCTGTGATGCGGTGACAATGTGGGACGACAGCCATACACAGCGCTGGCTGCAGCACTGATGTCTCAGCCGTCTCAGTAAATTCCCGCTTGCCCTGAACTTTTTCCGATAGCGACAGGACATCAAGCAGGGATTACGATTTGTTAAAAAGGGTTATATAAAGCAAAACAACCACAGTATTTCTCAAAAGATGGATCTTTTACGATGTTGAGCCGGGATTGAATAGCGATTGGCTGTAAAACTTCCACTGAGAAAAAGTCGCGTATTAGAAAAATTACATGTCAAACGGTCATTCTTTGTACCGAAGTTAACGGAGCACTTCCAGCAGATATTAATTATTAAAAATGCAAGTTTTGTTCAAAATTCTGGTTCTCCGTCTACAGCAAAACGAAAAATTTAATTCGTATTGTAAAAACTTAGTGAGAAATATCAATTTACAACCTGATGAAGACTTTAGGGACAATATGCAACCCACTGTAATGTGATATATCATTGTGAGCTGTATAGTAAAAGATCTTAGCTAAATGATCGTCAACCTCCACATGATCAATATCTTGAGTTGCAACTTTTGAGATAAACTTCAACTGAAAATTACACATCTCTACGAGTTGAAATCGCACAATGTATCATTGCAGATTACCTACGATTAAATGCATACTAACTTAGGAAAACAGTCTGTACATAAACCCTATCGGTTTACATGGCCTCCTAAACATGAATAGTAAGATTTTCGAGCTCCTCACTTAGCTTGGTCATTGACCTTGATTCCAGTCGAGGCGTTTTTTTCTTTGTCAGCGGAAGCTCTGTCCACGTCCACACCCCTCGTAGCTCGAAAAGATGCAGCGTCGACTCTGTGACGGGTGAATAGGATATTCGAGTCACGACACGACGGGCTACCTGGTCGAACGTGATCTCCATCATTGCAAGTGCCTATCTGAAAGCTGCTACGTATTTCGAATATTTTCAATTTGCACATTAACAAAGGAATATGTTTTTCGATACCTACTCGGTTTCAGGAAAAGAGATGACCATGGAAGATAACAACGCTTTACCTCATTTCTAATTTGGTTCTATCATAACTTGGAACATGATGTGACTCTGTCATCAATCAAACAGCTACCCCGCACACACCACGAAAACCTAATGGACTGCAAGCATCTTTCAGAATTATGAAAGGCACCGGCCCACGGTGGAAAATATTCAACTCACACAAAGGAACAGAATTAGAGTTTTGTTTGTATCTAGAAGCAAGGTCAAAGGCTAAATAATTTAGATGAGTATAAAAACCGTGCAAATTCTTTGTCAGCAAGGTGATCCAAGCCAATGGAGATCATCTCGCTTTCCTCAAATTGACGTGGACAATTGAGGTAGGTAAGCTACACAGCGTTATGTGCGATTCAAATTCATGTAAAAAGGCTTCGCTCCGGTATGTTCAGGGAATTTTTTCATTGATCCCGAGTTTACACTTGCACGCGTAGGCTCTGTGTGATTTATGTTCAATTCAATTAAGTGCACAACTAAGATATGAAAAGCTTTTAACATTTTGTGTCGCTAAATATTTGCAAAATTTTTGTGATTTTACTGTAGAAACTTTACCTGCAGAATCATTTCCCAGCGGTTGTCATTAATTATCTGAAGACTGCATAAAATTTAATTGGAAAATGGACAAGCTTCTGATGTTCAATTCTGGGATACTTGTGACAGACTACTTAACCGAAACTTAAGGTGGACTACACAAACTAGGCCCCTATAGATAACACGGTTATTAGATGACTGAAATTAGATGCTGTGTCATTTGCCTCAATCGAAAATAAAAACATTCAACCTTTTAAAAGTTCCTTGGGAAAATGCTATTTTATGGACAAAAACCGCCTACAGTGAAACTTACACTTAGGAAAAGAAAGGGCTGTGCAAAAGACACTAACTACTTGCATTACGACACACTATTACATGCAGCTAGATTGTCATTCATTTCAAGGAAATTTGAGCAGATATTTTTCAGTATGCTGAATGTCGACAAACCCATTTACACACAATACTTCATCATGTGTTGGGAGTGACAGCAACTCAAAGCAACAACTTCACTATTTCTAGTCATTGTGATCTCATTTTAGGTAACATCAAGCATAAAATTTAATGTGAAATCGGATCTACTAATTCTTTACGCACTCAAAGGACAAAATTGAAACAAACGATGATTACGTAAAGATTGATTTGGGGACAATTTAAGTTGTTGTACATGACGAATGCGTTTGACATGACGTGAGCAACTTCTAAAAACTTGTAAACTTGTAAATCTGTAAACTTCAAAAATAGCCAATCACCTTTCACGAATATCAGCCAATCATTGTGACATTCAACATTTCGGAATAATTTGACGATTATTTTAATAACTAATTTTGTTAGTCGTGACAATTGAACTAAGGAAAAAGAACTTGAAAAAGGAGAATAGAATAGTTTCTCTTTTGCTACTTTATTAAAATGAACAATTTAAATTGCAATATTTTAAGTCAAATGGCTGCATATATTATCATCACAATGAAATGAGATGATATTTCTCCTATCTGATGATTTTATCTTAAATCAGTCAGTTCAAGTGTAGAATCTAGGAACATAGCATAGGATTAGAATTTTATGCAAACAATTGATGCTGAAAAATAAACAATCCCTTTATTATAACGCTTATGTCACGATGACTGAAACCAATCGTGTCAGTTTATCAATATAAGCTGGGGTGGGGCCATTTCCGTGTTCGCACCATAGTGGACATATTCGAATGATTACCCGTGAACGCACTGTCGCCCGCAGTTCAGTTATTGCTCCTGAGCTCAGTATGTCAAGTTTCTAACTAAGATTCTTTTATTCCGAGAAAGTAGAAGCTGGCGATACAGGATCGAAACATAAGGTACCATCAGACGTTGCACATCCAACACGCCCTTTGTATCACATCCAAACAAACTAGAGAACATCAAAATCAATGTGAGAAGTCAAATCTTTTCCATTGTGTGAATATGCCTAATGTGTTTGCTATACAGGCCTATTCTTTGCAGAGGAAACTTCTAAAAAAGCCATCGTTCACAAACGGGCAATAAAGCCAAGGTTTAGCTTTCAAGAATAGTGACTAAAGAATACAGATAATGAATACCTTACTGCGTGTGAAAGGCCTACTCAGAATGCGTCGAATGAACAAGCCATGTAAGATAGCCCCGACCATAGAGCACTCCATGGCTCGGACGAAGTGCATAACCTTCACAAACCTTTATCATTGCTGAACGTACTTCATTCTGCCTTGAAGCATCACCTACTCCATACAAAAGCATTGAAACCAGATCAGTAACTGCATCCATCAGGCTTCCTCAAACACAGAAAGAGAAGAATCAAACTTCATATGCACAAAACTGACCATGTCTCATGATGCGAACATAATAAAAACAAAGACAACTGCTGCTGTTCACAGGGCTGTGGAGCCGGAGCCTTAAGGAGCCGATGGTTTTGGTCGGAGCCGGAGCCGATTTATCACAAAGGCTACGGCTCCGGCTCCGATAGTTTGAGCATTGATATAAATCTAGAATTTTGAAAGTTATTAATTGGCATCATAAAAAAATTAAATCATTTGAAATCTAAAGATATGTCTTTTAAGTATACCAATTATCTGTCCTCCACGATATCTTTCGTTGCAGTTGCCGCCTTCTTTTGTATTATATTTCTTATATATTTACACACATGTGTAATATTTTTTTATTGCATATGTTTCGTAAGACTAATTTCCATATTGACAACGTATTCTCCAAAATCCATTAATTTGAAGACTTGTTATATGCATGCTAACTAGATGATTGTAGATTCCTAGAGACAAGTCGCCAGTCATTTGTGTACACATTTCCAGTTCAGTCATCAAAGATAATATAGCTACATTTCTTGCGCAATGTCTTAAATCTAATACGGTTACTATGTAGGCTATCATCTATCGGTATGGCTACTGGCAGAAGCTACTGGCATCTGTGACAATGCCAATTTCCTTAGATTGTATTATAGGCTCTTGTGCAGTCCCCCCACCTACATTTTTCAAAACAATCGATTATTCAATTTGATCAATTTTGATTGGGGGGATAACTCTTCACACTCACACGAATGACCTGACTACAAGTCCTCACATGGCTATAGCAATAAGCGACCCAGCCACTTCTAGTAGCGCCCTATTATTTTAAAGGTATCTCATTCACAATGAATTTCCTTTGACTTCAAAATTCAAAGGGTATATTTCAATGCGAAAAACCCGAAGTCAAATTACAATGTTGACTTGCTGACGAAGTTTGCGACCATGACATCGCAATTACCCACGTAGATTTTTACAACAGCACGGAATGCTTCACTCAAACCGGTGATGCTGAAACGGACATCCAATGGTGCTGCATCTTTTGACCAGAGAAAAAATGGGGGGGAGGACTGCACAAGAGCCGTATCGTGTAATGATATTTCCCCAAATGTCATAGACCTGTGGATTTCAAGAATTTTCATTATTATTTTTTCCGTCTGTCAACACCAAAGACAATGGATAATATCTTGGACATAACAATGGACATAATCTTTGGTCAACACTTTATGCTGATATCATGCTGACTTATATGTAAACAATAAAAAAAGACTGAGACGCTCTCAATAAAGGCGCCTTTTTTATTGCATATGTTTCGTAGGACTAATTTCCATATTGACAACGTATTCTCCAAAATCCATTAATTTGAAGACTTGTTATATGCATGCTAACTAGATGATTGTAGATTCCTAGAGACAAGTCGCCAGTCATTTATGTACACATTTCCAGTTAAGTCAGCAAAGATAATATAGCTACATTTCTTGCGCAATGTCTTAAATCTAGTACGGTTACTATGTAGGCTATCATCAATTTCTACAGATGATGAGTCGTGGGCTACCCACCGATCATATTATCATATTATCCCATACCCTTTCCATGTTCGAGTAGATACAGGCCCTATAAGCTATTTATAGGCATACGCTATCCAGTTTCATATTCAAGCTTTGTTAAAAAGCTTATACTACTATTCGGCCCCTGTGACGGCTAATTAGGTATATCATCATCACTCATGTGGTCTTATTTAATGTAGCCTCGTAGTAGACTGGTTGCAGGCTAGGCCAATTTATATTTAGCCAGTGCGTGAGATCTTTATCTAATTTAACCAATCCTGGCTATAACTTTATTTTATCTTTCAGAGATAGTCAATTCATGCAAAAATATATGACAAGTATGTTATTTGTCATTATATTAGGCTATTATCATTTTTATTATTAACTTAAGTCGTTGCTTGTTAATGAAAACTAATTTGATGATTGTAGCAAGCCTCTAAAGGCCACACCGTTATCCAAAAAACCCGTTCAACGGATCCAGGATAACCAGCATAGATAGAACCTGAATTTGAAGTCGGAGCCGAGCCGGAGCCGATGAGATAACGCATCGGCTCCACAGCCCTGGAGTGTCTTTCACCTCTGTAGGACACCAGTGAATGATTTCATGACCATTTTGATTTCATGGACGTTGAGTGTACAAAAATTTAGAAAAGCTGTACAACCTAGAGTAATCATAGACTAAGTTTGTAAAACGTTTGCTGCTACCCATTACCTCTGTGGGACACCTGTGAAGGATTCCATGACCATTTTGTGTAGGTACCTGGTCGTTGAGTGTGCATAAATTTAGTAAACTTGTAAGAAATAGGCCATCTTCTAAGAAAACTAGAGATTTACAACCTAGAGTAATCATAGACTAAGTTTTTAAAACGTCTACTGCTACCCATTACCTCTGTAGGACACCTGTGAAGGATTCCATGACCATTTGGTTCAGGTTCCATGTCGTTGAGTGTGCATAAATTTAGTAAACCTGTAAGAAATAGGCCATTTTCTATGAAAACTGGAGATTTACAACCTAGAGAAATCATAGACTAAGTTTGTAAAACGTTTACTGCTACCCAATATCTCTATACGACACCTGTGAAGGATTCCATGACCATTTGGTTCAGGTTCCATGTCGTTGAGTGTGCATAAATTTAGTAAACCTGTAAGAAATAGGCCATTTTCCATGAAAACTGGAGATTTACAACCTAGGATGTAAAAGAGTACGTTTACTTCTACCCAATACCTCTATACATGACCATTCAGTGTGCATCTAAAACTACTTTGACCCAATGACCATTTTAACATAGGTTCAATGACGTTTGTGCATAAATTTATGAAAATAGTTTGATCATAGACTAACCCAAGAAATTGAATTTGAGAAGGATGACGAAGAGTTACCGATGAAGCGAAAAGCAGTACGAAGTTCGAGTCGGTTGAGTCGTTCGAAGGACTGGGTCGTGTCAGGTGACGTGGCTGGTTGGTTTCAAATTTCCGGCGGAGGTGGTAGTAGTGACACAACTACGTCTAGATCGAATCGTGTATTCAACAGTGAGACTGAACGCCATTCAATTGAACTACTTCATGAACAAATGCAGTTCAAAATTTTCGTGAACTTGTCTTTCACTGGTGGTCGACATCACAGAGTGTACATGTTTTAGGAGCTGACAGTGCCGTGGGAGGATCGACTAGAGGAGGCGCATGACAGAAAGACGAATAGATATGAAAAGCTGGTGGAAGTGTAGAAGGAAAGGATGGACGATCAATATATGGCCGGTATATCGACCGGCAGCCAGAACGCGTTTCTGCAGGGAAAGAGGCCGAAAGTGAGACTTTCACAGAATGATGTACACCTTATGCCTACTACGAATCTGAACGTCTGCCGAGTTCTAGAGAGTTCCTCTTCTTTCCAGATAGGATCAAAGAAAAACACATGTAAATCCAATGGGACTCAGATTGCAGTTTTTCGTTAAAATGAAATGTCCTATGTTTTCTCTTATTAAACGAAAAGCACTGAGCCCATAGTCATATTTTTTGGTATGTAACGTCTTCAGGTCATTTCCTATGATGTGCATGTGCTATTATCATGCATCTGATCGGCAATGCATGTGAGAATGTGGTTCAATGTGGATGAAGTGGGCCAACATGTTGGTATTTGCCGACACTAGGAGGTTCGCCAAATCTAAATGTGTTTCGCTTTATAGACAGGGGTGCGTGAACATGAAAGAAAATGACCTGAAGACATTGCATGCCAAAAAATGTGACTATGGGCTTAGTACTTTTCGTTTAATCAGAGAAAGCATAGAAAACTTCATTTTAACGAAAAACTGCAATCTGAGTCCCATTGGATTTACATGTGTTTTTCTTTGATCCTATCTGGAAAGAAGAGGAACTCTCTAGAACTCGGCAGACGCGCAGATTCGTAGTAGGCATAAGGTGTACATCATTCTGTGAAAGTCTCACTTTCGGCCTCTTTCCCTGCAGAAACGCGTTCTGGCTGCTAAACTAGTAGATGGTGGTTGCCGCAGCTTTGTCGGACACTCGATGGTACGTTCTTTTGAAGAGCTTAGGATTAGAGAGAAAAGTCACGAAAGCAGAGAATGATTTGATTGAAATAGCGATGAGATCATCTGCGCGGATATGGAACTGTGCAAAGCTTTCACCCAGCAACAGACAATGATTGACAATCCTTAGTGGTCTCCGTCACCCAGGCAAGCGAGTTCAGAGGAAGGGGTCAAAACTCGCAGATGAGATGCATTGTGCTGAATGTTCTAGTGCTCGCTCTAAAGGCATTGCAATGTTTAGTTATCTAACTTCTGAGGTATGGCGTCATCCAAAGCTCATTATTTTTGGTCACAGTCACCGTTTCTTGTAGAATAAATAACAGGCCTCCCACCACCAGCGAAAATATTTTTTAGGTTTTTTAGGATTATATTTTCCAATTCAAACGCACTAAATTTCGTAAAATTGATGTCATCTGACTAGATCAATCTACTATTAGCAATTTGCAATTGAAAAAATCTGATTTAAGGGATAAGGCCCCAATATTTTCATTGCATTGTACATGTACCTGCGATCATGATTAGACTTTAAGAACTCAACTTAATTCATGTTTGTCGCTTCTTGTTATAGATAGAACTACATGTAAATCATGTTCGGCAGTGGCGGCTTGTCTTGACACCAACAACAGCAGCGTGAGTAGGCTCTGATGAACTCTCGTGATTTATTTCTCCTCGGGATCATAATCCCAAGATCACGGAATGGATGTCATTTCAGGAAAGTCAGAATCCAGGATTCAGTCAACCTGGGTGTACCAAATGTTATAAGCCGCCACTGATTTTTGATATTTCTTCCCAACTCCGACACACACAGGGCTGCCACTCTTATCAAAAATAAAAACCGGAAAGTGAAATCGGAATAGGCCCCCTCAAAGTAAGAAAGTTACGATCATTCGATATCACACAACCCGGTAAGTTTTGAAAGCGTTCAAGCAGCAGTTGGGTCTGTTCTAGTAAAGAATGCTTCTGAATCCTCATAGTTAGCAAGTAAATGCATAAAATGATTACTGATGCTCATTCAATCATCAGTTTCAACAGGGTGCTCTAAGTAGAACAGTTACTATTTCAGGAGAACCGTTTTCGAAGGTTAGATATAGTGTGCTACAAATACCCCTCTACCTGCCCCCAATGCAAAATCAGCATGAAGTTATTGAACGATTTACGATTTCAGCTCGATATCAAGACTGCATATTATCGAATAATCTACATGTAGGCCTATGGATGATTTTACTTAACTTTGTAGAAGACAACTGTCTTCATTTCGTTCAAACATTTTTCATCAAATTTATAATGCAATATTCTCGTGCAGCTTTGTCATTTTCTATTAATCGTGCCATGACGTCACATGGTGCAAGATTCCGTCTGTAAAGCATTTCTGTAAGTCACACAGAATATATGTTGACGACTAAAAATCGCATTTGCTCATTATGAGAAAACGGAGTTCTATATTGTGCCCAAATATTACACATTACAGATGCCATGCAACTTAATATACTATTTAATCTGAAATGAGATGAGAGCAACATTTGATACAATCCATTACGGGAAACACTAAAGTTTCTAGATTTTTAGCCGTCATCAGTGCAGTATACCTGTAAAGATCAGTAACCCACGTGCAAACAAGTCATCATCCGAAATACAGACATCTACAATTGATGAAATACATGCAGTTTAAATCTCATTCTCTAGAGCTCGTTTCCAAAATTTAAAATTTGCGAACATCAATGCAAATTGCTATTTCGTGTTTGCACTTCATGCACGCGGGTGAGCTGCCGGTTTTCCAAGCACATCCACCTACCGATGGTCTGTGGAGTGAGTTGCTGATTTACTGCACTGATGGAGGCTAAAAAGTCAAAAACGCTTGCAGTTCAGCCTGAAGAAACTTGATCAGTGCTTGTAGCTCCGGCAATTATTCAAATCAAACCTTGCTCTCATCTCCTGTACTTCAAACATAATAAAAAATAATTACATCTAAGAAAAACTTTTGAATTTCAAACAAGATTATGACAGCTATTTGATAAAGGTTGAGCTGCCATGGCATCCGTAAACGCAAAATCAATACGAAAAGAAATCCTTGTCACTTCTGCGATTGTTTGCGAGATTTCAATTTTCGTTGGTGTCTTCGCCGAAATTTAGCCGCTTTTGCAACAAGTGATCATACGAAATATTATTTCGTCATTCTCTTGTGTTCCCGAAACTTTCTAGTAGATTTTTCTTTCATATTTTTCTGGCAGACGCCTTTTGAAAGACACGTTTTGAAGAGCATCAAGGCAATCAAAACTCAATTCATAACAGACTCCATAATCACGTATTACAACTTTTTTCGCAAAGAATTCCCACT
Organism: Prostheceraeus crozeri; assembly: GCA_907163375.1. Lineage (NCBI taxonomy): Eukaryota > Metazoa > Platyhelminthes > Polycladida > Euryleptidae > Prostheceraeus > Prostheceraeus crozeri. The sequence goes on along the minus strand of CAJQUW010002526.1, from coordinate 95,610 downwards.
TAAATTCATTTCATATTTCAAAACCTTCATTACCTACGTTTCGTCCAGTTTCTTAGGATTGACGAAAGGATCACTGACTTCCTTGTCGAAGAATCTTCTGCTCAAGAGTCAAGAGGATTTTTAGAAAGCATCTGCTTTGAATTTGATCACCCTTAAAAATTGCAGGGTCTTTAAGGTCCTAACAATCTGCATAGTCCCCTTCACAATTTTAAGAGCCCTACATTATCTAAGAAGGCACAACGTGCTCTATCCTATACGTATCTAATCCTATAGGCCCTTACAATCTCAAGAGGTCTATTCCAATCTAAAAAGAGTTCTTCAAAAAAAAACTAAAACAGTTGTCGCCAACAATCTCAAAGGGCTGCTTCATAAAAACTTATGGGTCCGTTCAAAATCTAAATAAGGCCCCTTCACGATCTTAAAGGGCCCCGTTGACATTCTCAATAGGACCTGTTCACAATCTCAAAAGGGCCCCTCACGATCTTAAAGGGGCCCCTTCTCAGTCTCAAAAGGTCCCCATCACGATCTTAAAGAGCCTGTCCATAATCTCGAAAGGGTCCTCTCAACGACCAGGTACCTACACAAAATGGTCATGGAATCCTTCACAGGTGTCCTATAGAGGCATTGGGTAGCAGTAAACGTTTTACAAACTTAGTCTATGATACTTCTAGGTTGTAAATCTCTTAGTTTTCATGGGAAAATTGGCCTATTTCTTACAGGTTTACTAAATTTATGCACACTCAACGACCAGGTACCTACACAAAATGGTCATGGAATCCTTCACAGGTGTCGTATAGAGGTAATGGGTAGCAGTAAACGTTTTACAAACTTAGTCTATGATTACTCTAGGTTGTAAATCTCTAGTTTTCATGGAAAATGGCCTATTTCTTACAGGTTTACTAAATTTATGCACACAACGACCAGGTACCTACACAAAATGGTCATGGAATCCTTCACAGGTGTCCCACAGAGGTAATGGGTAGCAGTAAACGTTTTACAAACAGTCTATGAATACACCAAATTAGAGTACTTATTATATTGCTATGACTTCCTCGATATTTCACTCCATTACTGACGGTCCTCGAAAACTGATGCTGCATTGACGTGCTAAGCTGTTGTTGAATCTATTCGTGGTTTAAGGAGTCCTTCCTTACTAACTATTTTTGTTTGGTTGAAAAGATCGTCCTTCTATCTCTTCACTTAACTGATGAGGTGTTAGACTAGATAAAATGATGTGGATCAAATTGTCTTTCAATCATGAGTCACAGAATCACAGAGAATGACATGGAACAGCTGTTCGAAACAGCGGAAATTATAAAATAGAGGTTGAACTGGTATGAATTGCTCACAAAAAATTGCTTCATTTTGATTGGTTCTTGGAATTTTCGGATTTACAAATTTACAAGCTTATGAAGTTTAAAAAGTTGCACACATGAAAATGTAACATCTGATATCCATATGACCAAAATAAGTTTGAAAATTAAAGCGTTTAAAGAAGATTATTCCTGTCGTATAATTTCTTCCTCTAATCTATATCTTTCTGTTCTTAGTTCTCGAGATACACTGCCATCTCAACTATCACACAGTGGATTGGGTCTTCACATGATTTACTTCATTGGGTTAACTAATTGCATATAATTCTATATCTCACATATCAACATACATCACCATGTTTCTGTGAAACTTTTTCTCATGATGATTTTGCATTGACAGCAGCAAAAGAATTCATTTGACATTGCCCTATTGCAAACGATTATTCGTCTTTCTCGGTCGCCCACCATCGACTGCACAACCTTTTAATCCCCAATGTGTATACACTTTCGATTTTATTAAATGAACTCAAGGGAGATACAGGTGGAATTGTTTCCAAATGTGAGATATGCAAATTTTTGCAGTTTTGCAGAAATTACAACGGAATTGAGTGATCATGATTGTAATGCAGAAGGAATGATGGAATTTCACAGCTTCTCATGACAGCCTTGGAGGTTTAATGCTTGTTAAATTAGCAATTCGATGGGTTCCTATTACTTTCATGCTGGACCTCGAGAGTATTTTCCATGGTACTAAGCGTGATCATATTACAGGCAACCTGTATACTGGCAGAACAAAATCACATAATCAAAGAAAATGACTTCATTTAACTTTGAAAGTTGTAAATGGGTCCTCATCACTATTCAGATTGAGGAAATGAAACATGAATTTAGTGAATCAGACAATCATGCCGATCATAGAGTAAATATATTAGGTAGAGTGGTGTATTTATTAAATCCCCAATGTGTATACTCTTTCGAATTTATTAAATAAACTCAAAGAACATACAGTCGGAAATGTTTCCAGATGTGAGATATGCGCATTAATGCAGTTTTGAAGAAATTACAACGGATTTGACTGATCATGATAGCATAAAGTAGAAGGAAATGATATTATTCTACAGAAATCTGTCATTATTCTGTCATGAAAGCCTTGGAGAGGTAATGTTTGTTCAGTTTACAACTCGAAAGCCTGCCATTGCTTTCATGCTGAATCTCACGAGAATCTTCTTAAGCCTGATCAAAGCAACCTGCAACTGGTAGAGCAAAATCACATAATCAAAGACAATTATTTCAATTAACTTTGAAAGATGTAAATGGGTCCACATCATTATGCAGATTCAAGAAATGCATGAATTTAGTGAATCATGAAATCATGCCGCGGAAAATTGAATTAAAAACTTGAAATTTCAGCCAAGAAAGCACAATAGGATCTCGATTTTTCATGAAGACTTTCATTGTAATGCCGTTCATCAGATTTCCTTGATAATTCCTTGCTTTAATTTCCGCTTCGTTCCCGCTGGAAAGTGTTCACTATTCGCTGGCTTTTAGTGAGCGAGCAAGCGATGTCTTAGCTAGCGATGATGCAGCTTGTGAGTAGATGGCTATTGGCAAAACGAATTTTGCTTTCCCTTTTTCGCTGGCCAATAGATAGTTAATGGCAAAGCGAAATTTGCCAGCTTCTTGTCAATGATTAGTAGATGGCTATTGGTAAAGCCAATGTTGCTAACTTTTATCACCAGCTATAGCCTGCATCCCTTTGTTTGAACACATTCTGCTATTTGAAGTCGCATAGATGGTTAGAGCAAAATGCAAATAGTGTACGTTGGCGCCAAGCTCTTAATCGAAAAATGCAGATTCATTTTAGTTATTCTCATTAATTCTTGATGTCATCAAAGAATTAATTATAGTGTGCTTCCGCCGTATTCTATAGCCTAATCATTTTTTAGTTAAACATATAGAAATTCCTTTTAACATGTCGTCATTTGTCCTTAAAGATCAGTGTTCATAAATCCATTGATGGTCTAATCCAGAAGACCAAATTAGACAGCTATTCAACTGCAATAATCAAGCATTGTGACTGAACTGAATGTCGAATAATGAACTGAACCAGTGTGTCGAATAATGAAAATACGTTCATATGAACGACTCTTTTCTGCTTAAAAGTCAATGCAGATGACAGTGATTCATAATACTGTGATGATTTTATGTTTCAATCAATTAGTTTTTTAAATTATGTAAAATAAATCGCTACCCAACATGCATCGGAAAGCAAACTTCCATTGCAACTTAGTCACTGAGCAATTAGTTGTTTGTCGACCATCCCAACAGATGATTGTTTTTCTTCCTACGCACGCCTCCCGTCTAATCAGACAGTCACTGTGTGACGTCAACTGGCATTATTCACACACCGAGCGCAGCGCAAGGTGTGTATACATACATCGATTCCCTGTCATTATGACAATGCCGCTACAATCCGACAGGCTGTCTGCTAACAGGTTGGACTTCCTGCGCTCATTCGAACAATTGCCTGCTCGACATCCTGTCAGTTATTAAGTGCGCATCGAGTTGTGAGATCTCTGGTGTCGTGCCTTGTACGCGGCTTGGAAAACTGTGATTCTGATAAACCACTTCGAGCTTAGGATCAAGGCTGTGCAAATCAATGGTTGTGTGTCAATTTAATCCCCTTCCTCATGACTGCGGAAAAAAGACAACGGTTGAAGCCATGTAAAAATTGGTGAGTCGTTTCACTTTAATGTCACATTATGAAACCCGTTTTAGTTTTAGAAAAATAGATTATTTTCCTATTGTATACAATAGGAAAATAATCTATTTTTCTAAAACTAAAACGGTGACTATAGTGACTAGCGTAATAGCTAGCATACCGTTGCTGTAGACCATGAATATCTGCAACCTAAACTCAGTAACGAGATATACATATTGTACAATCTATGAACCAATGCGGATAACCTTGAAAATCTTGCAATCGCCTCAATAAAATTATGAGCACCTTAATCATCTTGCATTGATTTAGATTACATGAAATTAGATGGACAACTACCAATCGAATTAAACCATCATGCTTATAATTTACACCATTGAAATTTTCCTCCGTTGATCTTTAGGCTGATTTCAGCTATTGGAGAAAATTATGATGTTGCGAAAATCTTAAAGTTATCAAATTTTTCGTAAAACGACAAATGCTCCAACGGTAGAATTCTTTTTGTAGGAATTCATACCGTAAGCCATAGTCCGGGAGCCAGTGTGAAGTTGTGCAGGGAACGAGGTAGTACATAAAACTTTCACATAGCATAGTACACCTCTAACCTACTGCAAAACTTCGCGTCTGCCGGATCAGATCATTTGCTTTTCAGAAATAGAGAGGATAACACAATCCTATGTATTTCCAATGGTAAAATTGTGACATTTGAGGTGTTGACTCCATTTTTTCGAATTTTTGCTCATAAAAGTTACACAAATTGGTATTTTGTTGAACTGGTTATTATAGAAATCATCTACAGATCATGATCTTTCAAATGAGTTATCATTCAGTGACAGAGGATGAAGTAAAGTGCACAAACAGACACTTTTCGTTGGTGTAACTGCAAATTTTAACATAGAAATTTCAGGAAAATTGTTGATATACTTTAACGAAAAGTGTCTGTTTGTACACTTTACTTCATCCTCTGTCACTGAATGATGACTCATTTGAAAGATCATGATCTGTAGATGATTTCTATAATAACCAGTTCAACAAAATACCAATTTGTGTAACTTTTATGAGCAAGAATTCGAAAAAATGGAGTCAACACCTCAAATGTCACAATTTTACCATTGGAAATACATAGGATTGTGTTATCCTCTCTATTTCTGAAAAGCAAATGATCTGATCCGGCAGACGCGAAGTTTTGCAGTAGGTTAGAGGTGTACTATGCTATGTGAAAGTTTTATGTACTACCTCGTTCCCTGCACAACTTCACGCTAGCTCCCGGACTATTACTCTAAAATGTGTAAAATTTGTAGAAATGAATTATCTTTTTCTTCATTTTGTAACAATGGCTAAATGAGAGTGTTAATTTGCTTTCCTTTTGTTACATGATATCAGATTGCAAAAATTTCACATTGACGTTTACGCTGTGCCTCAACGGTTTTTTAAAGGCTCTGGTATAAAAATTTTATTGTACATTCCAGACCGCAATCGCTGCCCAACAAAACTAAATATCAAAGATGAACGCGGGCTCTACCAAGCCGGTTCAATGAGCATCGACGGGAGAGAGAAATTGGCGACCATTTTGCAGAGGTGAGATCTAAGTTTCTGATATGAATGCAATTTTTATGTGAGTTCTCAGTTTGTCACTACCTCCGAATGTTTTGAGTTTAGTTGCATTGAGTCATTCTGCTGTTAGTCCCTGGAGCGTTTCGTGGCAAGATGACAGTGATCAACAGTAGATTATTATACGTGTGGCCTAAATATTGCATAAAATTATCAGTGAAAACGGTAAGCAATGCGAATGTTCATTTATGAATTGTAATTTTGCATGTAAAAAAGGGCTCCATTATTGTGCATTTTAGACACGAACCGCTGGTCTACAGGAATTTATGCTGAAAATACAACTAAATTGTAACCAAACCAGCTCATTGAGTCTTCATGGCATGGAAGAACCTTTGAACTTCTGCAAGCCTACAATTGTTTAGCAGAGGTGAGTCTCACATTATTTGTCACTGTCTCCGAATGTTATGGTTCTGACAGTTCTACATCTACTACAGTTGATCCATAAGCATTTCGTGGTAGTATGACGTTGAGCAGCATGCTTTTGTGTTATGTTGGATGTGTAAGTAGGTCCACAGGAAGTCAACGAACTAGGCTTCATATATGCTAATAGGGTACAGCGAATATCAAGTGAGCAGCTAGCTTTTCAATGAAGCAAGCGATTAGCGCGCTACATTAGCATTCGAAAAGCATCGCTAATCGCGAGCGAACAGCGTTTTTGCTCCTAAATTAGCAAGCTTTTCAAATTAGCAATTTGTAGTATACAAATTGGCAAAATTTTGACTTTTCTAAAAAAACTGCTCAAATAATTTTTTGGACCACGGGAGCATAATCTCCGCACAAAACTGAATATTTTGATATAAAATTTTCAATGTATACAGAAACTTTTTTGAGTCGACACTCTACCTATATATCCCTACTCCATGATGCCGATGAAAATTGAATCAGAATCTTGAAATTTCAGCCAAGAAAGCACGAATAATATCGTGACCTTTTCATGAAGACTTTCAGTATAATACAATTCATGAAATTCCCTTGATAATCAGCTTGATTTCCGTTTAGTTAGGATGCGGATTGAAAGTTCAAGTTCGGATTGAAAACTATGAAGACTATGAAACTTGAAAACTATTTTTGCGTTCATGAATTGCAATATGTTTTTATTTCGGATTGATACTATGCTTAGTTCCAAAATTACATAATGCATAACTGTTGATGGTTATAAATACTTACTGATTATTTATGAAATGCCTTAGACTCATGGCTGGCATAGAGTAGGGATGTAGGTAGAGTGTCGACTCAAGAAAGTATCTGTATACAGTAAAAATTTTTGCATGAAAAGATTCAGCTTTTTGCTGAGATCACGTTCCCGTGGTCCACAAAATTATTTGAGCACTTTTGTAAAAAATTCAAATTTTGCCAATTTATATACTCCTGAGATGACTCTCCTATACAAGTAGTATAAAACAACTTGGATATCAAAAGGAATGAATATTTGCTAAAGCATCCTAACTAAGCGGAAATCAAGCTGATTATCAAGGGAATTTCATGAATTGCATTTTGATGAAAGTCTTCATGAAAAGTCACGATATTATTCGTACTTTCTTGGCTGAAATTTTAAGTTTTGAATTCAATTTTCCGCGGCATGATTTTATGATTCGATTACTAAATTCATTTTTTATCACTTGAATCTGAAAAGTGTTGTGGACCTATTTACATCTTTCAAAGTTAAAAAAAATCATTGTCTTTGATTAAGTGATTTTGCTGTGCCAGTGAGGTTGCCGGTGATATGATGACGCTTAAGAAAATAGTCTTGAGGTTGAGCATGAAAGTAACAGGAACCCATCGAATTGTAAATTTTTACAAAAACATTTAATCTCCAAGGCTGTCATGAGAATCTGTGAAATTCCATCATTCTGCATTACAATCATGATCACTCAATTCCGTTGTAATTTCTGCAAAACTGCAAAAATTTGCATATCTCTCATTTGGAAACAATTCCATCTGTATCTCCCTTGAGCTCATTTAATAAAATCGAAAGTGTATACACATTGGGGATTAAATAAATGCGGAGTTTCCAGAAGACTAAATAAAAAATTAATTTAATTTTTCCGGAAAATTATGAATCAAAATTTTCCGTGGAAAATTATGGAAAATATTGAAAAATTATGGAAAATGTTGAAATGTGTTGAAAGTTTTGATTTTTTTGATAGGCCCTATAATTTGAGCGCTTCCACTGCCGAGGCAATAACTAGGTACCAATAGAATGGGTCTAAAACTCTTGATTTCTTCATTATTTCGATTAAAGCGATCGTAGGAATACGAGCTCCGTCCGCGGATTTTTCAGCATTCTTTTGCCAAGCATTTTTAATTATCACACAGACACCGTTTGGGATAACGTGAATCTTGCTTTACAATAAGGGTATAATTTCATGCAATGTGAAAGATCTGGAGCAAAAATAATGTACTTTATTTTTTGAGTTTGCTTGTTAGCTTGAAAGCGTTGATCATAGTGATACAAATTCTCCACGTGTTGATGAACATGTGAAGTATAAGCACACAGTCCACGCAGCATTATATACATGAGCGACCATATTGGAAGATATAGAGATTGTGAACTCGTGAGATTTTTGGAAGCTAAAGATCTGTGATAAGTAAAAGAATATCTATGATAGCTTCTATCTTCTGGCGTATTGTCCGATATCTTCGTTGAGGGAACACATCTTCCATTTCCAGTTCAGATGGTTCAGATAGTTCCAAATCGATTTCAGATCTGCCCAAATGAATTTCAGATATGAGCCAGAGGAATTGGAGATCTCCTATTGAATTTAAGATCTTTTCAAAGTTGAATTTCTGACATATATCTGAAATTCAGCTAGAGAAATCTGAAATCCATCTAATGGCTAAAGTTCATTTGGAAAGATCTGAAATGGACATGGAAAGCGTGCAGTTGGTTCCAAAAGGTAACATGCAGAGATGATGGAAAAGCTTTCGGTCTTTGAATATTACAGTCTTTTCAAACGACTATATCAAGTCTCTAAAACAAAGGCGAAAACGTCAATCATCGAAAAATAAATTTCAAAATTTTCCATTTGCATCACTACCACTCCACCTGATATTCCTACTCTATGACTCATAGAGTAGGGATATTATAGGTAGAGTGTCGACCATACAGTAGGGACCACACCAAAGATATTTGATATTATAAAGGGCTAGATAGAAAATAGACGTATTTTTACCTTGTGTGCAATGAAACCAGTGAAAATCAGCTGATATTGCATGAATTTTAAAATATTTGTAAGCGAGCGACAAAGACTCATTTTCGTTGCCTCTTTTTAGTAATTACAGAACTAAAACGCATTTTATTAATAAATCAAGAAATTTTTATATATGTCTAAATACAGCGTCCAAATTTCAATAAATAGTAGTCTATTCTACTTTTTCAGATTTTTTGCAAAATAACAGTTATAACATATTTGTAAATAACAGCATCCTATTGATACAATTCTTTCAATTAGACTTCATTGCATTATTTTATGTCAGTTGATTATTTAACCTGAAGAGTGCATGTTATATAGGAATAGCACAAATGAAAACCAATTGTTTCATTCTTAGATAAGAGCAGATCAAAGTTCACTTACAATTCACCAAATACATGACTAAATGACTTTTCTGAACAGAAAAATGAACCGCGTCTTTACTTTTGATCATGCAGTTACACTGTAATTGTTTTTTTTTGTAATAAGTACGGGGCCTGGCTATGGTTGAACATCCCAAGTGGACGGATCTTGATAAAACTTGAAAAATCAGGATGATTCTGTAAAAAACTTGGTAGATCAGCAAAAAAACTTGTCAGTGAAATTATCAGAATAAACCATACTGATTCTTATCAAGATTTTCAGTGTAAAAATTCCATTGAATAGCTTACTGATTCTTGGCATGAATCCATATGGCTTTCTATGGAAAATATTACAGCATGTAATTTACTGATTCTTGGCATGAATCCATAGAGTTTCTATGGAAAATATAACAGCATGTAATTTACTGATTCTTGACATGAATTCATAGGATTTTCTATGGAAAATATTACAGCATGTAATTTACTGATTCTTGACATGAATCTGTAAGCTTTTCTTAAGATTAATTTTTCAACAGAAAAATGACAGCATAGCCTATACATTATGGCAATGGCCCGGATGATCCCGAACAATAACTGATTCAATGCTATTCATCCAGAACCAGATCAACATTATTGTTGGGAATACATTTCAAGATGCACAATTTTCGAAAATTCCCATGAATTCAGAAACTAGAAATTGAAATTCATGGTAAGCATGTCTGTATCATCGCTTCAAATATGTTTCATTGTTGAATTATTTCTGATATCAAATTTAAAAATACTGTTAACGTGGCAATTAAGCAATGAGATCTTCAGGGTGAATGAGATTCAACGTATTGTTCGTCGGGATCATCTGGGGGCTAATAGCCACTATCCACATATGGATATGATATTTGGCAAAAAATTCGGAAGATCCCGTTGAAAGATGATAGAGAATCTAGATATAAATCGAGGGGACGTGAAAGACTTAAGTAGATTTCGCAAACGTCCCGTTAAATCCTGTTTACTTCTCTATTAATTTTGTGATATACATACATTACTAATGCGTTGTACTTGTAGTGGACAACGCAAAGTACCTGTAGGCCTAATTGACATTGCACACTGTTCTCAGAATAACGGTAATTATATTCCATATATTCTAATCAAAGACATATAAGACGTTAAAAAACGACACTATGTGTCCATTCTTGAAATTGAAGAGAATCAGAAAGAAAGAAGCTTTCTTCGTCAATGAATTGATATTCTGTCTCATTAAATACTTTATGTATAATTGTTCACTTGAAATATCACAGAGAATAACGAACTTACGAAAAATGGTATTGCTGTAATGATGCTCGAAGTCTCTGCTAATTATAGCTATTGTTTCCGGATGATATAGCAGAAATTGACAGAGACTAGTACCAACTCAACGGAAAACCATTGTCACATTCTTTTGTTTATGCAATTACTCTGACAACGACATATTTAAAAAGGGCAAATCTTAAACAAATCAAAAAATAGGAATTAAGCAGAAATCGTAATAATTACATGATATTTTTACTCTACGTATGTTTGTACATTGCAGTCATTATATTGTTCATGTAATAATTTTTTTGATTTTCATACCGAATCCTGCATCAATTTCTACATCAACTGGCCAGTAACGCATTTAATGTATCTGACCAAGCATATTACTATGTGCTGACGCGAAAAAGAGAAATATCGCAATCGACGAAGCCCCAGGATCACGCAGTCATTTAAATCCTGTGGTCGAAGGAATATCACACATAGTTTTGAGTGTCACACATGCTGACATTGACGTCTCAAGAATACAAACCTAAACGAAGCTCTGTTATGGCGTTACTTTACTCCACTACAAAGTGTACTCTACGGACAACTCATGGAAAATATGCTCGACTTCGTACTTTTGGTGTTATATACGGCTGAAAACTTATCCTGTACATGATCCTGTACAGTGCTGTTGCATGGCAATGTTGAATGCATAGAAGCAGAATATGTTAAGATTGAAGGTAATGTTGCCTTGGAAGATAGCTTGCATTCACGAAAAGTAAAGAAATATAGTAAACGGCTGATAGCCCTTCTAGCCTATGACAGTATATCTGATTTCTATGCTAAGGCCTTTCCTAATATTCAATATATTAAATATATTATCGTTGTTTAAACCATTTCATTCATGGAGAATTTCAAAATTACTAGATTCATTATCGGATTGTTGTGAGGACAGCGGGCTGTCGATCGTAAACGCTTCGACATCAGCTCGCCGTGAGGACCGATCTTTTGAAGCCTAACAATAGTCATTTAACGTAATCGATTGCCAAGAAAATCTAGATACGAGTACATATAACATTGTATTACATGACGGAATGGTGACCAGTTAACCTATGACGCGCGTGCGCATTAGGGTCACAACAGGTGAATATCATGTGGCACTGTTCTCTCGCTAGTCAATGCTGACACATTTGTTATTGATAGCAATAGCATTACATCTACTCGCGTGGAATGAATCTCTTACCATTATCAAAGACTGAAATGGAATTCTACACAATCCACGAATGTTTGAATGGTCACCCGATAGTGTCACAGCATGACCGCCATATACCTTTAAGATATCGCCTCTAACTCAAAAAGTCAGTGTGTACTTTTCTAATTTAATTCGGTTTACAGGAAGAGCACTCCCTAAATTACTCGTTACTCAATTTTTTGGCAATCGATTCAGTTAATCGCGGCTTTTAGATAGACTTACATATCTGAGGTGTTTGAATTATCGTGCTTTATATTTGAAAATGTGCTTTAATTGAATATTTACCAGTAGGTTTCTAACAGTAGACACATCTTTAGAAGACTTATCGTTTATCATATTGGCTAATTGCTTAGTTGCATTGCCGTAGGTTGAAATGCTTTGCCTTCGATGCCGTTGTTCGATTCCTTTGATGTCGCTACTGACGAGTGTTGTGACGATGGGCGTGGACGATGGACGTTGTGACTCTGATAGCGTTCATGATGTCATGGTTTTCATAATGCATGAGATATATGCAGACATATAATTTCATTCAGTTTGACCTCGGTTTTGTGGTTCCATGTGAGAGTTAGAGGCGGAAAACAGAGGTCAAACTGCGTAAGATCGCTTTGTTTGACGTGATGCAACGTTAGTATGGTCGTGTAGGCCTATTCATCTAATCAATCAGATGATCAATATGCAGATATCATGGTTACCGGTATGTTACAAAATATAAAATATTAGTTGATGCCTTCAAATCTTGAGAAAGTAAGAAATTATATAGGTAAGTTTACTATCAAATATGAGCGGATAGAGATGTAATTGAGCTGGTTGAGTTCTTGTTGATGTCTAGTCTACAAACGATAATTGGACAGATATACAAAGTTAAGCTGAATACTGCCATGTCACCCCATCGATGGGGCGACATGGCAGTTTTTGAACTTTTTTTAAAATCAAAATCAGAAGGTCAAGAACTCTTATCACATTATTTTGACCTGTACAAAAAGTTGAGAAATACGCTATGTACCGTACTTTTCCGGCCTATAAGGCGCATCCGCGCATAAGGCGCACAAGCCGATTTTTAGATAATTTCGTATTTTGTCAACAGATAAGGCGCATTTCGCGGTTAAGGCGCACATGTATACCTACTTTTAGATGATATCTTGTACAGTAGGAAACAATAATTGAAGCACTACCGGTAGCTTAGAATAAGCAAAAGCTATGTTATAATAGGTCTCTTGAAAAACCACGAAGGTTCATGATTGTCATTATAGCCAAAGAATATTCCAATACATAAGGCTCAGCTAAACCAACAGAAGCTACATGTCAGAGTCTTGTGTATGAAATGTTTGGTTCACCTGCACGCAGGAAGTTTCACTATTCACTTCAATATTCACCTCGGTATCTGAATGAAGGCTCGTTTCAGTGTTACAATCAATGTTCGTCTTAAGTGTGATACTCACTATCACTATTGGCTTCGGTAACGGAATTAAGGTTCGGTGACGAAATCAATGTCACGAAAATGACGCCCCTAACTCTTTCTTGAAGCCACTTCGAATAACCTTTTCTGGCACTTGCTCCCAGGATACTTTTAAATCATAATAAGTACTTTACAATACTTGTAAATGAATGCCTACTAATCTCTACCGAACTAAAAATTCTAATTTAACCTTAGATAGGGCGCACTCCGCAGATAAGGCGCACTGGCTGTATTCAAGTAAAAAAGTCGCGCCCTATAGACCAGAAAGTACGGTAATACGGATAAAGTATTCATTTTTAGTTTGTTATCACAATCTGGACACGAGGGATGATTGTCAAAAATACTGCCATGTCACCCCATTTTCCCCTATATCCTGTATATTCAAGACTATTGATAGGCATGAGAATTTTACGCGCGGATACGTGGGCGTCCCCCGAACCCACCCTCTTTAAAGTTAAAGGACAAAGTTTTGGGTGGGGCAGGTTGGAGTGCCAGAAATCACAGGGTGTTCTTGATTTCTAAGATTTAGCTTTCTCATTGTCTCAACTTGAGTTAAGTAGGATTGCGTTATTTTCACTGTTGTAACTGGTCCTGTCCGTATACAAACTTTTACCGGCGAGACCGGCACCGGTCTGATTCGGCATCGCAAGATGAAAAATCTCAATTGCTCTTACTCTAAAAATCTCAGGAATTTCTTCGGTTCCGAGTAGTAATTGAAATACATAGTTATTTTTGTCGGCATAGAAACACAAGAGGGAAGAAGATTGACTGCTGCAAAATATAGTCACTTCAGCCCAGTATGGCCTCATCCTTCACCTCAGTTTTCAGATAACTGGTGGCACGTCGCGAGAGATATTTATGGCTCTATTTTAAGCCAAAGATGTACCTAAGTTACTGAAAATCATATTGAAGTTTTTTTGATCTACTGTCTTATTAAGGATCTGCATGAATCTCAAATTTTTTAATAGTAATAGTACTGATTATCGTATTAATTGTAATAGTACTGCTGCTGTGATTGCTGTAACCTGTTTGTAAATAAATGTCTTCCATACCATACAAGTGTCGAGACTGTTAAGAAAAATCTCAACCTAAATTCATGTGACTGTTTTTGCATACTATGCAAACTTTATAGATTGGGGGCGAGTGTCGTGCATTGTGATTGTTTAGCAGTACTATTAGTATGAACTCTCTAAGTTGTTTTATGTAGTCACTTTTCAAATTGTCGCAACAGTCGTAGTTCTGTTTTCAGTCAATAAAAGCCTATGCTTATCAACCGAATGTTATCCGATCTCTACTCAACTCCATAGCTTAGGCACGACAACCATCTCCTTTTTTCCACTTCAGGTCTTAACATGACATTTTAGACATTTATCGATACTATGCCATTTATTTGCATCAGGAGTTCGATTCTCCTCTCTCAGTGTTAAGGAGAGTTTGGAAGATGCAATTGACTTGATACTAGTAATACACTGATTAATAGCCCGTTAGATCGCCCACCCGCGTAACGAGTTCGTAACGAAGCTGGGTAGCGGGAAAACTTCACTCTCAAAATGAATAACGTTATTTCACTAACGCTTTAGTTGCGCACCGATAACGGCTGATTCGACGGGTTTTCTTGTGTAATAACGGCATGTATTGAGCTATGTATCAATTAGTTATTAAGAGCTAACGCTAATCTAACACATGTTTTAGTGTTATTATACGTAATATAACATCGGATTCAGCGTTAGATATCTGTTACTTATGCATCAATAACGGTTTTTATAGATAAGAACTGGCGTTAGTTTTCAAATAATAACGCTTGAAATGCCAGCTGAAACGCACAACTCTGCCGTTAGAATACCGTCATAATAGCGTTATCATCCATGGTTTCACCTAACGGCAAAATTCCTCTACAAACCCGCTAGAAAATAATGAGGTTACAAAAAGAATCAGACTGTATAAAATTAGGAATATTCTTAGAAATTACAAAAATGTATCAATTCATGAAACAAATCTACAAAAATCTGAAATAGGCTATACATCTGAAAATATATCAATTCATAAAACAAATATACAAAAATCCGAAATAGGCTATACATCTGAAAATATATCAATTCATAAAACAAATCTACAAAAACCTGAAATTGGCTATACATCTGAAAATAAATCAATTCATAAAGCAAATCTACAAAAAAATGAAATATATCTTCAGAAACCTGCTATAACATAGAAATGCATGAAGACCAGTCATATACAAATCCAGAACATACAACTATTAAAATTTCCCATTAACGATGAAAGACTTTGGGAACGCTTATTTTTCAAAGGGAAAGATGTTTTCAAAATTTGTTCTTGTAGTAGGCCAAGCATTTGACCAAATGAGGAAGGATAAGTCAAATCGAGGAGGTAATAAACACAAATGATCGCGCTGCATACAACAGCTACGGTGAACTCCACGGGTGTTGATTCAAAAATGACGGTCGGATTACGGAAGATAATCATCAGCTGTTTGCGGTCCATAACTATTTGTGGTCCATATCGGCTTCCAGATATTTTCTTCCTTTCATATACTTCATCCTGAAATGGGGAGACTATACTAAGTGTTCCATAATAGTTGCTCGGGTAATCATGAATTATTTGATATTTCCTACGCAGTCATATTTCGTAGATTTACTGTTTACACAAATCTTGGTTATGCAGAAAATGTTAATATAGTTATCGGATGATGGCAACAATGTGTACTAGATAGGGAAAAGAGAAAAGCGCATGAATGCAACAATATCATAAATGAATCTTCCTACTTATCCACAATTTTAACCATGATTTTTGTGGGCTTTATTCGTGGGAAATTTTTAGACAACTCATAGCACATAGTTGATTGCGGTATACGGGCGATTCATAATAAACGTGGCTATGAAGTCCGTAAAGCAAAAAGCACTCCCAAGTAGTTTAATCCGCATTAGTAAAATAAAAGGATTATGTACAAGCTAAAAATATATACAGGCGGACGAGCTTTCGCTGCGCAGCAGCATCCTTGGGTCCAGCAAGGAGTAGGCCTAAACCGCGATGGTGCGGTGGCATAATATAGGTTGAGAGATCGGCTACCACTGGGTGAGCTCCTCTCTCCTATTGAGAGACGGACACTGTTGTTGAATGTATTTGGCTTCGGCGATTCTTGCCTCTACAGGACTCTGAAATTTGTTCAAGAATTCTATGGTAAAGTGATGAATAGTCAAACTGTTTTCCTGTTCATGTCTCGCGTGGTCTGACAGCGCGCTATTGTTGTTATTGGTAACTAAGCAACGTTTATTATTGTATCTCTGATAAAAAGGACGGGCAGTTTGACCAATGTAAAATTTATGGCAAAGAATACAAGTAAATTTATACACTGTGAACTTGTCACTGCTTTAAGTACCTGCCATGTTTGTTAACTAATTTTATGGGAAGATCGTATTTTTTACTAAAGCCGTCAACTTTCTGTTGCATGTATCATTGAGGAAATTACATTTCCAAATAACGAAATTTTTTAAGTCTGGCTTATTTTGTAATTTTCTTTTGTTGTCATACTTTAGTTTTTTTGTAACCATTTTGATAAAGTTGATTGTTGAATTTTATAGTGGCTGCATTCATTTTTTACGAATACAGAAATGTCCAAAAAATTCAATTTGGTTTCGCTAGTAGGAACATCTAAAGTAAACTGAATGCTCCCATTGATGGAATTAAAAACATTTCTGATCATCTTAAATATTTCCATGTCATGATCAAACGGACCCATGATTACATCGTCAATATAACGCTTGAAAATGAGTGGTTCAATTTTATGGTCCTGCTTCAATTTGTAAAGAACTTCCGTCTCAATATCGTTCATAAAAATAATCGCGAAAAGAGGAGCATAATGTGCATCCATGGGACAGCCCTGCGTTTGAATATAAAATTTACCATTGTACTCAATTTCGTAATTGTACATGTACGTTGCAGTAACATACGTTGCAGTTACGACCTACAAATGACAAGTTCACAATCTATGTTCAAATTGCGTGGACGTTCTTTTTCTCAGTTAAACATAAGTTCCTTTAATTCAGTTATTCACAGGCTTATTTGTTGCAATGGAAATTTATTAGGTAACTGATGATTATCTCATAGGAGAACGCCTACAAAAATTCGAACGATGACCTTGCCATATACATGTACATATATTCGTTTAATACATTACGATCTCGCGTGAAAATGCCCATATCTAACATAGCAATATTCCTACACTGTCCTTTCCTGTTCAGAAATCATGTTTGAATATAATAAGAGAGAAAAGTATCCCTATGCGTTGATACGAGCACGGACTACGGATATGTGGATAAGACAATGAATCTGACTGAGATTAAATCAAAATGTCCTGATATAGATGTCCAATTTTAAGGTCTTTTGTTTTATTGTCCGTGTTCAAGCCAAAGCGAAAGGTTTTTATCATCGTTGTGTTGTCACTAAACCAATTTTAGATAGATGAAGATTGCGACTACACAATTCAAAAGTCTTTGTCATTCAGTAACTCATCCGAAACGTTTAGCCTTGGTTCACAGTCCAAGAGACAATAGTGCAGGCCCCACTGCGGTATTTTCACTTTAACATAGAAGTTTTATAACCTATTTCGAACACGAATACTTACTATCGCTTCAATGGTTGATTATTGCTTGACATCATTGATTATTGATCGCTCATTCTTGAGAATAAAAAAATGACATAAATTAGAAGAAAAATTATTATTAATAGACTTATTTATAAAAAGGATTAACTTTTCTTATTGTATATTATTATTTATATCTATAAACTTTATTAAACTTCATCTTTATTTACTGAGTTAAAAGCTAAAAAGTGTTAAACTCACTCAATAAGGATACTAAGTTTGCGACCGATATCCCTGAAAATAACTACTTGAACTATTAAAGATTTCACTATGGGTTAAGCAAAATTAATTTTTGCCATTATCAAAATGAAATCGTGTCAAGTTGTACCCGTCCTTTACTAAAGATAGTTGGGTCTCCAGTTATGTAAAGAGAAACTTCACTCTCAACACCTTTGACAGCATCGATAAAAGAAGTACAGCTCTAACTCTCTTGGCATCGAAGCTGGAAACAAAACCAAATCTCGTCTCAAGTGTGATGGTCGCTCTGATAGAGATGTCGTTATTAACAAACGCTCACGTAAATCAAAAACTATTTCAATGAAAAGATAGTTGTTCTAAATATTGATTTTATTAGTGATAGTTTTTCTCGCAAAATTAATTATCGTATTCGTAAATATAAACTTGACGTTAAATTCGCAAATTAAAGTAAGATAAAATTATGTTACTTATTTCGAAACAAGAATAATAATAATACACGCTAACTAATTGTTTTCTTTGTAGTAACTTCTTAATCATAATAATCGCAATATTAGTTGTTGTTTATCCGCTTATTCGTCATTTTAGTTCTAATAGTTACATAGATGATCTTCACGCCCTTTTCGTTTGAGATTTGATGCACATCGCAAAGTAGCCACCCCAGTGGGTGGTTCAATGTGCCCCATGCGTGGGGCACATTGAACCACTTTGGTAGAAATTTTAAAATTAAAATTGTGAGGAGATTAAATGTCACAAAAACGTCCAACAACTCAGAGATTACTAGGGATACCCTCAACCTTTCATCCGAGTTTGATTTTGGTTCATTTGATTTAGTATATTCAAACTGTTGAGAAAAGATCAAAAACATGTTCAATGTGCCCCACCCGCCCCTATCAAGAATGGAGATGCAGCAAGTCCCCTGACTGATCACTGTTTGAAATGTACCGCGAAATGTATTGAAGATTGACGTCAGTATATTGCTAACTTTGGATTGCCCTGTCAAAGCCAGTATCAACTAATCACAACTATAATTCGAAAATTGATTTGTACATGTACTTCGTTATGACTGCATGGCATGGTGTTATTAAATATAAATACACATGTCAACAGATTCTCATCGAAGTTCGCAACCACAAATTGAATGCTGTAACAAATACGCGAGTGACTCACAACCAAAAGCAGTTTAACTTGAATTAATAATGGCAGCTATTCGATGTAAGCAATCAAGCAGATTTTTAATGTCATAATCACACATTTTCACTAAACGTTGACGTATCTCGATGAACAATGCGATGAACACTCATTTGACTGTTCATCTCATGCGGGCTTCATCTCTTCATCAACACGATTTCATTTTTAAAAATTGTGATATATTAAGTGGGTTTTACTTCTCTAGAGGCACATTAGGTAATGAGTAGACGTGTTATATACTGTCATCAATTCATCATGAAAAATGCTAATTATCATGTCATTGTAATAACATCAGGATAAACTTAACGATGTAAAATGTGGAACGCCTTTATTTCTGAACAAATATTGCCAGTGATAGACCTATGCGTACAATAATAGAATTACTAAATCCTGTACAAATGATAACTAACAAAC
Source organism: Prostheceraeus crozeri (assembly GCA_907163375.1). Lineage (NCBI taxonomy): Eukaryota > Metazoa > Platyhelminthes > Polycladida > Euryleptidae > Prostheceraeus > Prostheceraeus crozeri. The sequence continues at coordinate 75,977 of CAJQUW010002526.1, read as the reverse complement.
GATGGAGAGAAAGAAATAGTTATAGATCAGCTTACCTATTAACAACCTGACTGTTCGAGTCACAGCAATGACTTACATTTTGCATAAATTAGTCAATTCCGTTTCTTAGATTGTGTCATTCGCTTCCAAGGGATAATAAAATCGATTGCCATGTATCCCGATTCCATCGATGTAGAAGTCAAATGACAAATCATGAAATATACGAATGAAACTTTGAAAATGTGGAAACAATTTATTGTTAAATGATTCTGAAGAAAAATGAGAAAACACTGCGCACTCGGAAGTCGTAATATATGTGTAATTTGTTGGGAGATTTATTGAAGGAAGCCAATCTAAGAGATCCTCGAAATCGGTGATATCATCCTTGGGAATTCGAATTATCAAGTTTCCATTCTTGTGTTCTCTCCTTCCATGCGAGCCGCTGTCGTTGATTCTTCTTTTGTTAAGTGAAGGATGAAGTGTATTTGATGAAGATGCCGAGGTATAGTATGATGGAAAGTTGTTGAAAACACTGGGAACTGTCGAAGATTTGAGTTGCAATAGTTTCAATTCTTTTCTTGGACGCTTAGATGATCTTGAATTGTTGACCTGTCTTGATCAAATCATTTTCGAGAAAATACAGAACAAATTCGCGAAGACAAGGTTGGAACGAAAACGCTTCTTTGGCCAAAATTATCGACATCCTCTCGTTCAATTGCTCTTATCCATTTGTCGCGAAGAGTTTGGTCATGAGAAAATGCAAAAAACGATATATGCACATTCGTTGAGTTATCTGATGTGCTTTATGTGCACTTGCTGTTTATTATCGTAGAATGGCTGCACTCCGTGTGCCGGCACACGCATAAATGAAATGCTTTGAGACAAGCTAACCAACTTGATGCTATAGCAACGTATCGATCAATCAGATGACGCTAGCCTCACATATTTGCATGCAGATTCGGCAGATCACTGTGAGGAGGGAATCGAAGGACAAAGGCAGTATTATGACTGCGTGTGCACAAACTGTTGTGCTGTCCTGTATGAAACTTCCCGTCAACAGCAGCGCATTGAAATGCGCTTTGCGCTATCGAACAATGAAATCTATCAGTCTTCACTCTATAGTATAGACTGTGGGATATTCGTGAAAATTTAGGAGTTGCATATCCCGGTGCTCTAGACATCCGACAATGGTTAGAAATAGAAGGTTGGAAGAAGCTCTATTCCTCTTTCAAAAGGAATTACCCTAATTCACGGTCGTTCGGAGAAAGCGAAAATAGACAGATAAACGGCTACTGAAAACAACGCAACAATGTGTTCTCAGCAGGGTTTTCAACTTTCGAAAGAATTTTTTCCTTTAATTTGCTTTCTCGTTGCGTTAGAGTACTAGCAACATTTTCTGCGCTGCAGCGAAGAATGTGCAACAGATTAATGCACCGATTAAAATCAGGCTGTGTTAATGTAGGATTGTATACATATCTAATACATTAACATGCGTTTTTCTTTTTGTCAGGATGTTCTGTGAATTTCCATGTAATTCTATCTACATTTTGAATCACTCAAAAAGAAAATACAAGTAACGGAGACAGAACTGTTGACCCATAGTTGCCGCTATATGTAGACATGTATTGATATCTTAACTTACCACATGCTGTCGGAAATCTGGTCCTGATATCTGGTATGAGGAATTCTGTAATCCTTTTTGCAAGAGGTTGCCTTTTTGTCTTTCATCTGTGCCACTTGCAAAGAAGCAGAATGTGCTGACTATGCTCCTCGAGCGCAGCAGGAGTCTTTCTGTTGTAAATCACAGCAGTGTTTAAGTTATATAGATCATATGAATTGGAGTGGACGAGATTTGATAATATTGGTCCGGCTATAGCTACTGTCGGCATATAGGGAGAACATGCCGATACTTCCCAATTTTCTAATCATCATGTCGGCGCAGCCGTCACCTAGCCGATGGGTACCGACAACTCCTGTGTCGGCATTCACTCGGTGCGCCGATACGGTTGACAGCCGACACTGCCCGACTAATTGACGAGGCATCGCCGACGATTTTTTTTCACCGGGAACATCATGAATGCGATCATGTCGTTATATTCTTAAACGAAAAAAAATAACATGTCTATAATAAATAATAACAGGCCTATATATATGTAGAAACTTTCAACAACGATGACAATTAAAACTTCAAAACATCACTAAAGCCAATTTGATAACGTTATTAAACATTTGAAAACCTATTATTTCATAACGCTATTTTAATTATCATTAGCGTTATTATTTGATAACGTTATTTGTAAATTCTAAAATCCGTTAGGATAATTTGGCGTTAGGTATATTAATCTAACACCATTCCGTCATGTACTAACGTTATTCTTCTAGCATCTAACGGATACTACCGTTGTGCAGCCGTTATTATACCGTTACTTTTGTGAGTGTGTTCGTGAAGCATGAAATGACTTGAGACGCATTCTGTGCTCACTAGGGCTACTTCCTTCGAAAGCAGGTTGACACTGAAGTGGTTTTAGACCATTTTAAAACAAAAAAAATTGGTCGGGCAGAGGTCGGAATTATAATGGGATAACGGTGGTCGCCGGAAGATATATGTATTGAGTTCGGGCACCCGGCTATTGCTGTACACACGAAGCATTCCCGTCCACATAAAATTTTCTGTTATTATTTGAATGCCAACTGAAAATTTTGAGAAAATATGCATTTCTCTCTACAATTTGTACATTTTCAGGAATATGCTGCAAGCGGTAATTTGATTAGCCGTGGCTTGTACCCATTGTCGTTGCTAAATGATTGAAATGCTGCAATTAAATCAAGAATTACTATTACAAAATTTCCGCTGTTTTTCAGTCCTTTTACATCATGTCACAGATAAATGGCATCTCACATTATGGTCTCATCACAGTGGTGCGACAGACGCTTTGTAGAGCTGCAAAAGGATGCGGTTCATATGAATGTTTGGTGTTAATTCTTCGCATAATTTGTACCCGAACCTAAAATTTTCCGCAATTCTGAATCATTGCCAATTTAGGCAATATAACCGCTGACCGAAGCACTTCTTGGCTAGGACACTCAATCTTATCAAGGAGTTGCATTGGCTTGAACTGGAATTGCATAATCATCTATGTGAACATCAACCTTCCACATTGTGGAAATCAATGCCTTCAACTACAAATGATTTTTGTCGTGCTTGAGTAATCAAAATCCGAGATATTATGCCGCTATAATTTATTCTTTAGTGCGGCTAATGATTTCTCGATCAATTCCAAGCTCTAAAGTCGTGTGAAAATTGTCAAAATAGATTTCTTTCGTGTAATACAATTAAATCAGCTGTGACGGTTCGAATTCAATTACTTTGGTCATTAAAAGAAAAGCAGATAAATAATATAATTGATAAAAGTGGCAATTTTTGTCAAAAAATTGATGTTTTTTGATACAACGCAAAACATCTAAATAATTGAAAACTTCGTAGATCTGTTTTGCTCTCATTCATCAAAAATTATTCAAAATTGTAGCATAGTTTGTTTCACAGCTTTTCTCTGCGGCATCTGCTCAAGTACACTTGTTCGTTTCCTGGAATCTTCTAATTCTTTAGCCGCCGAGGTTGAATTCCCGTGGCGAGGTAGAATTTGATCATGAATATTGATGCACCTCTTCTCAATAGTCTTGCTCACAGAAAAGGTACTTACTCTATAGTCTTGCTTTTCTCTCTAACCCTCAGTTCAACAAAGTAATACCCAAAGATAGAATTACCCTTCCACAAAAATATAATGTTCTAGTGATGTAGGTGAATATACTTGCATCATTGCATCTCAACACTGCTGAAGCATTGCCTAAATGCTAATTCATTCATGAGTGGGCTATCGAGGAAAAGCCTGCATGATAAAACCAGAATAAAACTCTATCTGGTTATTTAAAATAATTTTGTTTAAACATATTCGGTTCCTCGGAGATACGAATTTAGGCAGACCACCGTTTTGTCGAGAGCAAGCATGCAGACCTGGAATCAAGTATTATTCGACTGAGATTTATTGCTGTATTTTCATCAATTGTCCGCTGTCACTTACTCCTTGGCGAATGTGAATGAATGCAAGTCATAAGTGGAAAGCAGATTTTTTCAATTCGGTGAGATTGATTCCTATATTGTCATCCACTATCTGCTGTCACTTACTCCTTGATAAATGTGACAGCATCAGTAAGTTACCTGTGTGTCAAGTGTACAAAGTAGCACTCAGTATGGCTTGTTCTTGAGTTAGGCTATAGCATCTAATCAAGTGAGCTTTGTCTGTGCAAATTGTTGATAGCCGGTTCTAGATGAATAAGTGTTCTCCATTTCGTTCTAAACTTCCCACTTATTGCATGGAACTAGTTAGTGAGACTAATAGGAACCGCCTGAAAATGATTGTCTTCCAAAAGAGCATTTTCATCAGGAGAATGAGTGTTTCCCCTAGTCTTATTTTTCCTAGTTCATCAGTCTAGTCCAAACGCGCTCTACAATTTTATTTTAATAGTCATTGTGTGATCCTTCAGTGGTGATACTTGCATATTTTCACACAAGGTGAATATTCATAATTGCTTAGTTTTCATGCTCTTCTCTCAAGCAGCTGCTTGAGTGGATAATATAGGCCTTACTAGCTGTAGCTCTGCATAAATCTTGACTATTTGATTGTGATCACGCTTTGAACTGTCACGATGACATTCAGAATAGTTGCAAGTGTGATTGAGTAGGCCAACAGTATTAGTAGTCATCTTTGTAATATCTTAGTAAATAAAAAATTGTAAGTGGACACATAAGTAACTTGCGGTACCCACGCCTAATGCAAATTAGATTAGAATCTGCAACTATTATGGCCTATCTTTTATTCAGCCTAATCGAAGTCTATAGGTTTATCACTTGTTACTCATCTGGCATGTACATGATTGCAATTTCCATTTTATAAAATAATAGCGTGCAACCGAGATAGTAAAAAGGATGGAACTTAAAAGCCGGTTATCGAGAATTTTTCGGGATCTGACCGGTGTGGTAATTCCAACCAAAAAAATTACATGGAAATAGACAGTTATACCCACAGTGAGGTTATCCGCACGCAACGTTTCGTGGAAATAAGTTGTAGACGCGTTTGTTCCGACGCCAAATTGGTTGGAAAGACCTTAACTAAATACTGATAATTAAGATATATGGTCAATTATGCATATTTTCATGTTTTTGTGATTACCTATTCATTGATAATGGGACTTCAGACTTTTCTATTAAATTTATCTACAGTGTAGTATAAATTGAGTGCTTTGTTAAAGAAAACGATCGTTATTCCAACGTAGCGTGCAAATTCCCTCAATTGGTAGTTGGCGATTCATACTTCATTTAGCGTCGGAAAACACCTGGACGAATCCAATTGTAGAAGTTCATCATAAAGCCATCTGTTTCTTCGAAATATCTAAAAATGAAAAGTCGCTGACATAAGTCATCCGTGTAAGGGTGTTTCCTTAATTTCATAGCAAATTTGGAAGTCCATCGCTGCAAGATTCGACAGGTTGACTTTTTTTGACGAAAATCTCGCACGTTTTGAATTTTAGGATCATGGCTCACACAAAAATTTGAATAATAAATAAGAACTGACTGGACAGTGATATTTTCGGTTTGACTTGCAATTTATCGTTGCATGCAATTTCAGTAAATTTGGTATAATAGATCACAATTTTCATTGATACTTAGTTCTGAACAAAATACTTTTTTCTGGTTGTTTAATATTTAAAATGTGTTTTCTTTCAATGGCCATCTTTTGCAGCACATTAATAATCTAGTAGCTTAACTTTCTCAGTGTCTAGCGATGTAGGTTTAGTTGGCTAAGAAATTCATAAATTGAAAGAATGATGTAGGCCTGCGTAGGTTCTCGGTTATTGGATTCCATTTTCAATTAAAGGATGCCATCAAATCACATTTTTTTTAGTACCATCAGGATTATTTCGCAGTCGCCTCTTATTAATTCTTTGAGCCATTGCTAGCTGAGCTCGAAGACTCTGGCCTATCTTCAAGTAAATATTCTATACCTAGGTTCATGATTCACCAAAAACTAATTGAAATAGTTGGATGACAGCAATCAATTAACTGTAATCATCTTATGTCAGCTATCAATTAATTGGAATTTTTTAATCACAATTTGATTAGATTAATTCTTGATTTTAATTTTCGACTTAGATAAAAACTTGTGCTACACCTATTTTGGCTGCATACATCGGCAGATTGTGCAAGTCGTAAACTGGCTTATTATCAATTTGGGCGTTGACTTTCTGCATGAAATACATGTTGCTAAATTCTTAGTCGGAGTGACTATTCAAACTAGAGGACAAGAAGTCGCGTGCCTAGATTGACATAAATTTAAGATTTAATGACATAATATAAGATAGGTAGACTAATAATCTTAATCACTGAATGTGTTATGCTTTTCCTATGATGGTGAATGTAGGCGGTATTGCAAGTTGGCATTCAACGAAATAACTTCATTACAAATCAATCAATGGATAACAATTATTGACAAGACTGCAATCAATCAATCGCAATTTTTCTGTAACAGCAATTAATTGGAATATTTGGGTTACAGTAATCATTGTGACCAATAAATTGCAATGAAATTAATTTTTGGTTTCCAGGCTGTACTTCAATTTTTTATAATTAGATAGGGCAATGATGCTAAACCGAACAGATTCATAGCATAGTTGTAATTGATAGTTGCACTTCTATCTTATATTTTAACATGAAAGTGTTCAGATGATGCTTGAATTATATATTTGTGAATTTATTTGAATCAATTGATAAAATGCTTGTAATACAGTGCACGGTTATGAAGCCCATAATCATGTGGCTACATTGCGATGCAAGATAGCGCGAGTATGATCTTAAAATATCAATTGATTAAAGGGTACATTTTCTGTAGGAAACTATCGAAGTACTGTTGAAATTTATGTTACATGTCGCAAGACGAAGGATAATTGAGATGGAGTTCATACGGTACTGGAACACAAACTAGGGTTGGAAAAAATTATTGGCAATTTAATTGGTCTCATTTTTTTGCTGAAAATCAATTGACTGAATTGGATCACATGAGCAATCAATTAGTTGACAATAATTGCAATTATTTTTTATCATTGCCAAATCTAGGTAGATCTTTCCGCTGTTGACGGACAATTGATTGATTAACACTTAGAACGTTAGTTCCACAGCACACAGGTCTACGAAAGTGCATCAAAACACTTGCAGAAATAGAATTTGCAATCACAAGCATGCATTTTCTGCACCACTGCTCGTTGAACTAATTTGCATGATAAACATGAAAATGTTCTGATAGCAATATCAAGCAATGACTGATAATTAATATTCATTATATTTTTATAATATATATGCGCAATATTTTTCGGTTCAAACACTGTCACTGACCATCGTGACCTTAATTTGACTTTTATCTAAGAGAAAATACGAAGTATTTATATTTACTAGTTAGAGACTTTTAAATTAAAGTTTAAATGAATGGTGTAGATTATTAACATCAAGCTTCGCATTATGCTAACATCAAACATTTCTTCGTTTCAAAAACGAGTATACCTACAGAATATCACATCATCGACTGTGTAGACCTATTAATTGTACATTATAACTTGCAGTAGTCGTTCAATAAATCGCTTTTTTTGCTTGTGAATAATTGCAATTAATTGGAATAGTTGGCAGCTGATCCAATCCATTAATTGAATTGAAGATGGTTCATCAATCAATTAATTTCAAATAAATTAATTTTCTCCTTCCCCTGCAGTGGACTACTTTTTGCATTGTTATATTATATTAAAATATTTCAGAAAAACAGGATAGGGGTCGCAGCTGCAGACTGATGATCAACTAAACTGTAATGCACGATTAATGTTAAGCATAGCCTATGATGCATTACGTAATAATGATGACGTGATATAACTTCATTTCAATCTGATAATTCATGCAATATTATGTTTTTTAATTAGTTGAAGTGAATTGTGGACTCTAAGGTCAACGTCTACTCTACCTTACTTGGGGCTTGACTGTGTTGACACAGAGTCAGACTTTATTCTGGCTGTGACCATTTGGTCCGGAAGCCCTTCCTGACGACTTCCTATGACACTTTGGCTCGACCTCTGGACCGAAAGATCGCTAGCCAAGCACTTAGCCACCGTGCCACGTAGACCACCAATATTTAATTTCCAATAATAATCCCTGTACTAGTAGAGAGGATTCTCTTTTAATGACAACATGAGAGTTATTTTGACTTAGGAAAGATAAAAGTAAAAAGCACAATTATCATTCAATAAATGGACATAGACCGTGCAGTTGCAAACTGCGTGAATATCTAGTGTTAATTTATGTACGGTATCCCAAAATACTTCCCACCTGCTAGTAAATCCTGATTATTGATATGTCCCTAACATGTTTTTATTAGCCATCTTGAGTATTTCATAGCATAATGCATGCAATTTCGAAGCAACAAATGTTAGTCAGAATCTTACCTGCAGTGGAGCATAACATGCGCATATTATTTTGAGATGGAGGGGCACATTTTCTATCGAGCCATGCACTGCAATCTCATACAATGTCTTCAGCTGACTTCAGTGACTTGACTGATTTCTCTGGTGCAATGATTCATGCTTTAGAACACCTGAACAACATTCATGTTTTCACTGTTCACTAATTCAGCAATGCATTAGTTCTATCTTCATTCGCTATTTTGATAAACATGCTTAATTTCTCAACACTTCCTGCAACATATCGATTTTATGCAGCATTCCATCGAGGTGTTTTGCTTTGTGACATCAATAAGGTATAGACCTCTATGGGCATAGTGTGGTCTCATCTGTCAGATTTTGTGATGACTAATCGGCCTCGTGGCTTGTTGTCACTTCCACACGCATGTCAGATACATTAATTAGAGCCTATCTTTTGAGTGCGGTCGGGGCACAGAGTTCGGATTGATAGATATATGTGTCATCTTGAGCTGACATGAGACATTTCCAGCATGTATTCGTAACGAATACAAATTAGCAGTCATCTGTGAATGTGTCACACAGTGTTGTTGTGTAGTTTACAAATCTAACTGTATGGACTCATCAGAAGGAAAGCGTTCAATAAGCCTATTCAATATTTAACTACATTGGACGTGCGCTGTACCGACATGAAACAGCATCTCTCATTAACGTTACATCATCGTAGCAATGAATTGTAATTGAATTGTGGACGATTAGTCATGAAATGCCCAACGAGCAGTACAGAAAATTCTTGATAAGCTGGTGAGCAACTGGGTTTTTTATAGCATGAGCCTTAGTGTCTTGTCTGAACCTGAAAGATAATTCATTCACAACGATTAGAACAATTTCATAAATAACGCACGAACGTTCTGAAACATTATAGTAGTCCCTTCAATATAATTAGTAAAAACAATTTAATTAATTAATTTAATGGCAGTCCCTCTTTCGACGCTAGAGGGACTACTGTTGAATATTTGAAAAGTGATAAATATTTCATACTATTTTGGCATGGTATGGTGCAATTTTCATGGATAGAATCGCATTGCTTCATGATGAGAAATGAAGATTGTGTGTCAGAACGTACGTGCGTTATTTACGGAATTGCCCATTATCATTTCATGAAGATCAATGACATGTCCAACCATAAAGATGAAATCACAAAATCACCTGTAGAATCGTTCATAGGCATGCTGGAATATCACTCTGCTCAAGATCGTTTGCAATGGATTATGATGATCAATCATGGAAAAAAACAAGAATCATAAGTCTGCAGTCATCTTGAGATTGATTTACTTTCAATATTCAAATTTCTTCATTGATATGGATATTATTCTATGGAGGGAAAGTAAACTGCATTCTCCTGAAATGCTTCATGCCTAAAATTTTAGCTTGAGTCTAGCTATCTGGCTGACGTTAGGTGTACAAACCCTGATTAACCGGCGGTTTTGGGGAGATACTGTAAGGTGCTGATGCAGATGTAAACAAAATCAATTTGTCTAGTTTTCAGGGAAGGCAGCAGCATCCTCGTGAGTTTATTCCTATTCCCTATAGAAGTTCGGAGGAGAGCGAAGTGATATGATGTATTGTAGTTAAAAAAACTATCTTTGTCACAGCGAGTGACTAATGCAAGTGCACTATAAACAACAAATATTCGTTAAAATCAGCAGCTAAAATTACTTTCACTGCTGTTTTTACACTACGAACAGAAAATATCCGTAGAGACGCTCTATCTGATATTAGCGGATTTTAATTGATGTCATCAATCATCCAATTGTAACGTCATCATTTTCATGTTTCTTGCGAATATTTTCTGTTAAGTTTAGCGGATATATTACTGTAACTGCTGTTTTAGTGGTGTGCAGTTTACAATGAGACCTGCATCAGTAAAGCTGTACGGTGCAAACCTCCCGTATTTAGTAGATACAAATAATTCATCGCATTATTATTTATTCATATGATTTGATAGGACTGTAGTGCTTTTCACATTAATTTCGCTTTTATCATGGCTTGTATTAAGTTCTTGAAATGTGTTAATGATCCGATTGAAACAAGCTTAATGTAAAAGGTATTATGCAGGCGTCACGGGGATGTTGCTTCTTCTACTGCTAACTGGTTAGTTTATATAATTGTATTTCATCAGCGACATCATCAATGATCAAGCATTGGTTCGCAAAGCATCTGCACGCATACTTTTGCTACTTATAGTTTCAAAGTGAAGTTTCAACCTAAATCACACTTGTCTACAGTTCGTTCAGAAAACAGAAACCAAGTTCATTGGAAAGCAAACTGTAGACAAGTGTGATTTAGGTTATAACTTCATTTTGAAACTGTCTTATGTAAGAACTAGTGAATTGAGGTAAGAGGCGCATATAAAGACATAAGTAATAATCTCTCCTACAATGTTAGATGCCAAAATTTAAACAAACGTGATAAGATCTATCTAGGCCTAAAGTATGCTTGCAGATGCTTTGCGACATGATTGACGCATTGCTTGTTATTTTAGGTCTACAGAAGTTCTGTTTAATTCATACATTGACTTGAATGTTAATCTCATCATAATTTTGCATGCTATTTATAATTGATGCTGGCATAGTAAATACTGCTTAATTTAATTTACAAATTTTGTTTCATTTGTGCTTTTATATATAATTCATCATGTAATTCTTGCATAGATGCATCCTATACATATCCTTGCTTTTTGCGATCGTATGAATCCAGCCTGAAATGTCATTGAAAAATATTTCCTTTTTCAGAGACAATGATTCTCTTATTTCCGGATAAGATTGGGATATCAAACCAAGTAGGCCTATACATGGATTCTACGTGGAACTGTTTGCAAGTGTGAAGGCAATTACTGCACAAGGAATTGTTTAAGTGTTGCCGAACTGCAGTCAAACTTCCCAGGTACTGTTATTTTAGTCAACTATCCCAGGCAGTGTTACTGTGGTACGTGGCTATAATTTCATGAAGAATAAACCTATTATTTGACATGTTTGACTTTTCTCTTTAGTTAGGATCCGCCCTGTTGCTTGTAAAAACGGGCTTTCATTTAATCTCCAGCTAAAATACAGAGCACTGGAGATTAAATGAAAGCCCGTAAATCAAGCAGCAGGGCGGATTTTTTTTTGGAACCTCCTTCGGGTACACGAGCTCGTACCGGTTACGTGACGGTAGGAACGACCCGTTTACCGGGCCGAGTTCGTGTAACGAACACGTACCGGAGGCGGGCGATCTAACGGGAGTATCAGTGTAATAGTACTGATTTATTAAGGAAAATGAAATATTTACCAAGATTATTGCTGGAATCAGGCTAATTTTATGGGAAATCAGTGGAATTATGAAACTTACCAGCGGGGATCTTGCTGTCTATAATGTGTGCGCGATATTTTTGTAAGTTTTGTTCTGGAACCATTATGAAACAGCAAGAATTTTGCAACAGAAAAGGGCTGATTCATGAAGGATCTTACTGATTCATTTTGAGAAAAACTTGGTATTCCTTGCATATCTTGCATGATTTTCAAAGTTTGATACTGGAACCAGAACAAGATTCAGTATGAATCTTACCAAGATTTGCTGTGAAATTTCCCCTTGGGATGTATATCGTTGCTGTGCCCACCGTTGCCCGGCCACGCCAAACGCGATTGCCATAGCTTGGCAATAATCTAACGTGTAAATGTAATTTTGAGGTTAGAAATTACATGATAGAACAGAAAAATATATATGAATTATCAAAAATTTGATATAAAATTGCGTCTTTGTAAAATTGACTTAAGCAAATAAAAATAAACAACGTAGCCTACAGTATGTTGTACAATGCACATTGACAGACATCCGATGACCGATTCCACCTAGACTTAAAAAAAGCCCTCTGTTAATTATTTGCAATATAGATCCATTGCAGTTTCAGCCTGGTGAATAACTCGAACAGCGTTGTTGACATGGCTGAGCCTTATTGATAGCCGATTAATTCCTCACTGTAATATTCGGATTCTCACTGAATTTGTTAAAAGTCATGAATTTTACAGAGGGAATTGAGTGTTCATCAACACCCCATCAGTCTTCATTTGAATATTTTTTCTTCCAAATTGATGGTACTGCATTAAATTGCTGTATTACCGCTCTCATCTTTAACAATTTTTTCACGGAAACTACTAAACGAATATTCTTGAAACTTATCATATAATATCAGTGAATTATGCTTTACATCATGTGCCATTTCCTAGGCTTTTTGTCGCATTGCTCACCGTACAGTCGACAAAACAGCAATTTTGCCCCATTGCCGTAATGCTTTTTTTGCCACGATAAGGACCGTACTGAAATGGGTTCAAATTTAGGCATCTATTTCTCATCTAGCCCTTTTAAACAATTAAATATCTTTGGACCACACATACTCTATGGTGTCGACTCAAAAAAGTATCTGTATACATTGAAAATTTTTATATGAAAAGATTCAGTTTCTTGCAGAGAATACGTTCCTGTGGTTCAAAAAATTATTTGAGCAGTTCTAAAAAAGTCAGAATTTTGCCAATTTATAGACTACTGAGATGACTCCTCTATGTAAGTAGTATGCAACAGGTTGGATATCAAAAGGAATGAATATTTGCTAATAAGCATCCCAATTAACTGTTAAACGATATCAGGAAAAAGTCTAGTTAACCGTCATCATGGGGTGCATCTGCACCCCAAATAGAAAACAATGAATTCCATTCGATATTCTTATTATAGAAGTAACAAACAACTTCAAAACTTGTTCAACTACTGTCACAGTTGCAACACTTAAACATTGAATGATCTGGACACACAAAATTCGAACAAGACGAGCAACGGGAGCGGACTTTCCTGTCCCGAGCTCGTGAACATAGATAGCATCGACCTTGTCGAATTGGGCCGGACCGTGAAGGGATCGTTTGCTGCTCTATTGCAATTGCGATCGATTTCATCGCAATTTTGCTTTCCATTGCAAGCTGTGGAATTCCAACACGGCTTTGAGCAAAAGACATTGCTAAATCATAGGCTAATTCACGCTTGAATATATAGTGTGTATCAGCACCGTTTGATGACTCTCGTTGAAACAATTGATGCGAAGCAACAACAGCAACATCTATCAATGTGAAGAATACACCATAGGGCCATCTTCGACATTTACGCTTGCTTCGATAGCCCGAACTAATTTTTTGAGGTTGTCCACTCCGGCTTTGGTTGAATTATAATCTTTGACCATCTCCGGTTTGTCATCACGAGAGGAAGTGTTTTGTTGAGATCCATGGGCTACTGGATAATAGTAGAACAGGGTTTGTTCCTTTATCCCAAAAAGAGCAAAGAGTATGTTGGCCCGAACATTAGGCTAGTGTTTTGAATCTCCTCGTTGTCTTGATACCGTACTCTTGCATTCTGGAGGCAACTCACGACGATTTGAACGAATTGTTCCACACAGAGTCGTATTTCGTGACAACAATCGTTCTGATAGCGACATATCAGGGCTGTGGAGCCGATGCGTTATCTCATCGGCTCCGGCTCCACGACACTGATGTGAAAGGCTGCGGCTCGGCTCCGGCTCCGACTTCAAATTCAGGTTCTATCTATGCTGGTTATCCTGGATCCGTTGAACGGGTTTTTTGGATAACGGTGTGGCCTTTAGAGGCTTGCTACAATCATCAAATTAGTTTTCATTAACAAGCAACGACTTAAGTTAATAATAAAAATGATAGTAGCCTAATATAATGACAAATAACATACTTGTCATATATTTTTGCATGAATTGACTATCTCTGAAAGATAAAATAAAGTTATAGCCAGGATTGGTTAAATTAGATAAAGATCTCCCGCACTGGCTAAATATAAATTGGCCTAGCTTGCAACCAGTCTACTACGAGGCTACACTGTAAATCGCTCAATACCAATCACATACGAAAGATGCATACCAAAATATTTTTTGGTATATTTCTGTATTCTCTTGGTATATATTTGTATGCTTTTCGTATGTTATTTCAAATGTGGTATGCTTTACATACTAAAGCCATATCAGCACAATGTTAAAAGAAATCATCAATCATCTCCAAAGTATCTTGATTTCAGGACTTTTGTCAATAAAGATCACACTAATGTTACTACTGTTCTGCAAGTAGTGAGATAATGACATTCAAGAGTCATTCTTTCAATACTGAATTCGATTTTAATACACGTAAGTCTAAGGCATTTCATGAATAATCAATAAGATTTCAACCAACAACAATTGTGCATCATGTAATTTTGAAATAAGGCATATTATCAATCCGAAATAAAAACACATTTTAATTCATTAAACGCAAAAATAGTTATGTTTGAGATATATAAGTCAACATGATTGCACGAAAGATATCGTTTGAATGAATTGACGTAAATCAACTTGGCTCATAAAGTAGAGCAAACTAAACGTCCTGTTAATGTTGCTAGACAAGTAGCAACAACGACAATCTCGCGGGCATATAATTCACAATAAATCTAATCTAGTTGTATCACTCTATCAAACAAAAAATATTCGCGACTGGTATTACTGAAAAAAAGTTATTTGACAGTAGTATGTAATGTTCTGATGTTTTAAGTATTTTTCTTCCTTCTTTCTTAATTAGTTTGCTTAGTCGGATATGATGTCGCGTTTGCATGAGTAATTCCTTCCCGTTAATATAAATGCGTCATCGAACCGCGCTGGTCAGTTTCGGTTCATGGGATTGTTGCATGGGACTTCCCTAAGTGGTCGGTTTCACGTCTGACGCGCGCCTCACTTTCTTCCCAATCAGACAATGCGGCGTAAAGACTGAGTGGCGACATACATAAATGCCTTGTGCTCTGACTAAGCGCGCTCCACCCCTTCGGCACCAAATTCGAATTGTGTCTTATGTGCGTGTCATGTGTATAATGTGCTAATGCTCAGATTCTGTTCACGTTGACTTGCTTACCCGAATGAACATAATACACGATACGAATTGGTTTTTGATTGATAATTGACCGTCTCCGGGTTTGAACAAACCATCATTCGAATTTGTAACGGACTTTTCAATTTGTGACTAAACGGTGAATTCTGCGACTCAATGGACAGCGACGAGGCAAAGAAACGACGAAGGGTGGCTAAGTCGAATCTCACGAGGTATGGAAAGGCCTTGACATTCCTGATCGAAGAGTCAGTGTCGAACGAAGAGATTCGGGAAGCGTTGGACAAGTATAAATCGGCCTTTAATCAGTTGGAGAATCGGCACGAAGAATACACATACTTATTGGATGATGTCGACTATGAAGCTGAAGAGGACTATTTGATCGAAATTCAAGGGCAATTCTTGGAGCTTACGGTACGAGCAAAGGATCATCTGCAAGAGAATCGACCTACGGAAGAGAAGCATGTCATTCGCGAGGGCAAATCGTTTAAAGGAACAACGACGACTGAAAACTCTGTCAAGGGCGCCACAGCCAAATTGGATACTGACATAAAGGTGAGCGATTCGATGACGCATGTCCCTATTATGTATAGCAAAGTGAAGGTTTCGAAACCTCGTGCCCCAACCTTTTCGGGTGATGTCAGAGAGTACTGTGAATTCAAATCAGATTTTAAACATCTCATAGATAATTCATACAGTAAGCGTGATGCAGTTACTATTCTAAGATCGTCTCTAGTAGGAACGTCTCTAGTAGGTCTAGGACAGGACTACGATGCCGTTTGGGAAACCCTCGACGCAGCTTACGGGGATCCTAGGTTCACTGCTGATGCGATTACGGCTGACATTAATAAATTCAAATCTCTCCAAGAGGGAGAGGATGCCAGGTTCTGTGACTTAGTTCAATTAATAAAGCGATGCTACAATCTTCTTGTTGAGATAGGTCGGCCTCAAGATATGGACAATAACTATATGATTGCACTCATAGAGCAAAAAATGTCCAATGAAGATAGGAAACTTTGGTCTCGGCACCTGGAGAGAGACGGACTATCTGCAACACTTTTGAATCTGCAAGAATGGATGACTATCGAAATGAGAACACGTTTGCGAGCAGTTTCGTCGATTAGAAGCAGTGTACGTATAACTAAAAATCAGGTAAACCAAGTGACTGTTAACAATACAAATGAACCAGTGTACCAGAATCGAAAATGTTGGTTGTGCAGCACGGATTCACATTACGTAGATCAGTGTTCGGAATTTCTGAAATTGACAGTGAAGAGAAGATACGAACTCCTAAAGGAAAATCATTGCTGTTTTAGTTGTCTCAAGAAAGCCGGTAGGAATCACAGAGCTGAAACATGCAACCGCAAAAGACAATGTAAGGAAACTATAAATGGTAATCCCTGTAGAAGATATCACCACAAACTACTACATACGGATACGACTTCTAATTCTGTGGGTATGGCCTCGACTATGAGTAGAGAGAATGCACTTCCTATCGCAACTCTTGAGATGTTTGGCAACAGTTCGCAGAAACGGGAAGGCAATGTCATGTTGGACTCCGGTGCGCAAGTATCTCTCATCAGACATGATGTAGCTAAGGAGCTGAATCTCGCGGGAACGAGTACTAGTATTTCAATAATCAAGGTTGGTGGAATTGAGGAGGAACTTATTTCGAAAAAATATGCAGTCAAAGTGAGATCGCCAAAGGACGGGAAGTTCTATAAGCTCAAAGCGATTGGAATGGATAGCATCAACGATATTCACATGCATGAATTAGATACTGAGCAGTTGAAAAACACTCTTGGCATTAATGGTACGGCCCCCAAGCGTCAGGCAGGAATTATCGATTTACTTATAGGCGTCGACCATGCAATATGTCACTCGGGCGAAACTGTCGGGAAAGGTAACCTTGTAGGGAGGAATACACCCTTCGGTTGGATGTTCCTTGGCGGTACCGACACAAACAACATGTCACATTCAATTCTACATGTATCATTAGCAAAACCTATTGATCTGGCAGAATTCTGGATAACTGAAAGTTTAGGCGTAACCGGTAATCAGTGTAAATGCGATAAGGAGATTGATGTGGAAGGACGTGACTTTATCGAGAATTCTGTGATGAAATTGGATAATGATAAACAGTGGATTATGAGTTATCCGTGGATAAAGGACCCTGCACTGTTACCGGACAATATGATTCAAGCAGAAAGGATGCTTGTAGCCCGAGAGAGACAACTATTGAAGAAACCGCAACTCGCTCGATCCTACGATAGTCAAATTCAAGAAATGATACGTCTTAATTTCGCTAGAAAGCTGAACGATCAAGAAATTAAAAATTATGACGGACCGAAATTTTACTTACCGCATCACGGAATATTCAAGGAAAGTAAAAGCACACCTATTCGCGTTGTATTCAACTCTTCTGTCTCATTCAATGGTCATTGTCTTAATGACTACTGGGCGAAGGGACCGGATTTATTTAATGATTTACTTGGAGTTCTTATCAGATTCAGAGAAAATGAAATCGGACTGGTTGGAGACATATCCAAGATGTACCATCGGATAAAAATTATTGAAAGAGACCAACATGTTCATCGGTTCCTTTGGAGAAATCTGAATACGGAGAAGAAACCGGATGTATATGTCATGAATGTTCTCTCATTTGGTGACAAACCTGCGCCCGCAATGGCCCTTACTGCCCTCATGAAAACAGCCCGACAGAACAGCAACGAATTTCCTCAAGGATCCGAAACAGTACTGAAGAACTCGTACATGGACGATATTTGTGATTCGCTATCAAACAAGGCAGAAGCTGAAAGGTTGTCATCCGAAATCGACCAGATACTGTCATCGTGCGGATTTACGATCAAGAAATGGGTATTTAATGGTAAAGATGACGCGAATAATGAAAAATTAGAAACACCGATCGAGGAGAAAGTATTGGGAGTATGTTGGGATACTCAGGTGGATGAACTAAAAATAAAGTTCCACAGACAAAACGAAAATGCGGAGTTGACGAAGCGAATCATTCTAAAGGAGATATCGAAGATATTTGATCCACTCGGTCTAGCTGCAGCAAATTTAGTACGAGCTAAAATTAAAATGCAAAAATTGTGGAAGAAAGGCCTCGGATGGGATGATCCGTTGGAGTCCGACGATCAAAGGACTTGGAATAATATATTCAAAGAACTAGAACAACTGAATCATATCAGCTTCCCGAGATGTATGAAACCTTCGAACGCACTTGATGAACCGCCAACACTGTGTATTTTCGCTGACGCCTCTGAGGATGCTTTCGGCTCCTGTGCTTACTTGAGGTTTAAGATGTCAGATAATCTGTACGAATCAAGAATGGTAATCGCCAAGTCCCGTGTTGCTCCCCTGAAAAAATTAACGATCCCAAAGCTAGAACTCCAAGCTGCTCTCTTAGCTTCAAGGTTGCATCAGACAATAATGAAAGAGTCCCGAATAAAATTCCACGAGGTTCTATTTTTCATTGATAGTATGATTGTTCTTGGTTGGATACGGAACAAATCAGATAGAAATATTCCATTCGTGACTCCCAGAATAAAGGAGATTGTAGGTCACACTTCACCTTCACAATGGATACACATTCCTGGTAAGGTCAATGTAGCAGACCAAGTTTCGAGAGGTGTTTCGCCGGACAATTTACGAAGTACTTGGAAATATGGACCTGAGTTTCTAAAGCTACCGTCTACTGAATGGCCAACGAACAAAGTTGATGAAAATATTGAGAAACGATTAATTACTATGGTATCACTCACGACAAAAGAGCCGATTTTCAGTGTCGAAACCTCGTCAAGTTGGCAAAAGTTGAAACGAGTAACGGCTTATGCACTTCGATTTATACATAACGCCCGGACAAGTGCGGAGAATAGAAACACAGGACCATTGACTGTCGACGAGTTAGCAAGTTCAAAGGAAGCGCTGATAAAGGAGGCTCAGATGCCACTACACGAGAAATTAGAGAAAGGAGAATTGAAAAACTTGACACCGTTTACAGACGAAAGACAATTAATCAGAGTTGGTGGTCGTCTTTCAAATGCCGAATTCCTATCGTTCAACATGAAACATCCCGTATTATTACCTGGTAATAATCTGATTTCGAAACTAATAATAAGAGATATGCATGAAAGAGGTCATTGTGGTATCGCAGCGACTACAGCGAAAGCCAGAAGTGAATATTGGATTACCAAAGCCCCTACCATCGCAAAATCTGTTATCAAATCATGCGTTTTGTGCAGAAAGTTAGCGCATAAAGTACACACTGAGATTATGGCCGACTTGCCTGACGAACGTGTAAGTCCTTGCACTCCTCCTTTCTATCACACATCGGTTGATTATTTTGGTCCAATACTTGTAAAACAAAGCAGAAATAAAAAACAGAAGAATTATGGAGTTATATTTACGTGCTTGAATTCTAGAGCGGTTCACTTGGAATTGGCTAAAGATATTACGGCGAATGAATTCATACAAGTACTCAGGCGATTCTTCGCAATTAGAGGTTTTCCTAACTCTCTCTTGAGTGACAACGGTACTCAGATGATAGGTGCAGAGCGCCAGCTGCGAGAAATGATCAGAAATTGGGATAAAGTGAAAATAAATGAATTTTGTGCAAATAATGAAACTAAGTGGAAGTTTACGACGCCCTTAGCGCCTCATCAAAACGGATGTACCGAATCTCTAGTGAAAACAACAAAGCGAGCCTTGAAACTGGCGATAGGCGAACAAGTACTTACTGCCTTCGAGCTGTATACGGTATTATTGGAATGCGCGAATCTAATAAACCAACGACCGATTGGAAGAATTACGAATGATCCAAATGACGGAAAGTATATATGCCCTAACGATTTATTATTAGGTCGAGCCAGTCACGGAGTTCCTGCGGGACCTTATCGCAGTAATTGTGAATTCAAGGATCGAGTTACTTTGGTGCAGAATATAACTGACAGCTTCTGGAAACGCTGGTCTAGAGATGTCTTGCCTAGCTTGTTTCAGAGGAAAAAATGGCAGACGCCCGCAAAGGAAATCAGCGTGAGTGATGTGGTAGTAGTAGCCGATAATAACCCTGTCAGAGGAAGATGGTCATTGGGAAAGATAGAGGAAGTCTACAGAGGAAAAGACAATAGAGTCAGAAACGTGCGTATCAGGGTAGGTCAAACTTTCATTAGAAGACCGATCTCCAAAGTTGCTGTCGTTTTGGATGCTCCTGTTGTGTGATTGTTTCTCCCGGCCGGAGGAGTTGTTCTGATGTTTTAAGTATTTTTCTTCCTTCTTTCTTAATTAGTTTGCTTAGTCGGATATGATGTCGCGTTTGCATGAGTAATTCCTTCCCGTTAATATAAATGCGTCATCGAACCGCGCTGGTCAGTTTCGGTTCATGGGATTGTTGCATGGGACTTCCCTAAGTGGTCGGTTTCACGTCTGACGCGCGCCTCGCTTTCTTCCCAATCAGACAATGCGGCGTAAAGACTGAGTGGCGACATACATAAATGCCTTGTGCTCTGACTAAGCGCGCTCCACCCCTTCGGCACCAAATTCGAATTGTGTCTTATGTGCGTGTCATGTGTATAATGTGCTAATGCTCAGATTCTGTTCACGTTGACTTGCTTACCCGAATGAACATAATACACGATACGAATTGGTTTTTGATTGATAATTGACCGTCTCCGGGTTTGAACAAACCATGTAATACATACATTTTTTTGCTATGTAACTTAAAGCTGCACATACCAAATGGATACCAGATGCATACGAATAAGGATGAATTTGCATCGGGTCTCGTATATAAAACATACCAACAATTCGTATTTCAGTGTAAAACATCCAATCACAGACAGAATAGTTCGTATCGCTACATACCAATCACATACCAATCACATACGAAGGTAAATGAGATTTGGTATGAAAAATATACCAGATCTCTGTAAACATACGAGAATCTCGTATCAGATGTTAGTTTCAAACTGTATGTAATTTTGGTATATGTTTGTATGTAATTTTCGTATCCAGCGATTTACAGTGTACATTAAATGAGACCACATGAGTGATGATGATATACCTAATTAGCCGTCACAGGGGCCGAATAGTAGTATAAGCTTTTTAACAAAGCTTGAATATGAAACTGGATAGCGTATGCCTATAAATAGCTTATAGGGCCTGTATCTACTCGAACATGGAAAGGGTATCGGATAATATGATAATATGATCGGTGGGTAGCCCACGACTCATCATCTGTAGAAATTGATGACAGCCTACATAGTAACCGTATTAGATTTAAGACATTGCGCAAGAAATGTAGCTATATTATCTTTGCTGACTTAACTGGAAATGTGTACATAAATGACTGGCGACTTGTCTCTAGGAATCTACAATCATCTAGTTAGCATGCATATAACAAGTCTTCAAATTAATGGATTTTGGAGAATACGTTGTCAATATGGAAATTAGTCTTACAAAACATATGCAATAAAAAAATATTACACATGTGTGTTAATATATAATAAATATAATACAAAAGAAGGTGGCAACTGCAAAGAAAGATATCGTGGAGTACAGATCATTGGTGTACTTAAAAGACATATCTTTAGATTTCAAATGATTTAATTTTTTTATGATGCCAATTAATAACTTTCAAAATTCTAGATTTATATCAAAGCTCAAACTATCGGAGCCGGAGCCGGAGCCTTTGTGATAAATCGGCTCCGGCTCCGGCTCCGGCTCCGGCTCCGACCAAAACCATCGGCTCCTTAAGGCTACATACTTCTTTAATTCTACATACATTTTCCGACATACTCGTGAAATAATTATCCATCGTTATAGTTCTCGCTTTGTCCAAATATCTGAAAATAAAAGATTAATGATTTTATATGAAACGAATACTTATTAGACAATCCGATCAATGCCTTAACGAAGTGAGTAAACAATAGAAACGAAATGATTTTAGTATATGATAGTATATTATAGTACATTTAGTATATTATAGTATATATATATATATATATATATATATATATATATATATATATATATATATATATATATATATATATATATATATATATATATATATATATATACAGGCTTATAATACAAAGTCGCTCTTTACATAATTTTATGTTTTTGTAAAGTCGCCTTCTGTTGGCCTTTCGATCACAGCTTGAAGCAGAGACCAAAGAATATTGCTGAGAATTATCAATGCGTATCTAAAGCCTAGTAGTCGGCATAATTCGGCATGGAATTATATACAAATATTATTATTACAAATATACATCACCAATACACATATACAAATATACATCACCAATTATATACAACAATTATCAAGAATTACTTTCTTTATAATTGAAAATGAGTTAGAGCCTGCATAGCAGTTACAAACAAGTCGATATCATCACCAGTTTATTCAGTCTCAGCAAAGGCCTATAGAAAAGCACTCTACTTGCTGGGTTCCTACGGAAGGCTCTAATTATAAGCATATTTCAATAAATTTTCATCGAAAAAATCAACATCAAAGGTTTCAATCATAACATGAGAAAACAAAATGTCAGTTTCTTACCTGGAGCTTAGCTGCATCACTACTGCTTCGGAGAAGTTTGAGCTGGAAGTACGCCAATCATCTGCTAAAGATGAAGTTCCAATATACACGAGGAAATCCAGTGGCATCGAATTTTCAGAGTCCACAATCCAGAATATTTTTATCCCAAATTTTCCGGGTTTCGTGGGTATATATTGACGGAAAGAGACCCTACCGTGGAATTCAATAGTGTAAACTTGCAAGGCTTCGTTGAACAAATGAGAAACATATCGGATGGGAGCTATTTTGTCCTCTCTTTCACGGCGGATTATCAAAGCGAAGTGCACATTTCAGTTGACAGAAACGTCCATGACTCATTGTAGCACGAAAAAGACTAATACCATCGCGTGAACTGAATAACTCGCGTGCGTCTCGGTGAAGAGCCTTATAAGCACCAGCTATAAGATGAAGGCCTATAAAAGCTTGTAGCTCATTCATGGTACATGGCCTCCATACAAATCCACGATTTCTAGCCAGTTTGCTAGTGTGTCGCAATGTCTCTTCTAAAACTGCCTCAGTGAAAACGAGGAAGGATTCAACTCTCGTGCGAGGATGTAAACCAGTTCGAAATCCACTCCTTTCTCGAAAAATGTTTCTGGCTGCTGAACGTCCTTGTCTGACTTCTGAAATTGTCGTCCACTCGTGTCCACCTGATGATTTGAGATTTTGCCCAGCTGTTTCTTGATCATTGTCACTTTCATAATCGTCATCATCACTGTAGGAAATCAAATCAGATGCAGAAAGAGTCTCGACATCTTCAGGATCAAATGATATATCATCATCGTCAGATGTTCCTTGGATTGGGATGGAATCTTCAGCCCTGACTAAATCGTCCTCCGTGTCCGCGACAAATAAATCCTTGTCTTCGTCAACTTCGGCGTAAAGCAAATTCAAACAATTCTGCCATGATGCTCTATCAGGTAGCTGCCTTCGTGCCATCGCAGTCAGATTGATAAGTAGAATTGATCGGTGCTTGTAGAAGTAAGCAATTTTCCCAACGATTTTCATTGGTCGAGACACAGCCGTGTTTCAGACCATCGTATTGGACTATCAGAACACGCATGCTAATTGTCTAGAAATAACAATTTCAAGGACGGATCCTATTTCGATTTCAAGCAAGCTTTAACTTCGTTTTATCATTGGGGGGCAAACGCACCCCATAATATCATTTACCATAAAACTTATGATAAATGGCAAATTAGAAATGCAGCGATTTCATTAATCTAACACAATAAATATCTATCAAAGTAATGAAAAGTCAAGAAATATTTGAGCTGTAATGTTTTATCAATTTGATTAGGAGCGTAATGAAAGTCAACGGGGTGCATTTGCACCCCGTGTTGCCGTTTAACTGTTAAGCGGAAATTAAGCTGATTATCAAGGGAATTTCATAATCCGTTTTTTGATGGAAGTCTTCATGAAAAAGTCGACATCTTATTGTGCTTTCTTGGCTGAAATTTCATATTTCTATTTCATGAAAGCAATAGCAAGTCATCGAGTTGCCAATTTAACAAATATTACCTCTTCAAGGCTGTCATGACACGAACAATCTGTAAAATAATATCATTTCCTTTTGCTTTGCGATCATGGTCACTCAATTCCGTTGTAATTTCTTCAAAACTGCATAAATGTGTATACCTTACATTTGGAAACAATTCCGACTGTATCTCCCTTGAGTTCATTTAATAAAATCGAAAGTGTATACACATTGGGGATTTAATAAATGCGTAGTTGCCACTCTACCTAGTATACTTACTCTATGCTTAGACTTACATGTATTAAAATCGAATTCAGTATTGTAAGTTTGACTATAAATGTTATTATCTTACTACTTACAAAACAGTAGCAACATTATTGTGATCTTTATTGACAAAAGGCCTTAAATCAACATATATTAGATATCATTGATGCTTTCCTTTAACATTGTGCTGGTATGGCTTTAGTAAGAAATAACATACATTTGAAATAACATACGAAAGGCATACAAGTATATACCAAGAGAATACAGAAATATACCAAAAAATATTTTGGCATGCATCCTTCGTATGTGATTGGTATTAAGCGATTTACAGTGTACCTACTCTTTGATTGAAATCATTGTCTTTGATTTGTGATTTCGCTCTGCCAGTGGCAGGTTGCCTGTGATATGAATACACAAGCCAGAGATGTTCTAGGGATTCCAAATATATAAAAGACACTCAAAGGATGTCAAAAATTATGTATTTTGAGCTCTAGGAGAGAACAACCATTTTTTCCAGCACCCTATTCCCCCTACTACGGTATTAATTATAGACCCTATTAATACAATTCACACTGTTGAAGATGCTAGACACATTAAGATGTCTGTGATTTAGTCTCCACCGCGACCGCTCTTTAGCGTCATCAGAGGCGAGTACATATTTCATTCTTCCAGAGGCATTATATATTAGTGTGAATTAACAACAATGAAATTAAAGAGACGTTAGATTAAATTGCCATGCAAAAGATGTGCAGCTGGTAGGATTGGAACCTACGACCAAGGTTAACATGGAATTTTAGTCAGACACATCGGCCACAGAGCTCGCAACAGCTTCAATCTGCACACGCTTGGAACTGTGTGTTTTTTTATCCTGTCGGATAGAACTCGGCAGACACGCTGATTCGTAGGAACCAACATGAATAAAGAGTACTGCATTCTCCGAAGTTTCAATATGCAGCCTCGTTCCCTGCAGAAACCCGAGAGCTCTGCTGGTCAGACGAGATGATTCAACCACTAAGCTGTCAAACCTCTAATATTCATCAATCAAGTGAAACAATTGGATATTTCCAACTTGAACCAAAATTTTTTTATATCAAATTCACTTTTTCAGAAGTATTTTAATATTTCTGAAGAAGTATTTTATTGAAAATGAGGCGCTTATAAATAGACCATGCATTTTTGAGAACCAATATTGTACTTGAATGTTTAGTCTATACACTAGATTTGAATGCACTAATTTGAAAATGGTATTCGCCAAGAGCTTTTCACCCGACAGTTGCGTTTTCGGATAAAACACAATCTTGAGGAAGTCCACGATTTCCTTTAAAATTCAGATAAATTTATTAGCAGTGGCTATGTATTTAGAGAAGATAGAGGTGCGCAGGTTTTGGGAGGTCTACAACAATTACCTACACTGTCAAATATCACTTTTTGACGCAACAGGGCTCCGGCTCCGAAACCCTACCCACGGATACGGGTAAAAAGACAATTCGTCACGGGTGGGGTCAGGGAAGGATATTTTCGAGCATACATGAGATGGACTACTACGGGAAGCTCATGCAAAACGGGTCACCCAGGCTCGATTTGTCTCAGTTTTATCCTTTTCGCGACTATCTTATCGCGTGTATAAATAGCAACCAATCATAGCAGTCTAAAGGAGACAGATCCGGTGTTTATGGAGACTATTTCATTGCAAATTCATGACAAATAACACGGCGATCACCAAGAATTGTTTTATTAAAGTGGTCAATTTTGTGGGATAGTGTGGTTGTGCGCAGTGCTGCTGGAATATGATTTCCATAAACTTTCCGGAAATCTGAAGTTGAGGATATCATGTCTGTGTAGCATAATCATGAAACTGTCTCCCCATCAAAGTAGTCAGCCTCAAGTCCTTAGAAAAGCCAATCCTGACGTGATCTTTTTGACGTAGAGACTTTCCATAACTGCATGATGCCTCTCTGATCACGACATGATGCCGTTATGAAGGTTGAAAACTCAAACTAATTTGAATATGGCATAGCTGGTCGAAAGAACAGTACAAAACCCTCCAGGGAACGAGGATTTCACAAAAACTGAAAATTCATGTCTGGACCCCTTCAGTCTCTGAAACTGGCGAGCCAGTTTCATCCAGTAAGATTTCAAATTATTGATCGTGTTGTGAGATAATTGAGTGTTATTGAGATTCTGGAGATGATTATAGGCTAATTAAATAGTTGAGGTCATGCTTCATTTTTAAAGGAAGTTGTAGAAGCTCTTGACGAGCTTCAAAATCCATATTGAGTGATCTTTCTTGTCGAAAGCAGTGGTTCCTTTAAAACCATTGAAATCTCAAAAGTCAATGAGCTTGTGAATTAGCGTAGGTGCTGAACATAAATTGTAAAATGTTTTTTCTTCTTAAATGTTAAAATATGACCCTTTTATGTTTTTGGACAATATCACAAGGGGGAATCATTGATTTACTAACTCATTATGAACGATTCAGATAATGGCGAAATTCAGCATGTTTCACAATAAGCATCGGTTAGGATTGTTTGCTACAACCGAACATTTTCGTAGAAAAGTAATCGTTGTGATAATAATGTGAATTTGAAACCCCATTCCCTTGGACTTTTAAATCAGAAGAAAGCTGGTCAATATCATTGATACTTACTGAGACATCGTCATTTACTTTCTGCAGCGACTTTGGAGTCATTTTCATCAGTTAGCAATGTACAGGGTGAGCATTAAGTCTTTCCGTGATTACAGCAATTAATATTATGATGCTTTATTCGAAATGCAAATTCTTTGACGATGCCATTCGTAAGCTCAGACCTCAAAGTTTTGGTTTAATCACTTTAGAAGCACCGTATCAATCAACTCATACATAAAATTTCGACTTATTCAATTCTTATCAATTTTAGCCTTTATTAGAGCAAAATAATTTTTTGAATCCAATATCTTCTATTTAATTTGATTTCAACTACTGTCAATGCACCTCAACATGAGCTCCTTTCGCAGCTCGGAGCACATCCAAACGATAGTCAATTTCTCTCCAAGTGTGTCCAGCATCTCAAGACTTACGGACGCTATCGCTTCCCGAATCCGTAATTTTAGTGTTTCGAGATCACGAACAGGTGTTTTACGTAGTCCCATAGGAAGAAGTCCAGTGGAATAGGAAGATGTCAGACGAGCTCGGTGGCCATGGTGTTGGTCCATCCTGCACTATCCATCTGTTCGGGAAGCTTCGTCCAGAAAATCTCGCACACGTCTGCCCCAATGTGGAGAAGCTCCATTTTGTTGAAAGACAATGTTTGGTTGATAGTCTGCCAGCTGCGGAACGGCAAAATGTTGCAACATGTCCAGGCAGACGTTGGCAGAAATTGTCGATTCCGCAAGAAAGAGGGTCCAATAACTCTGTTGTGCATCAGACGACACCACACATTCACCTTTGCACTGTCTCTCTGGTGCTCCATCACATGTGGATTCTCAGATCCCCAGAGTCGTAAGGAGTGCCGATTAACTTTGCCTGATAAGTGAAACGTAGCCTCACGTAAATCAGAAAAAGCAATGTACTGGAGGTATTCATTGCTTGAGTCATCCTCTGCATATCCTTTGTATGAGGATCCTTTGTATATCCTCTGCAAGGGCTGCACGTTGAGGACGATCATTGGATTGCAAGGCTTGAACCATTTGTATCTTGTAGGCTCAGAATTGTAATCGTTTGTGCAGAATTTGGACTACAGTAGTTTGTGGAATACCAAGTTCTTGTGAAGCTCCTCGAGTTGATTTCGTTGGACTCCTCTCAAAAGAACTGCGAACTGACTCAACCACTTCTCCACTTGCTGGTGGTCTCCCTCTTCTATTGAGATCGCCAACGCTCCCAGTCTCTTTGAACTTTTCTAACCAGTTCTTTATGCTTTCCACATTCGGAGGAGATCGGCCGTAATGTGATCGGAAATTCCTTTGTACAGTTATCGGAGACTTAGTTTCATGAAACTATAGAACGCATTGAGCTTTCTCCACCATAGACGCCATGCTAGACAGATTAATACGGACAAATGAATGTTCAACAAGATGAAAAAAAATTGAATGACTAGAGAGACGGCAAGTCAACTATGAAATGAGATCTTGTTCATTTCATGTAATATGTGTTCAATCGAAGATCAACAAAACGAGATCAGAATGTTAACAATAAATGACTTGATCGATTTTAATATGGCACTAAAAGAATTATCGTTTGTATCAATTATTCATGATCATGCTAAGAGATTCCAAAGGTGTCTTTATCGGAATCAGAAACTACTCGTATTATCAATTGATAAGAATTGATTAAGTCGAAATTTTATGTATGAATTGATTGATACGGTGCTTCTAAAGTGATTAAACCAAAACTTTGAGGTCTGAGCTTACGAATGGCATCGTCAAAGAATTTGCATTTCGAATAAAGAATCACAATATTAATTGTTGTAATCAGGGAAAAACTTTATGCTCACCCTGTATTTTGATTTTTGTGTTGGTCAGTAAATGACCAATAAGTAAGCCTATTGTCAATAATTGTATTAGGGCAGTTAAAATAACAAACTGAATTGGAAAATAATGACATAATGATGATCACTTTAGTAGACCGAAGTATAAATTGGGTATGATTATTTTTATCAATCTTAAATAAAATACATATGTATATTTGTCGTATTATGACTCTGAGTGAAGCTTCCATGTATAGATACATATATGCACAGGCACGGGCAGACTACTAACCGGTAAGCTTCTTACGGGTGCGGGCTGGTAAAGTAAGCTACTCACGGGTACTTTTTCATCAAATCTATTTTCCTGAAAAATATCTGAATAGTCACAAAAAAGCTTTACTTTCAAGTCATGAATGGCCAAGGTGATGGCTGAGCATGTGCCAGGTTATTTGAATTGAATATGCTACTAAATGAGTGGAGTGCATCCCTGCGACTAGCTCTTTACTAAGTGATTACTACTAGTAAACGTTTTCATAATTCTCCATGTAATATTTCAAATCTCTCACTTTCGTCCAATGTAGCATTTCCATAAAATAGCGAACAAGCTACATGTATGTTGGGGATGTTACTCAATGGTTTCCGAGCGTTCGGACGCGACTATCTCTTACATGCAAACACTGTGCTTACATGTAGATTGAAAACTTCTAGCCACTCGCTGTAGAACATTCCCCTGATGTTACATGTTCCATGCATCAATTGTGCATGAGGCGCCGAGAAAGCAATGAATTTGGAATACGTTTGCTTCGTGAAATCTCCCCAACTCGCGATCTGATGGATCAATGGAATACATGAACATGCAAGCAATCCTCTACAGATATTTCGATGATGTGCAGTGCAAAGCTTTCACGCTGGTTCTCTTTGAATAACATAAGTTTATCTGATCTCAGTAGTGACTCTAGAGAGGCACTATACTCTCTACGGTCTCATTGTCGGAAGGAGCTTGCCAGGCGTTCTATTCAAAGAAAAGAAGAAGACATTGCAAGGAAACTACAAGAACGTGAATCCGAGCATAAAAGACAGACAGTGATTCGACAGAACAAATTTAATAACTTACGATCGCAGCTACAAGATATTGAATGTGAATTGGATCGCATTGATGTAAGGCAATGGCATGCTAACATCGGAGGTGTATAAGACTGCTATAATTTGTCATGATTTTGCAGTTTTCTATTATGGATCAATGTGATCTCTTTTCATTTGTGTAAAACTTTCACTCATTTGAAATATAAGTTAAATCGAAACTTGTTACTTTTGTGAATTGTAGAGCTAATATTTATCCCACAATTGTGCTGAATTTGCGTGTGTCTTCTATAATATTGAATGATGGTCAGATTATTTTTAATGAGGGTTCCTAATTTTTGATGAATTGAAAACAGTATCATTCGCTGAACCGCTTTTAGATTTAGCACCATTGACTATTTTTTAGAGCACTGAATTATATTTGGATACGAATCGAGAAAATTTTGCTGTAAATGCGTGTATATTAAAGAAATGACAAGTGTGCGCATCAATACAACAGGAAATCATTATTAAATCTAGTCATGTTATAATATTTTAGTATTTAGCAGGTGGGTAAAAAACATGTTTAAAACGGTTTTTCAAAAAAACAAGTTTACAATGTTATAATAATGATATAAAACATTTATAAAATGCTTTTTTACTGTTCTTGCATTCGATTTAAACTATGAACGCTTATCAATTATGTCGTTAAAATAATAGACTCAGCATTTGCTATGAAAAATAAATTCATAGTTTTCAAAATTCGATGAAATATTTTTCGAACTCGTGATATGTGGAGTAAATGAAATTTGAGAATCATGTTTATGTTTGTATTGCGTTTCGTTAGTAGCCTAAATAAATAGTGCTACTAAATCCTAGACAATAACTGACATTGAATTTTCATCAAAGAAGGATTACAGAAACAGAACATGTTTAGGTTATGTGACTATCCAGGCCTACTGCCTACATCCCATGAAAGTGATGCATTTTGGAAGTAGCGGAAATGATGATCATGAATTAAATTAAACGACTATTTCTTTCTTAGGAAATAACAAAGTACATGATGTTGAAATAATTTAGTTGAAGTTCGTGATGCAATAAATCCATCGTAGTCATTGTTATATAGAAGTATTTTGAAATTCATCTGTTCAGTAGTTTGCAAAGAAAACGTATTTTCCCGCCTCTACTCCGAGATTCCTCCGCAATATTTCATACGTCAGTCACATTGTACTGAATTGAGGTTCGAGAGCTGCGGTGCTGCATAAGTGCAGAATGATACTTTGGCAATACCAGATGGTTCTGTCTCAAGACCTATTCTCACCGGCTTCCTCCACCAAATTCGGGATGAACGCTGCCTTGCAATAAGTCGAAGGAGATGCTTTCGCATTGGGTAAGTGGTCCAGGGGCAGCACCAGCAATGCCAACGTTTCCGAACAAATTTCGTTTGCTCGGCGGTCATCGTCAATTTTGTCTATGCAGTTTTGCAGCAAGAAGGCCTAGCCTATCGGTAGCTGCACTGCCATTGTCTGTCGTTTTTCGATCACATGCTTATAAGCGTCGTCTTTCATACAGAATACTTCACTTATCTACCACATATCCCATAGTTCCACCGTCCTCGAATTCAGGAATTGTGTGGTAAGCATTAGGCTCAATGCAGTCACTGTCTTTGGTCTTAAAATTTTTGCTGTAATCATTCTTGATAACATTTCTTGAATGCATGTGCTTGTATTACACCAGTACAGTACTTGTACTAATACTTTTAGGCCTACTTATAATTATGCTAAATACATGCGCATGCACATGTACTTACATACTTCCTGATTAGCTACCTGAAAAGTCTGTGTTTGAAAATCTGTTTTGTTAATATTTTTGACTTCCTTTTCAAACTTGAATACGATGTCAATAGGGTCATGTCAAAAGTCCGTGCCGAAATTTTAAAGCTCCGGTATCATTGAAGTGATCGAGTTCATACTTCACCCTGTCAATCTTACATAGATATCTAGCTCACATACAAAAATTCAGCGCATTCATAGCTTTTGCTTTTGAATGAGAGATCGATTAAGATACGTGGCTACCTATTGCCGGTCGGCTACGTTGAAATTCAAATTTTTAAACTTTACAATGACAGAGCATCATTCACTGAAACGATGAACAATCACAATAATAGAGTTCACTGCTGAGGAGCAACGATCGTTCATCAAAATTCAGTTCTCGAGAAATGTCAGCGTACAGGAAATCACGGCGCAGCTCTCAGAAGCATGTGGAGAAGATGCCTTCAAAGAAAGAACAGTGAGAAAATGGGTGTCCCGATTCAAGACTGGTGAGAGCTCAACGGCAGATTTTCCTCGTTCTGGAAGACCGCCCACTGCAGTGGTTCCGGAAATGGTGAAGGCTGTGGAAGAGAAGATGTCTAATGATCGTCTTTGGACTTGCGAGGAGTTATTATCAGAATTAGGTGTTTCTGAGAAGTCCATCCACCGAATTCTCACTGAAGAACTCAAGATGCGCAAAATTTGTGCTCGTTGGGTCCCTCATTGCCTCACACAAGAGCAAATGGATCGTCGATTACGAATTTCTCGTCAACTTCGACTTCGATATCGGCGCGAAGGTGAAGACTTTCTTCGTCGTATCATCACACTCGATGAAACATGGGCGAGATGCTACGAGCCGGAACTGAAGAGCCAGTCTGCAGAGTAGAGGCGTGAAGGTTCCCCAACACCAAGGCCGAAGAAGTTTCGCCAAGGTCCTTCGAAGATTAAGGTTATGTTAATTGTTGCCTACAATATGGAAGGCATTTTGTTGGTGCATTCAGTGCCTCCAAAACAGACTGTGAACGGCGCTTATTATCGACGATTTCTCCAGAACCACCTTCGAGCTGCCATCAGGAAGAAGAGACCTCAACGACTGGATGACGTCATCATTTTGCATGACAATGCGTCATCACATTCAGCTCGAGCTATTCAAGAGGTAATTGATGGTTATGGCTGGGAAACCTTGCCACATCCTCCCTACTCTCCCGACTTCAGCCCCTGTGACTTCCATCTCTTTCCTGCCTTCAAGTGTCCCATGAGAGGAATTCGTTTCGAGTCTCTGGAAGCGGTTGTTGCGTCTGCCGACCGCTGTATACGAGATGTGGTCATTTCAAAGCCTACTGGGGGCATTCAACAGTTACCAGATAGTTGGAATCGTGTAATTGAGTCGGCAGGAGACTATTTTGAAGGATTTTAATATAGAATACGTTGTTCTAATAGTTAGTTTTACTTTACACATCATCGGCACGGACTTTTGACTTGACCCTCGAGTCCCACTATTTTAGAGGGAGGAATTATACATACTTTCAACCTTTAGGGAGGAAGCTGACCAAAAACGCTAAGAGTCACTGGAAAAACATTGAGAAAATTACATTGATGCACTTCTGAAAAAAGCATATTGTTTAAAACAATACCCATCCTGATGAAGTGGTATACTTTTGGTATTGATAATTGGCATGTAATTTAGGATGTATAAATACATACGAACCATACGATAATTTATACGATTGTATAAATACAGTCAAATCAAGGGATAACAAGAGAGATGTGTGTTCTTTAATACAACGTATGCACTTATCATAAAATGTGCAGCTATCATGAAGTTTAAAGCGACATTATTGTACAACTCCGCCACATGAAAGAAAGGCTCGTGCCTATGTGCTTCCGAGTATAAACAAGGTTCATTTATTTCATTATATGACTGGTCTAGTAGCCTACTGAGAAAATTTGCTGACTGAAAACAAGATTCTGTAAAATAATAGGAAAGGTAAATACTCGTATGATGTAGAGCTTTCACCACATAATTCTATTGCATAGCTGTTTGAGTTAACGTGCGGAGCAAGTTGTCTAATTCTGTGGCCTACGTGTTTTTTCGTAAGTTTTCTCTCAAGTTTCGAGTAGTCAAGTAAAATAAACATGTTTGCTACCCGAGCATTTTGAACAACATATCTCTTAAAACATATTTTTATTGCTAGGAAATACAAGTTGATAGAATAGAAGTTCTATCTCACTACAGCATAGAAATTGACAACAATAAATCCTCTAGAATGGAAGTAAAACATCATGCAATTCACAATAACGGCACAAAAATCGCACGCATTTTCACTTAGATACACTTGTCAACGGCTGTATCATTGGGTTAGAATCAGTCACATGTGCAATTCTAAGCTTTTCATTGGTTCTTCATGCCCCAACTTAGTTCCCCCGGCTGTGCCGCGACCTTGAGTCAATTTCTATTCTAGTCAACTTCAGATAAACAGTTTATTTCTATGCACTACAGTAAGAGTGGCTTATTGGTTTTGGATTGATTATCAAACAGGAATTTTCTTTTGTCTTTAAAGTAAGAGTGCATACCACCAATCGTGTACATGTATAATAACAAAGATATGTGCCTAAATCATAGATATAGATTCTTTTGCGTGTGGGTTAGTCTAGAGCGAACACAATCCTATTCCAGCCATTGCATATGATGGTGGTAGCAAGCGAAAGAAATTGACATAGATATTCGTTTCTCTTAGGCCTGTGTGATCTGTCAAACGCGCGCATCGCAAATGTAGCTCTTGTAAGAAAACCCACGGAACTTCAACGGCCAGATTACAGACTGAGGCGTGTGAAGTAAAAAGTACATGTATTTGAGCTAATTTTTCTCCGTGATAAATTCGTCAAATGGAAATATTATTCATACCGTTCGACTCTTCACGATCTAATTTTACTGACTGTGTACGCTTAATGTAATGTCAACCTTCAAGATCGTCAGAATTTAGGCATGGATTTGCATTACGTTCGATGGAAAATTGATCTTCTTACCCCTCGGGACTAGTTCTGGCCGTGACCATCAGTATTGAGAAAATTCATCTCTAGACCGAAACACACAGACAAGTCAATTTATCTCCGTGGCCTAAATGCATGGGGTGAACTTAATCTGCTGATTTTTTCATCATCTGTTGTAGAAAATGAGATGTTTATACGTCAGATAGGAGGCAATTGAGAATGGTGAAATCATGAAGCAAGTATTGGTAAGGAAGTCAACTGAAAAAATCTTAGTATGCAGTGAAAATTTTTATATTAAAAGATTCAATTTTTGCGGAGATTATGTTCCTGATGTATGAGAAAATATTTGATCAACTTTTAAAAAAATATTTTCTTTCAAATTATTCATGTGCTGGCGATTTGGTACTTGCGAATCTAGCAAAAAAGAAGTATAAAACTAATAAGATGATAAAAGCATGGCATTTGTTGATAAGAGACTTAATTAAAAGAATTTAATATTGATTATTCGTTGATTATTGTTGACCCATCGTCTGATCAATCAGACATCTTCCTTTCATGACCCTTCCATGATAGCGCCTGAAGATGTCTGATTGATCAGACGAAAGGTGCCTCGCGAAAATTTAGTTTTCAATTTCTTGGGTGGTACTGTCCGAAAATAAGAATAAGGATATTATATTGATTATCAAGGAAATTTTAATACAGCAGTGTGTTTCATACAAAATACAAACAAAGTATACAAGTTTTCATACAAAAATTGAAAACTCCATCTGCGTCTTGGCTGAAATGTGAGTTTGCTATCTCAGCAAATTTAGCCACACCGTTTTATCGAACAGGCTAAATAGATCTGCTAAGTCAAGACAATTGTCCAAATTATTGACTAACTGAATGTATTCTGTGGGCAATAAAGATCATTGTGCAGAATTGATTTTTAGAAAGCTAGTCTCATAATACTCTGTAGGAATTCAACTTCATGCATGTGCATTAGTTCAATTTTCTTAGGTAAGTTTATGATTCACTAAATTGAGTTCCATTTTTTTATTTGAACATTATTGCGGAACCTTTTCTTACAGACATCAGAGTGATTTATGATGATTGTCCTTAATTATGATATTTTAATCTTTCAGCATTTAGTGATTTGTGACAAGACTAAACAAAAGTGGGTAGGCCTACTCATAGGCTAGACTCAAGGCTAAGTCTTGTACATAGCATTAGTTACTTCTATTGAGCTCAAATTCAAATAATATTGTCTCTCCAAAGTAATTAGTGGCTCGAATGATTTGTCAAACACTATTCTTTTTTTCTGAATTTCTATCATGATCCGCCAATTTCGCATGTGGTACTACGTAACGACAAGAGTTCATTTAATAAAATCGAAACTGCACTTACATTGGGGATTTAATTAATGCTGAGTTGTTGCTCTGCCTAATGCACTTGCTTTATGAGTGGAGTCCTAGGCCTTGAAAATCAAGAACTCAGGCTGTTTCAGATATTACGATCGTGCGTACATGTAGTTCATATCTAATTCGGATTCGAGGAATATGTGAATTCGATAAATTTCCGAATCCCTTGATGCGACTTCAATCCGATTCGATGTGGAAGAGGGTGCAATACAAGAATAGAATAATTATTCAAATGATGATGCGAACATTCAAGGGAGATATAAGATTTTTGGTTGAATTTTTCACATCCTTATCATGGATTTCACTTTCTTTTATATTACTACTATTCTAATGCAAATATACCAATTTTTACTCATTTTATTTTTATATACTCAAACTTCTACCATGTATTTACATTTCTATATAAGCTAGACTATTATGCAATTCAATATGATTGCAGGTATCACTTAATTACTTGTTAATGCTACAGTGCGATCTGGATTTCTCATTTTGCTCTCCATTTCGCTGCAACATCTTGAAAGCACAAAGCGCAGTCATGGAGTCCATAAAAATCATCCAGAGTAAATATGTCTCATCAAATTCTTATTCGGATTTTTATATTATAAGACTTTTGTTGAATATTTATTCCAATATCTTTTGAATTCCTAAGCATGAAGTTCAATAGAGAAAGATGCAAATGGTCCAAATTATCTCTTGATTTGGTGAACCCTCAGACGGCGAAGGGTGGTGCTGAGAAACTTTTCTGCTTAAATTATTCGTCTCTGTTTGATCCAACTCTTGATATGGAAATGCTTTTGTACATAACGTGTACAGAGAAGGAGCTAGGCATACGCACAGATAACAGAAATAGATTTGAGAGTCACAAACACTGATAGCACACAGAGATTCCCGAGAATGATTCCCGAAAAAAGCGGCACCCTGCATTAGCAGCAACAGAAACGGGTTTTGTTGGAATTTCTGCTCGATTTAGTTTCTATCAGTTTATCGATATTGTTGTGCTGATGATTTCTATGAAATCAACCAAATATGCCCAGTCTAGATATCTGGATGTCCATGGCCTAGGAGTCCATGCCATGGCCATAGAAATTAACAATACCATAGAAAGTCCTAGAATGGAAATTGCATGAAAATTATGGCACACGCCGGGGGAACTTAGTTGGGGCAAAATGCAACTTTTACGAGCTGGCTTCCTTGTCTTCTGGTTGGCATTTATATTTATCAAACCAATTTGTGATCTGGATTGTTGCCCCTTGTCCAAAGATCATGTGCACAAAAGCAATAATGAATTTACAGAGCAGAGCACTGCAGCGACATGATGATAAAGAAAGAAATCCTTTAAAACGTTTTGTACGCTCATCATTTTGAAATATCGCTCCTATAATCTATCAAGAGTATAAACAGACACATATGCAACTTGTAATGTCGATTTACAAAAAATGCATTACTCTAGCTTGAAATCAGAGGCCAATAAAGCTTAGAGTATTCATTTTACTTTAAGGAACTTCGCTGCTCATTGTATTCGAACAATTTTCAAAATCTTTGCATGCTTTCAAATGTCAGCTTCCAAAATATCATCGCACTATATCACATGTGTCATTCAATGAATAATTGAAAAGTTCCAGCGACATTTAATTTATCTGAGTGATGATTGTAGCTAAAGAAGCTTTCAGTGTGATTATTCCAGAAAAGCGCTATGTTTCTTTACCGCTTCAAGGAGAAATTATCCAATAATTAAGAATCTTTATCTGTGAATTCTTGAGATGTTCTCATAACCAGTCCACTGACCACTCACAATCATGGCTCTGTGAAACAAATTTTAAATCGTTTTCCAGTATTGAAAAAATGGATAATGGCTGTCAATAACTGCTACATAATAGAAACAGCATATTAACCATTAGAATAGTGGGCTATTTCATAATGAAACAATGCCATCATCTCACTTAAAATTCTCTTCAAGAAAATCCTGTAATTTGCTGTCACCCACTTGCACAACTAACTTGACAAATACTTTGACTATGATACAATGTATTAGATCGAAGCTGATCTGCAAACCATAGCTTTTTCTATGTGCCATCATTGTACATAAGCAAGATATCAAACTTCCATTCTAGTGTACTATTATCAACTTCTATGGCCATGGCCCAGTCATTTTTTTTAAATTTTAAAGTTTATTTTTTTTCAATTTTAAACCAATTTCAACCTATCTATCCTGAGAGATTTAGAAGTCTATGGCCCGTACAATGCCAAAAGTGTATACAGTCGCAAGATATCTTTAGAAGTCCCTGCTAATAACATGGCGCATAGACATTTTCTAAAGTGATAGCAATGCATTGATATTAGTCTATGTCTCATGTCACGGAAGTCTATGACAATGTCGAAAACTGCACGGAGCAATATTAGTGCTGGAAAATTAGATTTTTACCCCGGCAAAATTAGGAGAAAGCTGGATTTTTGCATATCGATAGTGGTTTACGTGTTCAACTTTAGGTTAAAAGTCCCAAGAAATATACTGTGTGCTTTTCGAGAAAAATAAAAAAAAGTAAAATAATACGCATCATACTACTTATATTTTTCAAACTCATAAAATATGATCTCAATGAAATGTACATGCATTAAAAAAGAAGAACAAATCAATATTTCACAATAGAAATCCTTTATTGGGGAAATCAAATCCATTGTCATTATTAAGGATTGCTTTCAATGTCATCATAATCGAAAATTCATAATTCACTCATCATCCACAGTGTCCTGAGGTTCTGATGTCGTTTCCCTTGAAACTTCGATGTGTGGTGCATTAAGGCAGAAGTTGCCCAGGCAGTGACCACACATAACTGAGCACGGCAAACCCAGTTTTCGACAACTGCATGCTTTTCCGCATAATGTCTTGCATTTGCAAGAGATGATCTTGAGCACATTTTCAGGGGGTGGAATTGACAGAGTCAGAATTGGACTTAGTTGGTTGTCTGATAATTCTGATAAGTCAAAAATGTCAGATCATGGGATGAGCATGCTTCTTTACCTGCTATCTTACTTAACAGAGCGTTCTCTGATAAATTATGTAATCCTTCAAGAAAGTCCGTTCGAAAGTCACAGAAATTTGATGTGATCAGTATAACCAATGACTGATGCGCAAGTAAATGAGCCCGAATTGATCGTTCGTAAGCATGACCAGACATCATTTGATATATGCTGTTCTTTGCATAAACTGTTTGCCACATTTCTTCAATGCCACTTCCTTCCATGATATATCCTATCGTTCCTAAGTAAGACATAAGCAGATGGAAGCCTCCTAAACGAAATATGACAGAGGATAAGATATAATGTTTGTCAGCGGACGCAGTGATTTCAACGGCTTTCAAGTAAAGAGGTTGATCGAATGTGACAATGCAGCATTGCTTTTTAGCTGTGCATTCTTCTGCCGCGAATCTGAGAGCAGAGAAAAGGGTAGTCAAGTTTCCAGGTTCCAAGTTAATGAAGGGAACTGCCATCACTCGACTGGTATCAATCGTGCCGTCATCAACCGCAATTTGCATATAGCCATTCCAACCAACTCCTGAGCTTCCGGTATCAGCTTTAGGTATTATATTGTGGATCCATAACATGTCAAACTTGAACGCCTGGGATTTCTTTATAGCGTATTCAGTGGCTGCGTGGACATTTAGATCCTCGACAAAGATAGTTGAGAGACCTAAAACTTTCGGTTTCCTGTAATGGTGAATTGGTATTTCATTCTTAGACTTGGTCTTTGTCTCTTTGGTAATTCGTGGTATATCAGTGCCTACACTTACGGCAGCTGAAGGAGTCACGCATCGAATACCTCCCAATGCATGAAATGTTCCCATTCCATCTAATGTTCGTGTATTGACATCAGCATTATCGAATACAAATTGAACAAAGCCATTTTCACTTATTTTTTTTAAATTGAGTTGACCATGGCTGAGTCTTGATATTTCATGGTTTCTGAGTATGAGCTGCAGAATCCCATACCCGACAAGATGTCAATGAGAAGCCTAGACTCATAGGTCCTGTGTAGGAAAACAGATAAACCAATTTGCAATGGTGATGCGTTTATCTCATCCGCATTTGGGTATTTTGAGAAGTCTAAATACATTTGGCGAATATCCTCACAAATTATCGCTGCTGCAGCTTTCACAATTCTTTCGCGCTCTTTTTGTTCGTCTAAATCTCTGTCAGTGTACCATTTGTCTGAAAGAATTTTATGCGCTGTGTCTTTCAACATGAGAACGTTTACTTTGCCGGGGATCTCAGTTATAGTAATACGTGGACCATAGACTTCAAGAAGCTTCCTCTTTAGATGTCTCTCGGAATGAACGAATTCATTTGCATCAGCAAAGCTTGCCATAATGCTACGCAACTCATGGATAGTAAATTGACAGTCATCATGTTCGTCAATATATTCACATAACTTATGAAAGCTATCTGCAGATATGCTATTCTCAGGCCTACCTGGCTCACATTTGGCTTTCTCTTTTGTGCCACTAAATCAATAACATGGCAAATTCTTTGAAGAACATCATTGCCCCATTCATCATGGCGATCACGTGCTCTTTTTAAGATTGTGTCTCTTATACTCAAGGTGCGTGCCAGATGCACTTTTCTTCTTCTATGAACGGCATGCTTTGAATTGTCAGCTACTGCAAGTTTACCGCAAAATAGACAATATGTTTGAAAATTAAACACCGCTTTGCTTGTCGATCTTAATCGTGGAACAGTAGCGGGTCTACCCGTTTTAGATGGCGCAGTTGTTGGACTTCTAATTCTCTCTCTATCAACATGGCGTGTTTACTTTCTCCTGCATTCAATATGAACCGTGATTTCACTAACGTCTTTAAGAGCCTCGCCTATTCCATCACATTTGCTATTACTTAGTTCAATGATATTCGCAATGCCTCTTCTAACAGTTACAGTATCCAATAAATATCAGATTCCAACACACCGTGAAGAAGGCTGAAGGCCGAAAGATCTTGTGTGACATGAACTATTTTATTATTTTTTAACCTCTCACCAGAAAAATATGCGGAGCCGCACTGAAAAGTGTTTTTGTTCCTCTTTTATTTTATTTTAAAAAAGGGATAAAATCAGCGATATCCAATAAATCTAGAGAATCTCCACAAAATATACATGTCATGTATTGCTAATGTCATTGATTTACAATTTACATGCCCTATATGATTTATAATAATGATTCCAGATCAAATGCACGTGAAACAGATGATCGAAAGCCGAAATCTGTAACAGATCAAATTCCCGCGCTCAATTAGCAGCTTCGCATTGGACATTGCATTTACGTCATTCCATCAGAGGAACCAATGAGAAGAGAGCTGATAGAGCCTTTCCCGTTGAACGTCAAGCGACATCGCTACGATGGCTGTTACGCATAGGATGATTCACCAATCATGTGATAAAAATAACTTGATTTAGAGAGAGAAAACTGTGGACAGCACAATGAAAGTTGGCATCTTTAGGACAACATTACTCAAAAAGCACACAACGCATCTCTTGGGACTTTGGACACGTTCATTAACACAGCATGAAGTTTAAGTACACGAAGTTTCAGCTTTCTCCTAATTTTGTCCGGGTTACGCCTTTATTTAGTCTAATTTTACTGTACTATATCTGCTGTTGGACTTAATTTGAATAATTGAAAATCTTTTGTGTCCATATTGTGACCGATAGCAAATCGAAGAAATCTGTTATTAAAGATATTTACCTCTGTCACTTTGTTGCTGAAGGCATAAAGGCATTATCAGCTGAGGACAAATTCGACTACTTGTGTGTTGATTTTACTCCATTTGGTCTTGCGAAAATCTCACTTTCTTCTAAACTCCGGTCGGCTTTGCGAGAGATAAATTTGGCTCCTTTGAAGCCTTTTCATGGACTAGATATTTTCAAACACTATCTTATACCGAGATTTACCCACATGGTTTTGGTGGGTCATATTCTGAAGAGGTCTCTCCAGCATCTGGACAATATGATTCGCTATGAGATCAGAGAATGGCTAAAGCTCCCTGCTGACACTCAAACTGGTTTTTTCTATGCTTCAGTGAGTTCTGGCGGCACTGGTGTTTTAAACCTGACATCTTGGGTTCCTTTAGTCAAAAAGAAGAGATATGCGAAACTGATGACCTCGACCAATCCTCCAATCCGCTCAGTTGGAGCAATACCTACGCAACAGTGCAACAGCATTTACCGGTGAAGCAAACCAGTGAAAGTTGTAAACGAAGTTCCCACCAATACAGTGGAGCTAAAGACTGCGTGGTCAAAAAAGTTGCACACTTCCAAAGATGGTGAGATGATGAAGCACTGGAATGAGAAATCGTTTTGCTGGATTGATAATCAAACAAAAGTCTTCCCCCGACTATACACACGTGCGTTGAAGCTGCGTAATAATCTCTTGCCAATGAAACCTCGCAAGAATCGCTAGGCTACCTGCTCCTCCATCGACGTTATGTGCCGACATGGTTATAATACACCAGAAAGTGCGTACCATATTACGTGTATATAGAGATGTCCACGAACCCATGGCCTGAGAATTGCCCGTCACAGCGAAATTGTTGCTTACCTCCAAAAGCTAGCACATAAGCGAGGTTTAGGGAGCTTTCATGACCATTGAGTACCCTCAGGATCATCATTTGTTCAACCTGATATGATTCACGTCCAAGTTTGTGGGGACACAAACTTTTCCTTGGCTTTTTCTACCAAAAAAGAAAAGAACGGAAACCCACTTGTTCATGACAGCATCAACCGATTCGTGGGGCATTTTGAAAATATTCAAAAAGTCATCCATGCGCCTTTTATTGTATCTTTTCGCGGCATTTTGTTTTTGCAATCTGTCAGCATTTTAAAGGTGTTATTTAAGTGGAGCAAATGTGACTTGTCATTACTAGCAGTAGATGGTTCCTTGAAGGCTTTTGACAGTTTCAATATGGGCACTTGACCATACGACTGTGAATTATTTTATATAATTTTTACCCTTTTTTCATTTTGTTATTTTCTATTTTTCGTTACTTTTTTATTTTTTGCAGCTCTTATGATTTTTTTGACTTTTGATTATACTTGCCTCTCTTTGATTTCTCAAGCGGCATTGCGCTCTCCCACTGTTCGGTCGTGTCGGCACATCTCGAGCGGAGAATAATTCAAGCGCTGAGGATCTCCCACCGACTTCAAAGTCTCCATTCAAGTACTGTATACAGGATTCTT
Organism: Prostheceraeus crozeri; assembly: GCA_907163375.1. Lineage (NCBI taxonomy): Eukaryota > Metazoa > Platyhelminthes > Polycladida > Euryleptidae > Prostheceraeus > Prostheceraeus crozeri. Next base: position 32,278 of record CAJQUW010002526.1, on the reverse strand, counting down.
CCGTGTAATATTATCGCTCAATTGCGAAAATGTGGAGATTCAAAAAGTGCATGTGCTTTTTATGACTCTTTCTCACGTCTGACTTGACTCCTCACCTGTACGATCAGTGTGTGTGCACCAATTTTGTGTATCCGGTTTTCGGAAAATAAATCTTGATAAAGAGAATGAGAGAAAGTTGCAAAAAAAGAGTTGAGCAGACTGAACATTTCTTTGACATTTGTGACTAAATTTTCAAATAAGTCTAGCTAAGGATAGTTAAGGATGGGCGTAACGAAAACATCTTCTTGTAGTCAATTAAAGAGTGTATCAGTAAAGTCCAAAATTAGTTTATAGTTAGATTCACAGATGAATGGAATGTAGGATGTTTAATAAATATCAAGCTGTTCATGATTTGATATTTATCATAATTATTCAGGTTATGCGGAAATAACAGTGCTGCTCCCTCTTTCAGTTACTGATGACATTTTCGATAGAGGATTTGGATAATAAAGGATATAGGTAAAATGATAATGAATTTGTTCCTACTGATGTTCATATTCCAATGCCTAGCTATGTGGAATAATCGTCTTGTCTCGAATTTTGTAGCTCAAATGTCTCAAAATTCACTGCTAATATGTAATCGTCACTCAATCGTTAATAAATTAGTAAATTGCGCCTGATGTGGAAAATTTTTCGATGTAGATTCTACAGTACTAAATCGAAAATGCGCCGATATACTCTGAGAAAACGATCGTGTTTCACTGAATGTAAACTTGAAATTCAGGACTATATGCACATTGTTCATTTAATAAAGAAATGACAGGGATGCTTGTCAATATTCAATATGGTAGGCGCGATCTGGACGCCTGATATGGACGCGATCTCTGAAATTGTAAATCTCATTACTGATTTATCGATTCGCCAGCTCGAATGTCCAATTCGATTATCCGATTATAAATATGCTCCGATTCGAGCTGGCGAATCGAATATTATAATAAATTTTTCACTTTTTTTTGAAAGATTTCTTTCAGAAGGTATAATCACATAGTTTTCCCATCTATCTACGTTTTAGTCTTAAATCATCAAGACAGAGCAAATACGTCAAAAGTCATATTCAAAATCAAAAGTCAAAGATAGAATGTAACTTTGGTAATTTCTTCTGCTTTATTATTATGATTTTACGATTTTTCATGAGATCTTCCGTTTGAGTGGAGTTGTCACTGAACCAATGTAGTCAATTAACCAATTATACTTAACCATCGGACGGTCGAGGTCTGTTATATTCCTAAAACGGCCAAGGGCGGCCTGAAAAACCTCCCTCAAACGGCATAGATGTTTTCTTCACATACCGCATTTCTTGTAATAATCGCCGGGGTGATTATTATTTCAAACTCATTTTTAACCCGGCGATTATTAGAGGCACAGCGATTAGCGAAATTCAGTAGTCCTACCAGGAAAATTTTTGTGGTTTCGGTGCATAAATTACGAGAATTAATCAACAAATAATTTTTAGAAAATACTTTGTACGCCTAGGCCTGAATGGCGCCCTTCAATTTTTCTATGTGAACATGCTATTATTTGATTCTATCAGCATCAGTTAACGACATGCCTATCTCATACCGGGCAATGTTGCATACCATAAATTTTACATCACTAATCTGATCTATATAAAGTTTCCCTTATACTCGCATCACTCTAAACTAGGCGTGTTGTCTTATTGTTGCTTTTGCATTCTTTTTTATTATTTTGTATAGCGAATCATGTTAATTTATCATTAAGCTTAAATGCTACATTCCTACCGTATTTCTTTCTATTGTTACCCTGGTGTGCTTCTTGCACCAAAAAAGGAAAAACAACTGGTACCTGAACTTGTTCAACTTCTTTTTAAATTTGATATAAAAAGTTCTAATTAGAATCGTCACTGTTCTTTGAATAACACTATAATTCAGATTCTGTATCGGAAGCATAAGAGTATGAATCATGGGATTCGTCCAAGTCTATGCTCGGAATGAGTTTAGACATTTTAATGAATACAGTAATCGAGTTCGCGATAGCGAACGAAATTGCTACATGAATTTTGAATGTAACAATTTACATGTAGATTGTTGTACGAAAAATGAACACAGTAATCAAGTCTGCGTTGGCGGACGAGATTGCTGCGTAAATTTTGAGTATGACAATGCATTGCTATTAGTTAAGTGTTGTGTTGATGATTTCAATGATTACTGCCAAAAGTACCCAACACAATACCAACAGTGCACAATGCAATATAGTACAGTAAAATTAGACTAAATAAAGGCGTAACCCGGACAAAATTAGGAGAAAGCTGAAACTTCGTGTACTTAAACTTCATGCTGTGTTAATGAACGTGTCCAAAGTCCCAAGAGATGCGTTGTGTGCTTTTTGAGTAATGTTGTCCTAAAGATGCCAACTTTCATTGTGCTGTCCACAGTTTTCTCTCTCTAAATCAAGTTATTTTTATCACATGATTGGTGAATCATCCTATGCGTAACAGCCATCGTAGCGATGTCGCTTGACGTTCAACGGGAAAGGCTCTATCAGCTCTCTTCTCATTGGTTCCTCTGATGGAATGACGTAAATGCAATGTCCAATGCGAAGCTGCTAATTGAGCGCGGGAATTTGATCTGTTACAGATTTCGGCTTTCGATCATCTGTTTCACGTGCATTTGATCTGGAATCATTATTATAAATCATATAGGGCATGTAAATTGTAAATCAATGACATTAGCAATACATGACATGTATATTTTGTGGAGATTCTCTAGATTTATTGGATATCGCTGATTTTATCCCTTTTTTAAAATAAAATAAAAGAGGAACAAAAACACTTTTCAGTGCGGCTCCGCATATTTTTCTGGTGAGAGGTTAAAAAATAATAAAATAGTTCATGTCACACAAGATCTTTCGGCCTTCAGCCTTCTTCACGGTGTGTTGGAATCTGATATTTATTGGATACTGTAACTGTTAGAAGAGGCATTGCGAATATCATTGAACTAAGTAATAGCAAATGTGATGGAATAGGCGAGGCTCTTAAAGACGTTAGTGAAATCACGGTTCATATTGAATGCAGGAGAAAGTAAACACGCCATGTTGATAGAGAGAGAATTAGAAGTCCAACAACTGCGCCATCTAAAACGGGTAGACCCGCTACTGTTCCACGATTAAGATCGACAAGCAAAGCGGTGTTTAATTTTCAAACATATTGTCTATTTTGCGGTAAACTTGCAGTAGCTGACAATTCAAAGCATGCCGTTCATAGAAGAAGAAAAGTGCATCTGGCACGCACCTTGAGTATAAGAGACACAATCTTAAAAAGAGCACGTGATCGCCATGATGAATGGGGCAATGATGTTCTTCAAAGAATTTGCCATGTTATTGATTTAGTGGCACAAAAGAGAAAGCCAAATGTGAGCCAGGTAGGCCTGAGAATAGCATATCTGCAGATAGCTTTCATAAGTTATGTGAATATATTGACGAACATGATGACTGTCAATTTACTATCCATGAGTTGCGTAGCATTATGGCAAGCTTTGCTGATGCAAATGAATTCGTTCATTCCGAGAGACATCTAAAGAGGAAGCTTCTTGAAGTCTATGGTCCACGTATTACTATAACTGAGATCCCGGCAAAGTAAACGTTCTCATGTTGAAAGACACAGCGCATAAAATTCTTTCAGACAAATGGTACACTGACAGAGATTTAGACGAACAAAAAGAGCGCGAAAGAATTGTGAAAGCTGCAGCAGCGATAATTTGTGAGGATATTCGCCAAATGTATTTAGACTGCTCAAAATACCCAAATGCGGATGAGATAAACGCATCACCATTGCAAATTGGTTTATCTGTTTTCCTACACAGGACCTATGAGTCTAGGCTTCTCATTGACATCTTGTCGGGTATGGGATTCTGCAGCTCATACTCAGAAACCATGAAATATCAAGACTCAGCCTATGGTCAACTCAATTTAAAAAAAATAAGTGAAAATGGCTTTGTTCAATTTGTATTCGATAATGCTGATGTCAATACACGAACATTAGATGGAATGGGAACATTTCATGCATTGGGAGGTATTCGATGCGTGACTCCTTCAGCTGCCGTAAGTGTAGGCACTGATATACCACGAATTACCAAAGAGACAAAGACCAAGTCTAAGAATGAAATACCAATTCACCATTACAGGAAACCGAAAGTTTTAGGTCTCTCAACTATCTTTGTCGAGGATCTAAATGTCCACGCAGCCACTGAATACGCTATAAAGAAATCCCAGGCGTTCAAGTTTGACATGTTATGGATCCACAATATAATACCTAAAGCTGATACCGGAAGCTCAGGAGTTGGTTGGAATGGCTATATGCAAATTGCGGTTGATGACGGCACGATTGATACCAGTCGAGTGATGGCAGTTCCCTTCATTAACTTGGAACCTGGAAACTTGACTACCCTTTTCTCTGCTCTCAGATTCGCGGCAGAAGAATGCACAGCTAAAAAGCAATGCTGCATTGTCACATTCGATCAACCTCTTTACTTGAAAGCTGTTGAAATCACTGCGTCCGCTGACAAACATTATATCTTATCCTCTGTCATATTTCGTTTAGGAGGCTTCCATCTGCTTATGTCTTACTTAGGAACGATAGGATATATCATGGAAGGAAGTGGCATTGAAGAAATGTGGCAAACAGTTTATGCAAAGAACAGCATATATCAAATGATGTCTGGTCATGCTTACGAACGATCAATTCGGGCTCATTTACTTGCGCATCAGTCATTGGTTATACTGATCACATCAAATTTCTGTGACTTTCGAACGGACTTTCTTGAAGGATTACATAATTTATCAGAGAACGCTCTGTTAAGTAAGATAGCAGGTAAAGAAGCATGCTCATCCCATGATCTGACATTTTTGACTTATCAGAATTATCAGACAACCAACTAAGTCCAATTCTGACTCTGTCACTTCCACCCCCTGAAAAGGTGCTCAAGATCATCTCTTGCAAATGCAAGACATTATGCGGAAAAGCATGCAGTTGTCGAAAACTGGGTTTGCCGTGCTCAGTTATGTGTGGTCACTGCCTGGGCAACTTCTGCCTTAATGCACCACACATCGAAGTTTCAAGGGAAACGACATCAGAACCTCAGGACACTGTGGATGATGAGTGAATTATGAATTTTCGATTATGATGACATTGAAAGCAATCCTTAATAATGACAATGGATTTGATTTCCCCAATAAAGGATTTCTATTGTGAAATATTGATTTGTTCTTCTTTTTTAATGCATGTACATTTCATTGAGATCATATTTTATGAGTTTGAAAAATATAAGTAGTATGATGCGTATTATTTTACTTTTTTTATTTTTCTCGAAAAGCACACAGTATATTTCTTGGGACTTTTAACCTAAAGTTGAACACGTAAACCACTATCGATATGCAAAAATCCAGCTTTCTCCTAATTTTGCCGGGGTTAAAAATCTAATTTTCCTGCACTAATAGTGAAACTGTTAAATTATCAAGTTTCTTCTGCAATCTGACAATAGTTTCAGCAAAAATGATCAAATCGTCTGCATGCGCTACCGAGCAAGCGATCTATCAATCTAGGTAAAGCTTTATTTTCTCACTAGGAGAGGCATGCAATTACAAATAACTCAAAGTGTACAAAAATCATAAAAACGCATTACAATCGCGAACTGAATAAACAAAAGCAGTTATCACGAAATAAAATAACACTCAAAGTTATCCAAGTCCAAGATATCATACTATAGGTAACAAAAGAGGCAACACCGAGAAAGAAAAGGACCTGGAGAACAACCGAGAGATGAACTCACGTCAGGCTCAGCCAATCATCTCATATTACAATCATCTAGTTTCCACACTTCTCATATTATCAGTAGTCATTGGGTCGGCGTGGGAGGCATCTATATTGCTCTCTCTTTCTCTCTCTCTCTCTAACAACTGAGATACGACCGCTGACGTGCGAATAATGTCAATTGGCGGATCAGCTTTTCATCATCATGCATTAATTGTCATAGAATTTATAATCAGCCAATAAATATCATATCATATCGCCATATTATTAATTGTACAAGACTTAGAAATAGATTCCAAAAACTCGATTGAATGGACACATTGAAAAGAGAACAAGCTACAGTTTTCATAAATTGCAATCCAAAAAATTGTAGGAAGCTCGTGCATATGAATGCAAAGCTTACGTTAGGGTTAAAACACGGCATGCAATCCTTGGAGTTTTGCCTTCAAAGTTTTTCAGTCAAATCACGAACCCACGAAAATTAAAGCCCATCATATTTAGCGGGTGAACATTCTAATGATAGCATTCATTTGCACTGCATTGTAAACTCTACACAGTCGAATGACTGCCAAAAGAATAGCCATGTCGGTCAGACAGTTGCGACAGACAATGTTGGACAAAGGACAGTCAAAAGTTGATGCTCAGAACAGGCAGAATATAAGACAGAGCAATCTACTTTTCTAACTTTGCTGCAAAATAGGGCATTTTGTTTATATTACTCGCTACCTAATCGTTAGTAGTAAATGAATCCAATAGTCATAAAAAATGGTAAATATTGCGTATGGTGCGCTGCAACAGCTTGCTTCATTTAGCCCTCCCGAACCACATCCTGCATCTTCTCTCTCTCCAACTCTTGAATATTCACTCATTGGCAGCTTTATAACCATGATAGCACCCAATCGCTTAGATCATTATGTATTTTGAGAAATGTACTGTAGGCTATACCCTTAAAAATTATGAAGAACTTTTTTAAACTGAATTAACATAATGGGGTCATGATGTCAAATTTCCAGAACTGCTATCACCATGACTCCACATCTGCAAAATCTGCTATTTGTTCAATTCATTGTATTTCATATTATTGTAAATTATCAAGAATGCCATCTAATTTTCATGCAAGCCTATTTGGCACTAGTCGGTCGCACACTGTGCAGCAAAATAATACAAATTAATCAATGTGATCAGACATAACTTGTCTGTTAATGCGCCTCATCAGCCAAAATACTGTTAAATTGTTTGTCAACTGACTATGTGCAGTTTGCAGTGTAGCTTCCTCGTTTTACATTTATTGCGCTGCATAGCTAGCAATTTAAAGTCACTAATTTTGACAAACTTTTGGAATTTTTGACTTTTTCCCAATGTTGGCTATAAAGTGGGCCTATCTGAATGCTCGCTCTAAGCTATTGCCAAGCTATCTGAATGCATGAAAAAATGTGTTTTTGTTAAATGAATTGCGTAATCGCTTTAACCAGGAAAATAAAAACCACTAGGGTTGTCCGACGTTTCGAATATCTTTTACGAGGACGAATTACACAATGGCTAACATTGCCTTATATATGTTAGCCATTGTGTAATTCGTCCTCGTAAAAGATATTCGAAACGTCGGACAACCCTAGTGGTTTTATTTCCCTGGTTAAAGCGATTACGCAATTCATTTAACAAAACACACCATTAGCCTACTCTAGGAATGGCCAAACACTTAAAATCATTGCATGAAAAAATACCTGAGCACAAGAGAGATTCATTAGTTTGATTTGTGTGAATACAAATCAAATATACGTATATGAAATGTGGAAGATTTCTCCCAAAAGTTGCCATTTCATTGTATCTGAAACGGTATACGGTTCAGGGTAATTTAAAATGTGATTATTAAGTGGAAGGACGACTTGCAGATACCCAAAGTAATAAAAATGGATATTCAAATCTTGAATATGCAATATTCAGTTCAATGTCTGGTATAATAGATAGATGATTCATAGACTCACATTTACGTTATACTGTACTCTTATTGAAAATCCAGACGCTTCGTTGATCGCCATCACACAAAATGGTCGCAAATGAGGCAAAATTCAGACGTTCAAAAAGAAACTTTTAGAAATCTCTCATAAATTTGATCTTGCCTAAAACAGATCCAATGATGATTTTTTGTGAAAAGTCTTAGAAAAGAAAGTTGCGAATGCGCAAATTAAGTATTGGGCAGCGGGATGAACTGCAAAAGTGCGGCAGGGGGTCTCCCCCTTAGTCAGACAGAGTACTCTATTCTTATGCTTAAAGAAATCAAAGCACTCAGACATTCGATCTTCGCGCTTTATCATCTTAAAAGTATTCCAATGAAGTATCTAATGTAATGTATAATATATCTACGGGACGCTCCATTGCGATCGCATGGACTTGACTGGAGGAGGTAGTAATGGTGGCGGCAGTTTGCATGTAGATAAAATCATGGAGCAAACTGTCAAGATTCAAGATGCTGATAACTTTGACACTCTTCTTTGTTGTTCAATGGAGATTTTAAATCTTTGATTAAAATGGCTTCTCATTCTAAATTAATGCTGCTTATGTCTAATGTTAAAATAAGTCTACTTTAATCAAAGTAGAATTAAGACCTCCATTGAACAACAAGGAATAATGTCAAATTTATCAACATCTGATTTTCTGATTTCTATTCAATATGTTTTTCGGTATTTCTATATTTTGATCAGCAACTTGCATGATATCATCTTTTAAAGTCTTATCGGTGAAAATTTTTATAATAAAAGTCTTGATCGGAAACTTCTGAATAATCCTGCTTAAAGAGAATCATATTTTATATATTCCTGAGACAGCATTGAGCCATGGTAATAGAAATCTAAGTCTCTCCAAAATACACAATCCCCTTTACGTAAAATTACGTAAGATTTACTAAGTATACAAAACAAAAATCCTGGATGATTGTAGAAATTTCGCACCAACAGCGGCTTTCAAATTCCCAATCACGCAATGCTGTGAATAATCCATACGATTATATATTTGCATTTCCATTTCATGCAATCAAATGGTTCCATCTGCTTTCGCTTCATTTCATAGAATTCACATGAAATATAATAATGTGCCACTTTAAAATGCTGAGTGACCAAAATTCATGAGAAAGCAGATATTTGATATCCGAAGTGTGAATGATCTACATTCTGCGTGTAGTCTATCATTCAAAATGATGAGTGTTCCGTTCAGTGGTTAGTCTGATGAACTACATGAAATAAGTTACAAAGAAATTAACAAAATATTGCTCTAAACCAGCCAGTGACGTTCGAAATTGGCCGACTTTATAAAGACGCTGGCCTGAACGGCTTCAGAAAATACCAGTCCCATGGAACAAAAAACGACAGTCCTTTCAAAATATGCTGCAAAATCACAGGAAATATTTGTTGTAGGTCTAAATGTACAATATTTGATTTCAGACCGCTTGAAATCCTATCTTTGTCAGAAAAACAATCATTCTACGATTATAAAAATTGGCATAAAAAGTTTTCATTCAATTCATGATTTCATCTTTTAATTCCTTATAACCTTCATCCAGTGATGATTGTGGATAACTTTGTCGGAGCAAAACACAATAGCTTTCCTCTCACATCATTTTCGAAATCGGTTGCTGTTATAAGACTATGAAAACTGCGTTATTGTCCGATGTTGTCATCAAAAAGACGCATTCTCTGACAGACTACTTTAGACTGATTGTTTCTGTATGAATATCAGTTTTTCTGAAGGAGCTGAGTACAATATTTGTACAACATATTAATTATTCTATTCCTTTGATAAATTTCAATCGTTAGTATTTTTTAGATAAATGTGCTTTTTGTGAAAATGAAATTATATCTCGGAATGAAAGTCATATATTGACTCTCTTGAGAATCTATTTAAGCAAGAATGCCATGATAAAGGTTTCCTGCCATCAGAACGTTTATTTATTTTTTTCAATTGACAAACACGTACATGTATACAAAAGAGAATGAATGAGATGACTGATGACAAGGCGATTGAGAAATTTACAGAATGATAATAAAGTGGAGGTGAGATTAAGTAATGACACTGAAATTTTATATGTATCACCGCTATTTTCGATGCCAACCCAATACCTTATCAATTAAAACTGAAGAGGGCAATTTATTGCGTCTGCATTACGCATCAAACTTCATAAAAAATATCTCACTTCTATAGCATATTCTACATTTTTATTTCATCTCATGAATTCGCTGTAAATTCTACAATATATCGATATTCAGTGTGCTTTCGTCTAATTCAAAATATCATTATATTCTGCACAACTTTCAGCCCTTGAACTAAAAAATATATAAATGTCTGATCGAAAATGGGATTGAAATCTGTTTTAGATCAGCAGAAATATCATTCTGTTTATCACGTTATCTTACCGTGACGAATTTTATTAACGATGGGATTTTCCAGATCGTTCTCTGAGTCTGAATTGTGACTTCGAGTCCAGTTTAATAATTAAGTCGATCTGCTGATAAATTTTCCGTAATTAAAGCAGCTCATAGAATTTCGGATAAGTTACGATTTCACTCTAGTTTTCATTTGTAAAGTCATGTCTTCTATTGAAAATAATCAAACATTAATCAGAAATATCATTTTATCCTAAATATATTTCATTTTCGTTTACTTCCTAAGGTTTGTCAAAATTATGTTATGATGAATTAATGGATTTCATGACTTTAAACAAATTTGATGAATTTCCGACATCTAGAGATTTAGTGACACCGCTGAAGATCCTTTTACGAGAAAACATGGTTTTACGATCGATGTGACTTACTTTCAAGTCTATCTTTAACCGCAGACGATGATTTCCTCACTGCACAACTAAGATTTTATGGCATATCTGCGATGATAAGTGAAATTATGCATTTAGCGCATCTAGGCCTACATCACAAGGCCTAGTACAAACTTTTAAATAAAAAATGTATTCTTCATGTAATGGGTCAAGCAGAATTAGCTTTGTATGTACATTTTTATACCTCAGGCTAGAAAAAACAACCAAAGGCAACATTCATAAAATTTTTGATGCTTTCTACGTATATAGCAGTGCAGTTTTAAAAATTGAAAATTAGGATAGCCATGTAATTGATGTCAGCTTTTTGCTTTGTAATGAAATACAATTCATTAATTTCTGCTACTGAAAATGTAGTGATATGAAGTGAGCATTCATTGGTAAATTTCAATCGAAGGAGTTTACTGAATATGACAAGAAATAGCGCCTCTGTTATGCAACTGCAACAATACAGCTGAGCTTGACAAATTAACAATGTGTCGAAGAGGTCATTTCATTAAAGAATGTGAAAAAATCATATTTGAAGAAATTCATAAAGTCAACAGAATTTTGAATATACCCAAGATCATAACTTATTTCAGTACCAACAAAACCCAGCAAATTTTCAAAAGTAAAGTTACCATCCCCTCAAGCTTGTGCTCCTCATTGGTTTATGAACTTAAATGTGAACGCTGTGAGAAGTGTTATATCGGACAGTCGCGTCGTCACTATAAATGAACACATCAAAGGTTGTCCACTGTTAGAAATCTCGACACACATTCAACCATCAACATACGATGGCTTCAAAATACAATGCGCTCGAACGACACAAAAATTTCAGAAAAACTTTTCATCAAACAATCCATCACACAGAATAAAAGCGAACTTAACAACCAAAGCACATCAAAAGAATTGTTTTTATTTGAATTGGATTGGGTTGATTTTAACTCGCTCCACCTGAAATTGCATTGATACTTGCTTTTTGCCATTTTATGATGCCTGTAGATGAGTGCACCGACTCGAAAGCGCTCGCTCAATAGTGAAATCTGCGTTTATTGTTATCTTTAGCATGTGGTGCACTTCTAATCAAAATGATGGAGTCGATAATTGCTCAACTAACGCTTATCAAAATCCATATAAAATGATTGACAAAAACAAAGTGGTCAATGCGTCTTCACTCAACGTAAGCTTCTGGCTCTACATCTTACTAATCTTGCGTCCCGAGTTCGTCGTTACTGTCATAATTATTTTTCGCTTAAATGTCTTCCTTCGTTTGCCACTTTATCATCATGCAGTATGCTCATCATCAATGTAGGCTGCATAATGTCCAATATTTAATAACTTAAAAGTATGAAGTTAGATCACAAACTCGAACATTTAGTCATACATTTCTGAAAAGATATTTGAAGAAGTCCCTTATGAATTCCATCAGAGAGCTTTATCAAGGTGAAAAATAATCCATGACAAAGTTTTAAAATAATAGAAAGGATGCATGTTTCTATGCAAAGGATGCATGAATACTATGCATGTTTCTAAATAAGAATTATGAAGTACTTTTAAGAACATTACATTCTAATATTCGATGTCATTATGTCCAATATGTCGAAACAGAGATTGCCTATCCAACACGAAATTGTCATTGCAATGCTTCTTCCGACAAGTTCAATGAACTTGAGGATGCAGGCATGTGGAAATGCTGCTCATATCTCCAGCAAGTTTTGATTGATATTTGCGGTAGGCCCTATATGTGGAATTTTTAGTAATACCAGCAAGGACATCAAATTCCTGAGTTAGAGCACAGACTAGTGCCATCTTATCTATATTGTATTCTTTGCTCTTCGACAACACTAACTTTCCTTCAATTACCTTCAAATTACCTTCAATTTCCTATAATTACCTTCAAAACATCCCTTTAATAACTAACTAGAACTGCGCTACATCAACTCATGAAGCAAACGGAAAAGAGGCGTTTTATAAATAGTTGTTTTCAGCTTTTCGTATATTGGATTCAGACATCCCATCAATGTGAAGCCATTTTCTGGACGCATGCCTAGAGATATTTTCTCTGCATAAAAATTCATAACATATGAAGAAGCGAGAGAAATTTATCAGAAATGATGACTTGCATATCGAATATGGATTCAACCTTTCAATATTTCATTTCCGGTTAGCACTTGGACATCCTCATACAAAGCAGACTAACCACCATTTCAGATGATGATGAGATACATGTAATCTAAAATCCGTCTATGACGCCAACATTTTCAAAAAGTATGACGGTTTCATCTGAAAATTGGAAAATTGGATGTGATTATGTTTACAATACGATAAAAATATTTTTTCAATCTGTCCTTCTCAAACATCGAAAGGATGCGACAAATTTGGGATTATTTGCAATGTAATCAAAAGCTTGTGCACGCAAATTATTTAGATAATAACAACGTGCATCATCACTGAAAATCTCATGCTGCAATATGTGAAGTCACTAAGATGCAAAAGGCGCATTCTGGGTGTATTAGCAGAATTATGAAATACTCTTCATCAAATATTTATGCGCACAAAGTAACCATTAGGACGTATTACTATCATATTAGAAAAGGAGCTGATTCTATGAAAAGCGATCGTATGGTTCCCATTGCGAATGTATTATGTAGCCTACTTGTATAACTTGGTTGACGTATATTCCTTCTTTTCTGCAATTCTTTAGGACATTTTTTTTCTATTTTGTCCACAAAGTTATCTACACTGTAAGCTGTACACAACAATGCAAGCTGTAAGAAAATTAACTACCTTTGTTGATGTCACAATGACAGGATTGATAACGTTACTGTTAAAAACAGAAAACATTAGTTATTAATACAGTGTACGTTTTTTTCTGTTCAAACTGTCTATATAGTAAATAAGCAAGAATTATAAAAAAAGGCCACCATAAAAAAAGGCCATCACATAAAGTCACAATGTTTGGTTCAATACCTTCATGTTTTTTTCAGAGAATTTTTTCAAGCTTACCATCACAGCTGAAATGCATTCGGAAACTTTTCGCAGAGTGTAAAAGGCATTTCACGCTTGTTGCAAAAAAACTGTTGTTTTGGAAGACGTCTCGAAGAATATGAGTAATCAATTCAATTTTATCATAGATCTTTATAGCTTCTTGGAAATTTTTTCGATCAAAGAATCATTCGAACATGGAGTAAGCATGTAGTCGACTCAAAAAAGCATCTGCATACAATGAAAATATCATATAAAAGGATTCAGTATTTTACGGAGATTACGTTCCTGCGGTCCAAAAAATTATTTGAGCAGTTTTTGAAAAGCTAAATTTTTGTATTTTGATATTTGCTGACAGCCATCTTGATTAAGTGGAAATTAAGCTGATGATCAAGGAAATTCCATGAGCTGCATTATAATGCAAGTTCTTGCAAGTCTTCAAGGAAGAGTTGAGCTCTTATTGAGAACTTCTTGGCTGAAATGTCATGTTTTTGGTTTAATTTTCAGCGGCATGATTTTATGACTCATAAGGCGTCATTTCATGAATCTGAATGGTAGCGTGAAGCCATTTACATCTTTTAAAGTTGATTGCGATAGTAAGTAAGTATAAGTAAGTAATGTTAATATTTCATCATATTGAAAATCATGCAAAGTACAAAAATTTATGGTTTGGAAAGTATGCAAAAAAGTGAAAAAACGGGAGAAATAAGTGTCATGATGCAAGTCCATTCATCAAGGCGGCAGTAAACGGAACAAATGAATTTTGAAATCGTGAGGTAGATGCAGCTGGTTGAATGTACCGTCGTGATCTTTGGGATTGTGGTGGAATGATGCAGTGGAGCACATGGTGTTCTTCAGTGGAAGCACTAACAAAAAGTTCCTGAGCAAAACGGTTTCGCTGTTCGGACAGATGCGGAAATCGCTGACATGAGCATTTCTCTCCAACAGATAAATCATATATTAGACGATGACATCGTCGCTGTAGTCTCTCAAGGTCACTACTAATTCCCGAAGGGAGAAATACAAATGATGGAGAGGCATACTCCAGAATAGACCACACGACTCCATAGTAGATGACAGTTAGCTGATCTGCAGAAGATTAACTTTCAGGAGTCGAAGAGCATATAGACGTCTTGTAGCAATTTTACAAACGTAGTTGATATGAGAGTTCCATGTCAGCTTGTGATTAATAATGACAATTAGTAGCACTTTTGGAACATACACATATACTTTTGGAACAGCTCCGTTACGTTATTAGACAATCGGACTAGTTCATCTAGAAATGGGTTCAATTTTTCATTTAACTTTTTCTCCATTATATCTGATATCTCATGAACAACTGATTCATTACCACTTTTCTTTTTTCAAGCATATGAAGGCTTGTAAAAGTTCCTGTTTGGCAAACGAACTCTTACGAGAAATTAATTGGCTCTCAGTTTAGTGATCAGTTTCCTTGATTATGATGCTCTGCTCTTTCAGTGGCAGGTAGTTTGTGATATGATTGCACTTAAGAAAATAATCTTGTCATAAAAGGCTGAGCTTTAATGGCAACCCATCGAGTTGTTAGTTTAACAAACCATATTACCTGTCCAAGGTTGTCATGACATAGAGAATTTGCAAATCACTTTTCCTTCTTCTGCATTGCTATCATACATAATCAGTCAAATTCGAGTACATTTCTGCAGAAGTGCAAATTCATATCTCATATGTTGTAGTGGGTCTCAATTCTAGTTCATCTAATGAAATCGAAAGAGTATACAAATTGGGGACTTAATAAATGCTGAGTTGCAACTCTACCTAATACACTTACTCTATGCATTCGAGCAACTGCACTTCCATTCGATGCATTTGCCAACAGATTCCCTTCATGTGATTCTGAACACGTGATTTTCTATTCTCAGATAAAGGCAGCTTTATATTTCGTTAATGCCTCCAAAGTCATTTCCTAGGCTCCAAGGAATGTTCTCCAAGGCTTTAAGATTTGTCTATGACCCGTGATTTTTGATATTATGCTCGAAAGTTGATATTTTTTAATATGTTGCTACAAATTCCAGTTTAATCGCAAAATTTCAGAAAAGGTTGATTTCTTCAAAAAACGCCGTCTAAGGTTAGAACCAGACTTCAGGCCAAAAACCTTTTCTCCCGATGCCTAGTTATTTTTCCTTGCATGGTTGCAGCAATTGACTATTCACAATTGTATATTTTGTCGCAAAATCAGAAGAGTCTGTCAAGTACCGGTATTTGATATTAATCATGATCGACAAATCAATGAAAAGAAGATGTAAAAAATTGAAAGCCAATGTCATCGCCAATTTGCAGTGAAAGTATACAAAATACCAATTTTCAATTTGAAAATGTTTGACCAATGAGAAGATTCCCTTATTGCGATGTTGAATGAAACTCGATTCAGTTGTAGGCCTTCATCATCAAAATGACTGAGTTTGATATGGGGTCTGATCTAACGGCCATGATCTTATGCAGCGACACGATTGTTGTCCATACACGACTTTGAGAAGGAGAGAAAGCTCGGAGCGTTGGGCCTAAATTTTGTTTCTCTGATTCAAAAATTATCGTTTATCTATTAATAATGGAAGTTCAAACCATGCTGTTTTGATATAAATCACGAACAAATGCGAATGTGGAACGAATCATTCGTTATAATTATCATTATCATCAGCATTTACATCTCACCGGACACTAAGCAAGCAATTTCTCTTATCTGTAGTGAATGAAGTGAAATTTAATCAAATCCTTTGTGTGAGATTCATATCTACTATGAGCGACATTGCACATGTATCGAGCATTTTTATTTCTATAACCGTCTTGTAAGGATATCAAATGCATGCTCTGTAGAATAGGCTACAAAATGTACTCTAAACGAAGCGAAATCCCTTGATTAAAGTTCGTAATTGATAAACTTCGAGCATTAAATAAATAAGTCTCGACTTTGTTGTTCAAATTTCAAATGCTGTTTCATTCTCTGTGCGTCAAGTAAAGAAACTATTTTAAAGATTCTATTGCATTAAAGTCCCTCGCCCCACAAGGTGCACACCTACATGTTTTGACAATGTCGACAAAGTCGCTCAATATTGAACTAAGAGATCATGAGGCAAGATGTTGATATGTATACTCCTATCACATGTGCACTTATTTTTCTTCTTTCCTATCTAATACAAGTATAAGTGAAATCTATGGCAACCTGAATTATTACCGTACTTTTTCTAATACAACTCTCTGGTGTATTAAAGGATATTGCATTTAAATTTAAATAGATCTGAGTGCAAACTCTAATAAAGTGATTTTACAATTTTCCACTGCTTAATTTTGGCTACATTTGGTAGCAGAGCATGTGTGAATTATATCCAATGTGAGAAAATTATTTTCTTGATATTTCTCCTATATTTTTTCACCCGATTCACTGCTTCATCAACTCAATTTTTTCGCTCTCTAAGGCGAATTAATTCCAATCTTACTATCCTATTTTGTGTTATGCTTTCTAAATAGCTTATTAAAGCATGCCAAGATGATTAACCTCGCTCTACTACCAAATGTAGCCAAAGTTACGCAGTGGAAGATTATGAATCACATTATTAGAATTTACAGGTAGATTTTTCAATACACGAATGCTTTAATAATGCACACGAATGTTTTCTAATACACCAGAGACTTGTACTAGAAAAATGCGGTAATAATTCAAGTTGCCATAGAATTTCACTTACTTATTACTAATTTCATTACACGTAGACACATTTAAACTTATATAAAATATTAGTCATCGAGCAAATATAATGTTGGTACATGCAAACATAGAAATAAACAGTTTACCTGAAGTTCGCTAGAATGTAAATTGACTCAAGGTCGCGGCACATCCGAGGGAACTAAGTTGGGGCATGAAGAACCAATTAAAAGCTTCGATTTACTCATGTGACTGATTCTAACCCAATGATACAGACATTGGCAGGTGCATCTAAGTGAAAATGCGTGCGATTTATGTGCCGTTATTTTGCATTGCATGAAGCTTAATTTCCATTCTAGAGGTTTTATTGTTGTCAATTTCTATGCATGCAAATAAGTACAATTTGTTCATGCACATGATATAGCACATGTGATGCTACCGCGACATGCTATTACTTACTGAATGTCATAGCCTGGGTTCTGTTGGAGGTCTGGGTTGCGGCTAATAAAGCATCAGCAATATTTTCTAAATACCTAATTCAGATCTTTCAGAATTTCCAAAATATGCTATCTTAACATTGAAAATCAGTAAAAATTCATTCATTTGACTTAGAAATCAGGAACATTGTTGCCAGCATAGAATGTATTACCGACTGATCATCAAATTCTCACGAAGAAGAATTCTTTCTCAATTCTACAAGGCCTTCCCACAGACGTAGAATGAAAGCATCATATAAATTTAAAGCTCTGATTCCCATAGTTTTCCAGCATGCAAAGTACACACATTTCTTGAATTTGGATGTCTTCGATGTCAGAGTAAATAAGCTGAGCACCAAAATGCAAACTAAAACGCTCGAGTTTGATGGAAATCTTTAGTGTCATCACTCATCTGCATGTAGTAGACTTAATGATATTCTCATGATCATCTGAGAAAAAATATGATCAGTGTATGATTTTTCAGAAAGCACTCATTTTTAAATGACAAATTCGTGGTAGGCCTAATAAATTCTCAATTTAGCGAACTAACTCTCACGATTATTCTTTGTGATGGACAGTAACTATTCCAGGAGAAGAATAAATTTTTGTTTGTCAATGCGTTAAAGATTTTCTTGCAAGTCTAAAATCGCGCTCAGCTTTAAAGTTCTATCACATAATCATTGATTTTTCAATCATAGATGAACTGACACTGAACTTAATTTTAGATGCGAAACTTCTATAACCTACTACTACTTTGAATTTCTAAATGATGATGCATAGCGGGGTTAGAACCAGCCCGGTTTTTGGCGGCCGAGGCCGGGCCGGTGGCATTCATATTCAAAACCACCGATCGGGGATGGGGCGGTGGCTGGCGCATCTGTACCAGTTGGTTAGGGCCTTGATCGTCAGTTATGCCATTAGACTGTGTGAATTTGCAGATAGAGTTCATTGAATGCATGATATAATAGGCCCACTGGCATGTATGCATGGTATTACAATACAATATTATGCGATGCAATTATTCATTATTCGCACTTTGATAACATGTCTTGTGCGATGAGCAGTAATACGCGTAATGACTTATTTACTATTCTAGTGAGTTGCAGACCTATTTTGTTATTTTTGATGATGTTAACTACATTTTTAAAGCCAATCAAACACAAGCAAATTGAAAACAGATAATCAAAAAGATGACCCAAACGCAATGTAATAATAATATCGATACAATGATAATATATGCGTTTATGCATATACCACTTCCACGAGAAAGCTTTGGCGGTCATCAAATTCTAGGTTCCAATATATTTTAACAATATCATTCATATGTAATTCCAATATAATTTTCTATCGGATGAAAGTCCTAAGATGAAATATTTGATCAATGACTTAGTGCTGATGTTACGAAATGTTTTGTCTGCGACGTGCAAACTTGATTTGAAATGATTCACTGAAGTTAGATTTACTTCTTCACTTGTGAGGTAATTCCAGTGATTTGTGATGTCATTTGCGAACTCTGTCCACTAGGCCTACACTTTAAAGTCAGACATTTTGAGTTTACATTGATGACCGCGAGCTGACGTGAAGGAGTCTGGAACAATGAGCCCGCCAAACTTGTCATCAATTTTTCATTTAAGTGTGTCTCTGTACAACGTCAATCAAAATTTATCGCGTACTGCTAACTATATATATATATATATAAAATAATATATATATATATAATTAATAAAATGCAAATGGAAATAATATGAATAGCGGCTTGTCACTTAGGCAAAATATATGTCAAATATACTTCATTTCTGCCTTGACAAGCCGGTAAGCGGTAGAAATCGATTGGCAGGGTATTTTAGCTTTTGATTTTCTTGTGGCTTTATATTCATATATATATATAAGCGTCACGTGTTATGTATTGAAATTATTCATGACCTGGAATAATTTTACAATAGATAGGCTGAGGAATATACAATGCTTACAAAATTTATACAATCTAGAACATAGGATTCTGGAAACTACATCATTAATAAAGTAGGTTTTGAACTACATGTGTATGCATAGTTGCCAGTAATCATTTTCTAGCTGTTTAAAGAGCAATCGCAATATTTATGTCACAAAACATACGTGTACAATTGTAGATACTCTCAAATTATGTTACATTTACATGCTGTTTATTTAATCTGCTGAACGATCGACATGGGTCTAATTAATTTTACGGCCGGTCTTCAAAATTAGCGGCCGGCGTTACTAAACCGGCCCGGCCGCCGGCTTTTGCCGTATCTACGCATCCATTCAACACAAGTCTCAGATTATTTACCGAAACCTGGGGTTTTCCTGAGGTTCCGGTTCCGCATCCGTGGCTTTAAGACTTAACTTTATGGTGACTTCAATTCCTACACCAGTACAAATTTATTTATGTTGGCTTCTGCAACTACGGATAGCATGTTTTGCTCATTAGGCATGCTTGTTAGTTAGTTACTTCAACCGTTGCATGGTTTTGTCACGAATTTTTACATTTCCCCTGTCAGTCGCCATATTTAATGAAGAGTGATCAAATATATTTAAAAGTTGCTTGGAAAGGAGAACGTAACTTAACGCCTACTCTTCAGTAATTATTCATAATGACGTTTCTGTTGACTGATCAACTGGCTATTTTCTATTTGATGGATAGGAGAAAAATTATGTTTATCTCACAATTTGTTTGTTCTTCGAAGGCTTGGGAAGTCGTTCTACTTCTTTGCAGGGCAAGGATATTGATTCTTCAAAATTAGATTATGCACATCTTTTATGTGCAGCCTCAATGAACCAATTTCAAAAAGTAAAGATGATAGAATTAGATTTAAGGAGCGGAAAAGGACGAAACTACGAATGTTATTATACACAAGAAAAGGCCTATTGAATTTATATTGATTGTCCAATTTCTATTTACGCTAACTATTTTGCAAAGTCCCTTGATGAATTCGCAGCAAGTGATATAACACAATAAAAATGCTGAGTCAATTCCAGCGGATGAAAGGATAAATTAAATTAAATAGCTGGTTGAAAGGGACAAGCAGGTTGACCAGTCTGTGATCTGTAAATAAATATCTGCCAATACTATGTTATCAGAGTGGAAACCTGGCCAAATTTCTCGGCTGATGCCCAGTCCGTACTCGTTAGATAAAGTTCGGGCGGAGCCCGTAAATATTAATTGAAGCCCAACTGTCCAAAACTCCAAGCACGGACCAGTTGCATGCATCATCCTATAACAGCGAAACCATTCAATCAGTGAGACAGCCAATGCCGTAGATGATAGACAAATATACTCGTATATAGTGTTCCGACGGAGATGCACCATGCATGTAAAGACGACCATGTCTACCAATTTTTGAAGCTCATTTCAATAACGAAGAGGTCACAAATCGTGTGACAGTCGAATCAATTAACCCTTTGGAGTCCTTCGCGACTAGAAAGGGAGAGAGATTCTGTAGTCATGGCTAAGTCAAGTAAATATTACTTCATGGTAATTTAGTGTTTCTCCTACCCTGCTTTGGAAAATATTAGCAAGTATTAAATTTTGATGCTCATATTGACTGCTTTTTAAACAAACCCAAATGCACATTTGACAGGGAAGGTGCATCTATATGTAGAGAACTTTTAACAGAAAATAATTCGTTATTCACCATTCGGAGGGGTCATCATTCAATTAAATCAGTTTTAAACAAGCCCTTGGAAAAAGTCCGAACAGTCGCCCTAGCAGCCATAACATAAAGATGACGTAGTTGATCTGAATGAGTCAATTAGGATTAAATCATGCAGGAGGTGATGCATTTTCGGGGCCGAATTCACGTTTCTGGAAAAGTTTAATAGCCCTCCTCAACGAAGAAAAATCAGTGTTATTCATAAAAAGTATCTACCATGGATGTCCTCAACAATGACATTTTTCCATTTTTCTATTAAAAGTATTGATACACGTTGAGAGAATATCAAAAGTGTTGACAAATACAGCAGAAGTGGAGCAACAAGACAGTGCAGGAATGTATCCAAGTATCAAATGATCATATTCCAGAAAAGCTTTCAATGTTCGAATAGCATGTAATCTCTGCGCATAAAATTATGAAATTATTGAATATCACAGAGCGCTAGAAATTGGAAAGATCTACCCTTTGAAAATAGTCTCACTCTATATACAAAGGTTCAAGTAGGACATTGCCTGTACATCAATCCATTCACTCACAAGTTGAACATCATTTGGATTATGCCTATTCAAAAATTGTTCAATTATGTATATGCAGCGCCCCTTTTTAACTAATTGAAATGATGAAGGATCCCATGAAACATGCTTCGGACCACGTATTTATCCCTTTGGGACTCAAGATTGAAATCTAGATAGTGATGTTTTTAGGTGAATTTTTTTCTTCACACACTTTCGCATAAATTGATTTCTAAGGATCCTGGATCATTGGTTTTTGATCATGATGCAGCCCTCATTGTTCCTATTCTGCCAAACACCGATGTCTTCTATTGCATGATTTCATACACCTGAAATAATTTACCAATAGGTCCAATTGGTAAGTCTTATGCATTGACTTCAATCAGGGATGCGGAGTCGGAAATAAATTTTAGGACTACGACTCCAAACATGTATTTAATTTTTACAAATCCGACTTCGCATCTCCCCTCAGGCATCATCACAACTGCATTTAAAATTCAAGTTCATCATATCAGAATCCCCAGTATGAGAATTGTCGTACACAGAGTAGGCATACAGCTTCAAACCTGTGTGTTTACGCTTTATGGCACTACTGCAGTTTAGTGCACCCTCTTTCACCCCTACTGCAGTTTAGTGCACCCTAAAATGCATGTGAGAACAACATGATTTAATCAACAGAATGAATGCCATTCGTTCTTCCCTAGTTATAAATGAGTGTCTTTGTGTCTTCGTGTGTCTTCGTCTTCGCACATTACACCGAGCGCGCGCTTCGGTGTAATGTGCGTAGTCATCGTTTGCGGGAGAATGCGCCGTTGTTTTAGGGTGCACTAAACTGCAGTAGGCGCGTTTCCGTCTCTTTCATAGAGGGTGCACTAAACTGCAGTAGTGACCGCTTTATCAAGCAGCGAAGAAAGTGCGCCGGATATTGCAGGAATTTTAAAATCTCTCACTTAAAAAAGTCATCCATGCAAAGTTTCTCTTTTGAGGAACCCGAAAAAAAGGAAACTCTTTTGTTGATTGATGAACCCGATTAATTGCAATTTATTGATTGATGACTTTGACTAATGTCCTAATGCTTGGATAGATCCTAGCGGCCCCGTAACGGCTTGAACTATCGGATCTAGCGGGTGAGCATCGGGAAGTCCTACGAAGATCTATCCAGTCGAAGTGTACATCAACTTTATAGATCTTCACCGGACATCCCAGCAATTGTCCACTGGAATACAGATAGTGCAAGCCGCTTGGGGGGGGGGAGGGCAGGCAGAATTTTTCCTCAGTTAGATGGTGCCTACCAACTATTCGATAGAACTTGGAAATGCTAGCTACAATTATGCAGATGTTATCATTTCTTTTGACATTCAAGTTTAACTGGTTATAAATTTGACCTTCAAATGAACGAATACAAGTATAACCCTTTAGAATGAGTAGTAGTAGTCCCTTCAGTAGTCCTTAGAATGATCCAAGGACTACTACAACATCTAGAAATTATAGTAGTCCTTGTATGGTCATATGAAACAGCCAAAGAAAAATTTCTACGATTTAACGATGATTCTAGTGACTGACAAAATTATAATATTCGGATTCAGTTGCAGTTAAGGATATAGGATTATATCCTATATAGGATATTATATAGGAGTATATATAAAGATCACTCTCTATCAATCACCATTATTCGGTGGTGAGCTGTACCAACAGGCTTTTAAAGCATCGTCAAAACATTAATTGACAAACCCCGTAGAGACTCTCAATGATCGGAGATTCCTTTATTGAATCAACCTAGAATAATATAGCATCATCCATTCTGGTAAAGAGTTTGCAGAATGGATGCATATCTTTACCGCAATGTCATTGATTGTAATACAATGTACATCAATCACAGCATTGTGAAATAACAGATAATTTCCCACCTCACGAACATCTTCAGAGAAAAAGCAATGCAGCAAGCCGCGAATATATCTTTTAGCGACATTTCAATAACAGTATTTTCTGACAGCTAACATCAGCTATTAAAAGGAAAACAATACAGGATAAGAAATATCAATAATTCGATAAAGAGAATGACTGTGAAGTAAGATAGCGAAATCTTTCTTGGTTTTCCCCAGACGTCCGGACAGTTTACAAACCCTTAGAAATTCTTTTGTCAAGGCCAAATTTTAGGTGTGAGATGGTAGAGTGCGTGAAAGAAATACTTTTTCATAGATACTTGATTTTTTTGTCGTCTGCATGATGAGCTTAATCAAAGTTTGAAGAATATTTTAAAACTGAATGACAGTGTGGTGGACGATTCACTTATAACTGTGTGGGTGGACTCTTTATATCCATTTGATGATGATTATGCTTTCTATGACGTTATCTTTCAACATGTGTAAATAATTTTTCAGGACTTGTGCTGGGAGATAATGTAGAAGAAACAAAATTCTGCTCTCTTTTCATAATGCTTTGTTTTTCATCGATCAATGAATCTCTCTTTCATGCAGTGTAGAATTGTTGAAGTGAGACTATATCAATCATCATCAATATTTCGTAATAATCAAAAATGTTGCTCTTTCTTTCTGGTGACCTCAGGCTGGTATATCATATGTAATTACCTTTTTCGGAGATTTGGAGCAATCGGTAATAACATTGATTTTTCGTGTTTAAAAAAAAACTTGTTTTTTTTCATCTGCATTTGGTCTTTCCTCGTTAACGAAAGCTTGCGCGTGTGCAATGCTTTTTAGCTAACTGCTTAAGGTGGTCTGCAATGAGACTCAGGATGAACAATATCTGACATTTCGCTTCAATAGATTACGGGAATAGTAACACCATTGATGTGTGTATTGAATGGATCATGAAAATGTGCAATGAAATTCAATTATCACGTATAAACGTTATTCATATTAAAATAGATACCGATCATGACCTATTCCAGGGCTATTATTCTACCATTCAATTACGAAATCATGGAAGTTTGTCGCAGCGTTTACAAACTTCATTATTCAACCTCCAATAAGATACAAAAAACACATGAGATGTCATTTGAAAAAACAAGGAAATGACATATATGAGTTCAAATCAAGCTACAAAAAAATAACCAATTGACTGAGATATCCAGAAAATTGCTGTGTAGGGGCTCATTAGGTCCAGTGGAGTCCTCGTTGCCTCATTTACATGTACACAATTAAGAAACAGGAAATGTACAGGTAAGAATATCTAACTTTACGAAAGTACTGAAGCATAAAAGCTATTGTTAAAACTCCTGATTTGAACATTTTTTTATTATTACCTCCAAATGTACTTGCATTATGTATGCAAATGAAAGGTTCCGAAAGATAGATGAAGAAACAATCTGAACAATTGTATAAGAGAATTGTTGCTTTTTGTTCGTGAGCTTTTGTAGAAAAGTGCTATTTATTACACGGTCGGCATGCGTATTGGCAATCCAGTTTTAAGTGAATAATCAACAAATCGTTTGTGACCATATTTGTCTGTGTACTGAGATGAGCCGATATCATCTCATTATCTCACAGAACTTCGTGCGTTAGCCTTGATTGATGCCGTAGTGAAACCTAATCACTTGTATATTATATGTTTATTGATTCTCAAAAATTTCAGCACTAGCATTTTTTTGAGATGCCATTTTAATAGAATATCTGACCGGCAGTCAGTCGCGATGCAAGCATCAAT
Source organism: Prostheceraeus crozeri (assembly GCA_907163375.1). Lineage (NCBI taxonomy): Eukaryota > Metazoa > Platyhelminthes > Polycladida > Euryleptidae > Prostheceraeus > Prostheceraeus crozeri. The sequence continues at coordinate 6,691 of CAJQUW010002526.1, read as the reverse complement.
CTCTCTTCTTCATGGTGTTTAAAGATTGTGCAAGATTAAAGTATTTTACAGATGAATTCTCAACACAAAATCTCTCTATCTCTACAAAACAAGAATGAAAAGCTTTGTAGCCGTCTAGGCATTGAATAAGCTCTCTATCCTCAAATGAAATCATATGTGAAGTATAAAGTGAGATAAGTAAGAGCTTCCTTGATGAGATCTAGTGATAGAAGAAATGGCACACAATGTTCAAACTCTCAGTCGACAGAATCACTGGTCGTGCCTTCTTTTTCTTTGTCTCGATTACAACAGCTTTGAAACTCAGACACGCATAAAAATAGTATACTGTTCGAGACGTACCTGGCTTATCGTACCTTTATTTTGCAAAATCTTAGAGACATAACTCCCTCCGACCCACCCCTCCCCCCCCCCCCCCCCCCCCCCCCCCCCCCCCCCCCCCCCCCCCCCCCCCCCCCCTGTTCTAATAAGGGAAACCTCTGATTCTCACACTAGAATTAATTACGGCATAATTCACAAGCAGTCAAATTCCTGATGAACAACTATCCACATTGCGGGTTAGTAGTGAACATATATTGTGCGAAAATTTCTCTGACGAGAATTCTCAGCTACCGTTACGGGAAAGTCAAGAAACTCTTTAACTGTTCAAATTCATATTTTTCATAGCACTATGGGAATCTCCTCAATGCAAAAGAACTGAAGAAAAGCGATTGGAATGAAAAGAGCAACCGTAAGTCAGAAAATATAATATTCAGGGCCGATTCAACCAGAGATTGCTAAGTGAGCATCAGATATTTTTGCGAAAATGAGAAATGTTTAAAGGAATCAGACAACTGAAACCGGGAAGTATGTTAACTACATTGTCAGTAGATGGAACTGATTTTGGTTCTTCATGACGATACAACCATTCAATATCATTTAATTTCTCTGTACAGAGTGTGCATTCTCTCTCTTAAACACCTGTAAATCAGCCACAACAGATCATAGCTACATTGATTGCAGTTTTATATAGGAGAGATCTCATCATCTCAAGCAGATTGAGCTGGGGAACCCTAACGATAGAAAATCTAAGAACCTCAACGTTATCAAAATAATCGCGAAATATCATGAACCTAACCGAGCCCAATGGGGACTAATACTTCTAGCTGGAAAGGATGGCCGTCGTTTTAATGCAGCATCAGTCCGATTGAGATGCTGGATCGACACAGGAAAATTTGGTGTTTTTCTCTACTCGAAAAATGACGCAATTTATGACGACCAATCAGCTGTTAGTTGTCTCTATAAATTCTCTTAATAAAGACAACGCCAAACAAAAAATTGAATACATTTCCTTCATCGAAGAATACCTCCGACTCTATGGGGTCAAAACCTATACTAGGCCTTGGTCTTTCCAGATGATTGGAGCGTGTTTAAACACAGAAGATAAGATTTGCTAGATTTTCTATGTTCTAATGTTGTTAGATATATGATAATACTCGGTATTGTTGTCCAATTTCATAACAATTAAGTCGTATTCTCCTCCTTCATTCTGTCAAATCTTGTTACTCTTGGATTTGTAGCTCTAGAAAATACTGATTTCGGGCAGTTGTGGCCTGAGATTCACTTTGATAACAACTACATTTTAAAAACCAGCTATTTAAATTACATTTAGTGTGAATACTTTTCCAAATTAAATACCAACAGTACGTATAGTTAGACAGAAAAATAGCTTTTGTTATCTGTATCAGCTGTATGTCGCTGACGAATCCTGTGTCTATATGTGCGCAACTTACTCGTCAGACCGCAGACTATACTTGATGCTTCGTTCAGACTTGATTTGATTAATTGATGTATTACATAATTGCTAGCATCGTAGGGCAACATATAGGCCTACATAAGTGTTTAAATAAAAGTAGAAAACTTCCTTATTGTATTCACATTCAGATGCATATTTGAATCTTAATTATGAATTGTTCTAATATCCAAATTCGTTTATAGCGCGATCTCTATCTCAATCGACAAACATTGATCAAAATTTACCTTTAATACTTCAATTGATATTGAAAATGATTCATTCAATCTGCACCGAATGCACTTCATTGATCATGCGCGATGTTTCAGCTAAGGTCGTGTTCTGAATATTGGTATTAAACTTAAGACCGAGCGTCCAGTCTGTGGAAACCTCCAACGCCCATATGATTCAATTTTTCTTCTTTAGAATGACCCTTAGTCTACACAGCGCAAACACGGGTCAACAATGAAACAGTTAGCAGAGCCACTCTTTTTCTCATGAAGCATCAACATGATAAACTCCTACATTGCATTTGCGAAAAATTTAACTGAATTGCTAAAGCTTTCATTCCATCAATTATCAAGCATTTGCCACCTATAAGTTGGTGCACTCAAACAATGCAGGTAATATTTACATTCGCAACTACATTCAGAAAATTGCGCGAATGATCTGCGGTGCATTGGCACTTTCAATCATAAGGCAATACAATTACTATTAGAATAGCGAAATTCCGCAATATTATGTTGTCATATTGTGTCGCTATATGTCATTAACAAAGGTGTTTTATCACAAAGACTAGGTATGACATTTCTATCTAGAGCTTTTGATTGCAAAGACACAGACAATACTGGAGCGTGCCAATAACATAAGTAGGGCCTAAACTACACAATAATCCAGTACTTATCCTGCCCAGCTGTAACATGAATACTTTCTTATGGATAAAATATAGGAAGGGCAGCAATCAAATACTGGGTCCAATTCTGGACTTTAATCTCGTTTTCACAATTGTACGTAATACATGCTGCGTAATGCATGTCTAAGTGGGGAGATTCGCTAGCTACCTGAATATTCCTCACCTACATGTCGCTAGATCAGAGTTGTAGGTTGGTCATCGGACACACTAATTGACTATTATGCAGTCAGATTCCAACGAAACTATGCGCATTATTGTAAAGTGAATTCACTGAGAACTTACTTGTTGGTTTTTGAGTCGTATAAAAATTAAACTTACACGTAAAATCACTGAAAGCAAAATATTATCATTATCAAGACAATGAATAAGTCCCATCTAGCAAGCAACGGCCGAAAAAATTCGCATTGCAATTTTTTATGTGTGAGAAAGACTCGCGTCAGTCCCCTCCAGATCACTCATTGGTTGCTATTAAATTGAGGAAATGCCAAGCATGTTTTACTCTCTAGATTCTTCCTCCAATGTTCTATTTCTCAGAATGTGAAGGTTAGAGGGCCTACTAAACACTTGTTATTTGGACTAATGTCATCTCAGGAGTTGGGTAGATGATTGCCATTTGTTGTAGCTGAGAGGAGCCATACTCTTATATTCTTAACTGAGAAGTGAGATGATGAGATAAGAGCGATTTGAATAGCGGTGGTTGAGTGATGTTTTTGTGCTCTAAGAATTCTCTTTCTACTGTTCACTTGCTCTTTTCAAAGTGGCTGATTAATATAATTGAAACTGTTATGATTTGCACAAACAATTTTAGTAGACTAATTTGGGCTAAAATGTCTTTTAAAATGTTGCAAATAGTTGTGTGTCTTTTCTTAGGTTTCTGGTATGTGAGTTGGACAGTTTAGCACGTTTTTTAAGCATAATGTTCCTCAGTGCTATCTCACAGCCCTATAAGAATCCAGCTAATGGAGCTGATTTTTTCGAAATATTACTTGAGCTCATTCTCCCTTAATTGATCGAATTAAGGAAAAGCTGTATCGATCTCAAAATGAATGAGACGCATTGATTGATAACTAAATAATTGACTACACCTCAGCTCAAATCATTAGTGCAACAAAATGTTTTTTAATTTTAGAATTTGTTTGTGATTTACATCGCTGTTCAGATCCTCAAAATACCCTTGAAGATTAAGGTTATATATATAATGGAATAAATTCATGACGACTTAGTGTTAAAAAATTTTCGCTGCGACAGCTACTAGGAAATATGTATGCGGATCATGCCATCAGCTCTGTTTTAGATACAGCTTAAAATTTTTTTTTTTCTTTTTCATGCAGCTAGGGGCGATTTATTGGATTCTAGGTTGTGTAATTTCGTGTCAAGTTTTTCACTCTTGGGTATAGCACCTCAAAGAATCTTCCTCTTTAGAGTGCCAAAATCTGCAAGACTAGACTCAAGATCTAGACGCTGATTTCTGTTCTGACAATTGACCCAGTAATATTTAAGGCAGAGATTGTCAAGAAGATTCATAGGATTACTTACGAAACGTGGAGGTTTCAGTTGACAACATTGACAAAAAACATTAAAATATCAGTCAATCTCAAAACGCGTCTCACTGCAGCTAATTCAAGTTTTTCATATTGTAAAACTTCCATTCTTTACGACAGACAAAAACTGTGAGAGTTTCTGGATCATCTGCATGAATGTAGGCCTACGTACCTAAGAGTCAAGAGAATGCTCACTAAAGTTGATAATAAAGCCCAAGAAGCTGCGCGATTAATCGTCATTAGAAGCCTCCTACATTAGTCCTGCATACTTCTACGTGGTACTGTTCTTGCGTCAGGTGTACAAATAGCGGTCAGGATTTGTTGATGATGCATGTACGCAGACCTGAATTGATCTGCTGTCAGCCTATACCACTAAGCTATAGAGGAGAACGCCGGCCATTAGGCTATCAGCCGCTTTTTAGCTACATCAGCCGCCGAGCCAGCCGGTTTTCGGCCGGCTTGGTTTGTTCTACGCCGCTTTGCTCTGGCCGCCAAAATCCGACCGTTACCCAACCCAGGTGCACAGAGGGTCAAAATGAAAATCAATTGAAAAATATAGCGTTTACTTGAAACTTCTGTACTTGAAATTGTAATTGAAATTTACTTCAAAGTCCTTCGAGTAGTTTTTGAGAAAAATGCAAACCACTTTTTTTGCAAGTTTTGCCTGAACATGATAAAAAATCCAAGAACAACAACTGTGCGAATATTTTTAAATACATTCAAATTAATCAAATGAATTTGAAAGAAATCGGTCAAGTAGTTAATTCTCTTGACGGCAATCAGTTCCAAATGTGTTTTCTTCATATAAGTAGTATATTACGTTTGAAATATAACTTCAAAACATACCCGACCTCCAATCAAGAATCTGAACTGGTAATGACCTAGACTTCCGGTACCTATAGTTTTGATCTATTCGTAAAGGTCGTTTTTGCGTCACTTGATTTTTTTCATAATATGTTATGCATCAAAATCAGTATATCTTCCGGAAAAAATATTTTAAGGATATATTTATACCCTATTTGAAATTTTCACCAGGTGATGATGAAAGCATGATAAGCACATGTTTAAATTTCAGCTGATTAGTAGGAGTACTTCCCGTGCTTTTGGAAAGAAAAACGAGCAGTGCTCTTTCTCTTCACGCACGATAGTAACTTGAATTGAAGACCTGTCTTCCAAGTACACATGTGCACAGCATAAGTACATGTGCATGTTAATGCTGTCAATGAACAATTTGCACACTTCTGTACATAGAAATAGATTTTTGTTTATATGAAGTTGACTAGAATGGATATTGACGAGGGAACTAAGTTGGGGCATGAACCACCAATACAAAGCCTAGAATTGTACATGTGACTGATTCTAACCCATTGATACAGCCGTTGACAAGTGTATCTAAGCGAAAGAACGTGCGATTTTTGTGCCACTATTGTAAGAAGCTTCACTTCCATTCTAGAGGTATTCTTGCTATCAATTTCTGTTTAATGATGTCTACCTGATTTATTAATTGATTTCATTACATTTGCTTCATGCGCTATTATCAACTCGATTGTTTTAATTATCAAGAATCTACTATTATACTTTATTAGAAATATGAATGTCAGTCACAGCGTACATGTACTTTCTTAAAGAACATTAAAGAATTATTGTCATTCATCGACTTTAAGCTTCGTAAAATATTTCAAGATTTCAGATGTTTTCAATAAATTAGATTCATTTCCAAAATCATCAATTTTCCAAATTGCTTGCTTCATTAGTGGAAAGGCATTAACCTTGCAAAGTGATGATTACGAGTCATGATTATGAACGACATTTTCTGAAGAAAACTTCATCCCTCAAACATCTTTGAAGATCATTTCCCTGCGGAATTCAACTCTGACCACTTTTCGTAAAGTATTTTCATTTCCATCTTTTCTAACGAACTTTCAAAGACTGTAAAACGTCAAACGTCATCTCAATAATTGAGTTAAGCTGTCACATATCTTTCGATGACCTTACATCGTCCACATCCCTCATTGTGACGCACTAACTGTGTTTTGGCTCTATTTAAGCGAGAAGTTGTTGATAAATTGCTTATACAATTTTACTAATGATTTTAATTTAGCAAATATTTAATTGGCTGTAAGTGAGCAACGTTTCATAAGCTTATATATAAACTTAAAATTCATATTTTCCGCTATTGAATAATTTCCTATGTATTCCAATTTGGGAAGTTTGAGATTTATCTGGAAATGAGATTCAGGTATTTTTTCGTCAAAATATATTTTTCAAGAGCACTTTCATGCCATCTTTGATGGTCATCGTCAGACAACTGTCTAAATACCTTTCTCCTGACCACTGCGAGGACAACAGGTAATACTTTTTGCTTTAAATATTAACAAACACATATTTAAAGAGGCAAGCGTGGTAAAACAATTTGACGGTTTTCGTGCATGCGTTTCGAGGATGCGGAATGCCTCGATGTTCCTTGCG
>CAJQUW010002525.1:0-55039 GCA_907163375.1 Prostheceraeus crozeri | reverse complement strand
CGAGAATGAACCATCGGCTCTCTTTAAGGGCCACCTAGGGGCAAGACATGATAGAACCTCCACGCGGTTTGCCCTGGGCAGTCTTCGGACTGGCGAATACTATCATTAAGTTGAATCTGCTATCAGTCAACTTGAACGTTGCAAATGAAGTTCGGTGTAATACTTCCTTTCGACGGGCGTTCCTGTAAAGGGCGGCGGTGAAACCCGTAGCTATGTATACCGCAAGGGACATTCGGCAATGGTCAATCTTGTTAAACCTCTCTGCGTCATGTTTGCAAGTGATTGCCTCTGTCTCAACGTAGTATGCATTCGCGCCAGGGCGACATTTAGCCAACTGTCGAAGGTTGCCTAAAACTTTCCATTGCATACGTTATGAGAGCCATGAGTTCTACCTGTCTCTATCAATGAGACGAATTGATGAATGGAATGAAAGGGAGGATACTCACGCGCCACACGCAACATAACACACTTCTCTCTTCCGTAGTCTAACAAGCTCTTTACACATGGATCGCAGTCGATTGCTATCCCTGAAGCATTCTGATTCGCTGTTGAGCAATTCATTGTTGAAAACCCTATATAAGCCAGAAGATTGTAGCGCTTCTCATTCAATTTGAAGTCACGATGGAAGCCACATCTGCCGACAACATTCCCGTCTTCATCGATGAAGACAACGCCATTCCCGAGTTCGTCATCCTCGACGAGTGGGATGAGGATGAGAAGAAGGGGAAGATCAAGAGGATCATTTGGACGGATGAGGGGTGGACTCCGAATACCACTCGCATCCGAAAGGTGCCAGATGCACCAGCACGGCTTAGGCGGTATAGGGTTTATGACAACCTAACCGTCTTACCCCTTGACTATTCAAGCCAATAGTCAACCTAATCCCGAGAATGAACCATCGGCTCTCTTAAGGGCCACCTAGGGGCAAGACATGATAGAACCTCCACGCGGTTTGCCCTGGGCAGTCTTCGGACTGGCGAATACTATCATTAAGTTGAATCTGCTATCAGTCAACTTGAACGTTGCAAATGAAGTTCGGTGTAATACTTCCTTTCGACGGGCGTTCCTGTAAAGGGCGGCGGTGAAACCCGTAGCTATGTATACCGCAAGGGACATTCGGCAATGGTCAATCTTGTTAAACCTCTCTGCGTCATGTTTGCAAGTGATTGCCTCTGTCTCAACGTAGTATGCATTCGCGCCAGGGCGACATTTAGCCAACTGTCGAAGGTTGCCTAAAACTTTCCATTGCATACGTTATGAGAGCCATGAGTTCTACCTGTCTCTATCAATGAGACGAATTGATGAATGGAATGAAAGGGAGGATACTCACGCGCCACACGCAACATAACACACTTCTCTCTTCCATAGTCTAACAAGCTCTTTACACATGGATCGCAGTCGATTGCTATCCCAGAATCATGTAAGCTATCTTAATTTTATTTAACACTATTTCATCTACCATTATCACCCATATGAAATGTTATAAGATTTACAAGTTAAACTAAGCGTGCTACTATTTCCAAATGAAAAAGTATACATGGTTAAATTATTCACTAAAGCCCCATTCAAGTAAGTCAGTATGAAAGCAAAGATAATACGAAATAAACATTTATTATGGCATGTATTTTAAAAGGTCTTCATCGTCAATATCGTCCCAGAGTCTGACTTCACATAGATCACAAAAACAGTTGAGCTGCTTTAAACGTTCTTCTGCAGCGTCCCTCACGTTGTCAATGTACGCCCACTCCGCCACGGTTCGCGGTTGGGAGTTAGGGGTGTACCACTCCCATATTTGATGCAACTGCGACTTGCTGGTCATCTCCATCACCCTTCGACATCATATTGTAAATATTTCCACCGTATGCCTGTTAGGTCGGGCAACTCCTCTTCATCGTCCTCCGATAACTTTCGTATATTGTCGAGATTGTATGTCTTCTCCACCTTCGCCTTTCTTGGTGCATTTGGTGTAACGAGCACCTTTGCTGATGTGCATGGAGAGGAGAACTCCAATGCGGCATTTGGTGTTGTTGGAGGACTTGTCATGTTGTCTTTGAAATGCTGACTTTGAATAATGATAACTTTAACATTTTTCTAATTCTTAAGTATCAACAAGCAACCAATCAGAATGAACAGCCAATGAATGATGAGCATGAAAGGATATAAGCAAAGTGACATCCGTGTCATTTCACTCTGTCTTTGAGACGTATAAGTGAAGTATTCTCTAGCGAATTCTGCTATTATTTGAGGTGTACAAGTGAATTCCAAATTTGAGACATATTAATTGAGTGAAGTCTCTATCTTATTGAAGCATCAACCTTAAACTTGATTTCATTGAAATGGTAAGTTGAAGATTTCCTCTCTCATCTCCCTCAAACGTGTGGTTCATAGCATCTTCCTCAATTTCAGGCATCAACTTCATCACCAACGCCCTCCCTTCTCGAGGAAAGTTTAGAGTTATTGAGTCAAGGTAGGTTGCAACAATACACTGAGGCTTGAACAGAGATGATAGAATGATTTCTCTTTCAGGTGATGTGAGTTCCAGCTCAGAACTGTCGCGACATGGTAACGAGTGGGAATGTGCTGACTGTGGGCACATCTTCACGAGGAAATGGGATCTCACCCGACACATCAAGCGAGGTGTTTGTCGACCTAAGCCGGCATCAATCTCCGGAGGTGGGGATGATTCTGTTAACGTCGTCTCCTTTTCTTGCGACTTGTGCGCTCAGTCTTTCGAGACACGTTTTGAACTATCTTCGCACAGACTTCAACATACACACACGAACGATAGCTACACCAACGGTACCTCCTCTATCCGACTCACTGAAGTGTCCATAAATAATTTAGTGAGGAACTACCAGATGGACTCCTCAGAAACCATTGCTAACTTTGAGGAATGGTTTCATCAAAATTCATCATTGATAGAAGCGCTCTTCAACAATTTAGACAATTTTAGGATGAAGGCGCTCATCTATCTTAAAATAAAATATGTAAAAATCGACCACCATACTGGACAAATAATAGAGAGGTTGGAGTTTCACATACCCTCCTCTCCTGCAACCGAGGTTGTAGACTATGAGTCTTGGATAAATTTTCACATCCAAGGATTAAAATTAAATATTGATAAATTTAACGAGCGCGATAGCGGTCTCATTTTTGACGGCATTGAGTCCGCCTTATTTAAAATCAGTTTATTAGGAAATCATAGTGGTCGAGGCTCCTTTAAACTTCCAAAAAATTTAAAAAACAAAACAGCAGTCATCAATGTCGATTGCGAATCGCAATGTTTTAAATATGCTGTCCTCTCCATTCTCCACTATAATGACATCAATGCGAATCGAAATCGTACATATAGCTATAGGCAGTGGGAGAATGAATTAAACTTCGATGACTGTAATAGTGACGATATGAAAATTAAAGATATAGAAAAATTTGAAAAATTGAACAACATTAAAATAGTTCTCCATGTTTGGGAAAAGGGATTGAAGGGTGTGCGCTACCACTCGCGTTCGAGTTGTTATGATCATGTTGTCAACCTTTTATTAGTAAGACAGGATGATAGTGAGGAATGGCACTACTGCGGCATTCCCAAAATCTCTCGCTTATACCACCACTTAAGAAATTCTACCTCATCAGAGATTTATTACTGTGACAGATGCATTCGGAACTTTAGGAGTAAAAACAAATTTGAAACTCATTATGAGTGGTGTAAGCGAGGTAAACTGCAAATGGAACGCATGCCCAAAGATAAGGAGTTTTCATATAGAGAGAATGGCGATGAACTAAGTCCTCTTCGTGTCATCTATGCTGACATCGAATGTTATATTGATGATAACATCCATCGACCAGCAGCCATTTCCTGCTATGAAGTATGGCATGACCATTTCCAAAATAGAAAAAATAAAATGCACGTCTGGCAAGGTGAGGATTGTATTTACCAATTCCTACAATTCCTCGAACAGGCTGTAAAATTTCAACAAAAGTATGATGGTGAACTCTATCGCAGATCATTGCATATGACAGCAGATGATCAAGCAAAATTTGATAGTTGCAACGTTTGCCCCAAATGTAGGAAAACATTTGACGATGATAAGATTAAGAAAGTGCGCGACCATGACCACATCACTGGTAAATTTAGAAACGCACTCTGTTCAAAATGTAATTTTTCGCTGAGGATGAAGCGGCGTACATTACCCGTCATTTTCCATAATTTCAAGGGCTACGACAGCCATATGATAATAAAAGGAGGTTTAGGTCAAATGAAAGAGTGGAAGCTTGATGTAATAGCACAAACGAGAGAGAAGTTTATGGCCATGACAGCAAAAGTGCCTGTCGATAAAACTAAAGAAAATAAGACGGTCTATTTTGATATAAAATTTTTAGATTCCTACCAATTTATGACTGCATCACTGGCCTCTCTCGTGCAAAATCTAAAGTCTCTTCCACTAACACAAAATCTTAAGAAACAATATCCAAATCTAACCGATGAAGTCATCACACGGAAAGGAGTCTTTCCATATGCATATTTTGATGCAATTAGTAAACTCGGCGAGACTTCTCTTCCGCCCATAGATAAATTTAAAAATGATTTGACCGGCGCAGAATGTAAGACCGAAGATTATGATCATGCACAAGATGCATGGATAAAATTTGACTGCCATACATTTGGTGAATATATGATTGCCTACCTTAAGTTAGATGTATTTTTGCTGGCTGATGTATTTCAGGAGTTTCGACGAGTGGCATTAGAAGAAGATAAGTTAGATCCCGTCCACTTTGTCAGTCTGCCAGCCATGTCATTTAAGTCTGCTTTTAAAATGACTGGTGAGACCATTCATCTCTTACAAGATCCAGAGATGTATAATTTATTTGAGCGAGGAATTCGCGGTGGTCTCACATTTGTAAATAAACATAGGTTAAAATCAAAAATAGTAGGTAATGACCAGACTCATCTGAAGTATTATGACCAAAATAATTTGTATGGTAGTTCATTATCCAAACCGCTACCTCACTCTGAGTTTAGCTGGTTAGATGATAGTGAAATTCAACATTTCTCCAACCCTTCCAACATACTAGCAATTCCAGATGAAGGTGATTGGGGATATTATTTTGAGATAGATCTAATCTATCCAAATAATATTAAACATAAAACCGTAGATTTTCCACTCGCACCCGAATCAGGTGAAGTGAGTAAAGATATGTTTTCCGACTTTATGAAACAATTTCATAAAGATTTAGAATCATGTGGACAACCCAAGTATAAGCCTTGCCGCAAACTTTTACTCACTCAATATGATAAGGAAAACTATCTAGTCCACTTTAGCATCTTAAAATTTTATTTAGAAATGGGCATGATTTTAAAAAGAGTTCACCGCATTATTAAATTTAGACAGAAAGCCTTCCTCAAACCCTACATAGATAGTAACAGTCAGAAACGTGCACTAGCCCAAAATAATTTTGAAAAAGATTTTTATAAATATAAGAACAACAGTCTATTTGGTAAGACGATGGAGGATGTTAGAAAGCGCGTAAACTACAAACTAGTTAATGATGATCAAAAGTATCACAAATTGATCTCATCACCTCTATTCATCGATAGAGACATAATCGATGAGGATCTTGTAGGTATTAAAATGATAAAATCTGAAGTTGAGTTGTGCAAACCCATCTATATTGGTCAAGCTGTTCTAGATTACTCCAAGCTTGAAATGTATCAACTCTTCTATAAAATACTAAAACCGTGTCCTCTCGTAAAAGAGGTTCGTTTGTTGGGTGGTGACACAGATAGTTTCTTTTTAGGTATTACCACTCAAAAAGATTTAAATTTTAATGAAGTAGGAAAATCTTTAGAAAGATATTTTGATACATCAAATTATCCTGCTAATCATCCACTATACTCCATCAAAAATAAGGCAAAACTTGGCTGCTTTAAGGATGAGACAGCAGGGAAGGAGATAGCTGAAATGATTCTCCTCCGCCCTAAAATGTATTCTATGAAATTAAAGGATAGTGATGATAGCATTAAGCGCGCTAAAGGCATATCAAGATCATTGGTCTCTAACATGAAACATAAGAATTTCAGGAAAGCCTATAGAAATAAAAATATAACGTTTGTCAATATGACAATCTTAAAATCTAAGTCGCATGAGATCAAAACTCATACTTTTAGGAAACGGGCGCTTTCAGCATGGGAGGATAAGAGGTGCTGGCTAGAACACAACATATCTCTTCCACATGGACATCCTGACACAAACATACCACCACCCAAAAGAATTAAACTCACACTACCACATTCAGGAGACGTCTTAGCATAATCATCCTTAACTTAGTATTTTGATGTTGATTTCTGTAGATAAACATTGTTGTTTTATGTATCGCATGAGATTGTTTTTTCCTTGTGAATATGTGTCCACATCTGTACATTCCCCATGTGATGACTTTTCCACTGAAAGACATTTTTCCTATCCCTGAATATTTCCACCCTTCACGAAGTAAAAAGACTTTTTGTATATAACAATGTTTATTGAAGTGCGCTCATGTATATATTTTCAGTGGATGTTCTATAAAGTCTATTCCTTCACATTCATGTACATATTTCAATAAATGTTGTATAAAGACTTCACTTTGTTTTCCGAAACACTAACGTTATGAGGGATTTGGTATCTTTCACATGGATGCACTCTTGTAAACCATTGGTAATTTTGATAGCAATAGAGGGTATAGTTTGTTTGACGACGGGATGATAGAAAATAGATTCAAACATCTTCTCGACTATTCCATATGAAGCGTCTTTATCATGAATGAAATCACGTAAAATGTATTCTTTTTTCTCACCAACAGAAATAGGTAGAATCAAATCACTTTGAATGTAAAGGTGCTGTTCATGTTTATCAAGTGTCATTGGTGTTTCTATACCAATCGTATGCGCAGCAGCAAACACAGTTTGTAGCATTGAAAAACCAAAGTTTTTTCAAATTTTTACTCAATTGACATTGAATGTCATCACCCAGTCTCAGAACAACGCGTTGATTTTCAATTGAAAACGAAATGTGGTGTGTCTTTACATCATATTTACTTTTCATCACATGCTTCAACTTCTGTTGTATATAAGGATTTACTACATGAATGAAGCTTTCAACTGTATGATATAGACGCGGCATTATATTGATAGCAACTTTAGATTCTTCATAAGACTGGTAAATTTTCTTGATGCGATCGCCATAGATGTCCACCCACCATTCATCATTAACTGAATCAGCTTTAGTGTGATATTCATGAGAAGCATATACCACACCGCTTCCAATAATAGGTGTATAATGTCTTACAAAATGACGCAAGGTTGGAGAGAAATAAACTGTAAGTTTGTCATTATATTTCTGAATAACCAACTTATTTTTGTCCGCCATAATTTTCTCTCCATACTTCTTACCCACAGTCTCATTCCATCGTTTTACTAACTCAATAAGTGATAAAGGTTGAACACCACGCTTTTTCAAAATGATGCGTTCTTCGCATTCTACAACATCTTCATCAAATATTTTAAATCTATAATGAAATTTGTTGATTCGATTTGAATAGACTTTTCTAACATTTGCAGTAGCAATTGACGTTAGATGTAGTCCATGACCAAAACCGAGATGCGGATAGAATTCACTATCCAACCTCAGCGTAAGACCTTTAGTAAAAGAATGAAAGCGGAGGAACTGTCTCCCACTCCAATGATAGATAGTAAACTCATAAGCTTTCTGATTTTTATTCTTCATGATGGAAGTATTACCACTGTTGAATGCCTTAATAATTTTCTCATTCCCAAATGGCTCATAAGAATCTGATTTTATCTGAATCCATTCATAGTTCCACTTTCCATCTGATGTTAAATTGTATGGGAACTGAAATGCATTATTCATCGTTATTCCATCATGGGTGCGAGGAGTCAATATCATTTCTTCCAAATCATTCACATTCTGAATATTGCTATCATAGCAAATACTAGAAACGCCAACCTCCCATTCACCTTCTAAATGCAGTGGGCGATTTAATTCTACTCGATAGTCTGATGGTTTATTTTTGGGAAATTTATTCATAGAAGCATTACTGGGCAAGTAGATTAGAAACGAGTCCTTATTTTCACTTTCCATATTATTCACATTGGAAAAATATATTAGCATACGTTTGCATTAACTCTTCATTCGGAAATGGAGTGTGATACTTGTCACAGCATCTTTATGAAAAGGAATCAACGCACCAGCATCGTCATAAATGGCAATATCAATTTGTGGGATGTAGTTTGATTTCAGCTTTGTATAATGCACTTTCTTGAAAGTATGCTCAGATAAAATACTGCAGCTCTTTGGCTGGTATGGTATCATTGCTAGCAATGGAGCTTCAACATCTCCCACACGTACATCTTCACCAATATTGGAATATATCTGAAAATAGTTAATACGACGCGATAGCGACATGTCTGCGCTAGCTTTGGTTACAGTACCACTTTTAAAGATATTTTGGTCAAAACCCAAAATGTCCATTAGAGTTTTATCCATAATTAGTTCAATACCTTTTCCACTTATAGTGAGAGACAAAGTACCTTCTTTTTCAGAAAATGAAATATGTTGGTCATTAATCACTTCATTTAAATAATCTACAACCAATTTAACTGAAGTAATGATGCGAGGCATCAGCACTCTTGTTTCATGTAAGATACCACCGAAAGGCTCTACACACTTTCTGTATAAAGATACGCTCCATTCTGTATCAAATTGATTTGACCTTTCACATGGTAAATGTTGCATATTAAATTTTCCATGAACAGCTGCAGAATGATGTCGCAAGAACTGATGAAAATCTTTTGAACAAATTAATACTAGATCATCATCATTTAATTTACTTATTGCAATATGATTAGATGATTTAATATAAGTCAATGTTGCCACTTGTTTGCCATCAACTCGAAGGAGATAATTAAATTTCTTCAATAATGTTTCAGGAGTCATGTTTGTCTTTCTTGGCTTAATCACAATCTTCTTCACCAACGTCTTCTCATTTTTTGGAATAAGATCTACATAATAAGCTTCCTCTCGATATATTAACTGTTTATGAGCACTTATGTGGTAATTAACGTTAAAATTATCATAGCTTGTCAAGGCGCTAGCGAGGTAACCTAAATCATTTCTTAAACTTGGACTTAAACCAACAATCCAATCTTTCTCAACTACATGATGTATATAAGTATAATCATCATTGTGTGGAGTAAATTGGGCAATATGTTTACACGCTTTATTCAAGAAATCATATATAAACTTTTTACATGATAAGAGATCTTTCTTTGGCCACTGTGGAATGTATACTCGGCAGCCCTTTTCACATTGGTAAGCAGCTGTACGTCTCATATTAATAGTCATCACCTCATGATCAAAAGTATAGACACAGTTACTATAAACAAGTTGAGTGACACCCACTTCCCAATTCCCATTTAGCTGTTGTGCATGATCAATGGGAGTAGAAAAGAGTGCGGCTCGATTACTAGTAAATCTCTTTGTAGCCGCATTGCTAAGCAAAATATGATAAAACGACATTTTTATATTGCTAATCTGCAACTTTGCATAACATCATGAAGACTTGGATTTTGGACTCTCTACAATATATCAGAGTTGATCGTGATGGAAACGTACATTTCAAAAATTCTCATGGTCATACATCAAGAGGAATTACATTAACATGGCGACAATTTGTCAACCTCAATGATATCATGAGGGATTTGGAATATTTTGAAACATTAAGATTCATCTCCCTGGGTGATCAAGTTTGGCTTCAACATTACAGAAATGAAATTCAAATCTACCATTCTCATTCCGCAAACTGTTTCTCATTTCGCAAATACAATTGGGAGAAGTATAGAAGATACATACATCGCTCCATCATGACATTTATTCGTCGTGAGTTCATCGCCCTACTATGCAAATCTTAATCAGACATGACTATCACGCACCATGAGTTGGAAATTAGATTCCCTACAACGTATTGAAACGGATCATGATCGAAACGTCTATTTCAAAGATTCAACTGGAAATGTGAGAAGAGAGTTTGCTTTATCTTATCGCCATTTTCAATCTCTACATCATATCATGAAGGATTTAAAATACTTCTATATGAAAAGACATTCACGTATTGGAAATCGCATCTGGTTGCGCGTCAACAATCGGCGAATTCAACTCTATCATTCCCAACTTCATACTAACTTCACATTTCATCAAGGTAGTTGGGAAAAGTATAAAAGGAAGGTACATCGCTCAATTTACTCATTCTTTCATCATGAAGCGCCATCGCTACACCATCGTCAACATTCTCCGTCGCTTCAGACTCTACACCAAAATCGATCTCACAACATTACACCAACAGCTTCCAAACAGCAAGTATTACCCGGGTCGTCCTCAAATGTTAGTGGTGAAGATGAAAAATTCACGGAATCTTCAACTCTTCCCAAATGGGACTGTACAGATTCTCGGCGCCCTTTCTCATTCATCGGCGCAGTCAATGCGCTTAGAGCTACAAAGACTACTACGTCGGATATGGAAGAGGGAGAGGTGTGTGATGTCGAATCTGACTGTGGACAATATGGTGATCTCTACTCAATTGAGTGACAGTCTATCATTTTTGAAGATTCGTACCAGCAGTTACAGTTTGTGTTATGAACCCGAACTTTTTCCTGCAGCTCTCATTAGTTGTTGGTTACCTGTGCATGTGGCAATCTTTCATAATAGTAAAGTGATCATTACTGGACTAAAATCTCATGTACAAGCAAATATGATCCTAGACTATCTCATTGAGTATGTACGTACCCAGCGGATTGTAAAATAAAAAACAATTTTTCCAACATGATGTTTTTATTTCAAATCATGATAGAACTTACAAATCATTTTTTCATTAGAGGATGGATTACATGAAAAGTTTTGAATAACAGATGCAAATCGAGATACATGTAAACGTCTTAAGATGAAGTACAGTACAAAAGCACCACACGTTGATGAAAGTGGATGTTGTAGTATGCGTTCATTTCGCTGATATTGACGCGTATGTTTTCTCAACCACTGCTGTGTTGGTATATTTGGAGGTTGAGCAAGAGAGTCAAATAGTTCACCACGTCGGTCTTCTCCAATAAAGATCGCTTTCCAATGCTCACCGCCTAAATTCTGCGAATGAGTGTTTAGTACAATAAAGATGGGATAGTGATTTACTGCAGGTGGTAAGGTATCGAGTGAATAGACATTATCGAAAGCTTTCAACGTCGCTTCGTCTGCATTACGCTGCACTTTAGTCTTAATATCGTCAGCAGTCAACCAACTCATTAACGATTATACTGAAGAATCACGTCACGATACTTTGTAATTTCAATATTTGAATCGAAGACTGCATAAATTAATACATTGATCGTCTCAGGTAGTGTTCTTTTGAACGTTAAATCCAAACGAATATTATGAGGCACGTTCGCTTGACGATAGGGTGCACTAATATCGCTGTCAGCAGTCAAATCAAATGCATAAATAGTATATCCACTCTTAAACTCTTTCATAGTCAGTCCGTTGGTGTCATCCGTATTGTAAAAGCCAAAAACATCCATAAAATCAACATAACTGCGCATAAATTGATCTGAAGCAAAATCTGGTTTGTAGGGTGGACCAGGATGACTCACACCATTTACACGTAAAGCAATTTCACTTAACTGATTGTGTTTAAAATTGAAAGGATTCTTCTTTATATTACCATTAAATGCATCATTTTCAACCATTGCCACCATGAGGAGCTTCGGTGCTTCCGATGGAAAGAGGCCATCTTTCATGAAACTCTTTTGATCTTTCGGAATTGTAAAGGTGAGAAGCTTTGTATGCTGAATGGGGTAAATGGCATTTTGGCGGTTAAGGCCTTCAGCATGCCCTCTAATGACACTTGGATTCGGTACTACTCGACGAATGTAAAGTGCAATATCTTCCACATGAATTCTAAAATTGTCAACTTTAGCAAATGCATTCAGCGCAAATTCAGGCTTATTCAATGTCAGCTTGAGTCGCATGCTGGTATTACACAGTAAAAACTTTGACTGTCTAAAGAAGTCTAAATTCAGCGGACCATATAGCTGACATACTCTACTATCTTTAATCATAGCAGATCGCTTTACAAAGCCACTGTTTGTTTCAACATCAAATTTTCCTGCTTCATCTCTGTACCATCCCATGGCTTCCATATGACTTTTTTGTGCTGCTGGATGAAACTGTGATACATGATTGAAATATGATTTATAGGGATAATCGCTTTGACCACCTTCCACTTGCTGCTCTCCAATCGTTAGAGAAACATCACGAAGTAATGTAGTCAATGGTAAATTGTTCAGTCCAACTTTATGTGCATCGTCAATAGCAGTTCCATCTGCTTGCTGAATTCTAAACCTCAAATCAAGCATCGCATAACTCAAATCTATGTAGTCATCACTACCACCAGGAATAACAAATTCAATGGGGCCAGCATTCTCAGCTGTTCGAGGATGATAATCTACAATACTTGAACTAAGAATATCTGTCTGTATGGCTTGTTGATCGAACAAACAAAAACCGGAAGTTTTACACTCCATGATTAGAAGTTATAGCAGCGTCGTCGTTTAGCGCCTGATGAATGATTAGAGCCTCTGCGACGTTTGCGTGAATGCCTTTTGACTGAAGATCGCACCTTACCAGCTCCGCGATGTTTCCTCCTTCCTTTATTCATTCGTTTAGGTGATTTCTTTCCTTGAGTAACACCAGCAATGGTCTGCTTCAATGTTTTTAAACCGCGTTCCTTCCCACGATTCAACAAACTGCTCTTAAAACTTCTACCTCTGGAAAGATCACTAGCAACATCACCAGCAAAGCCAACGGCATTACTTAAAACATTTCGTTTTAAAGATCTACCGACATTGGATATGAGAGGTGCTACAACAGATTTCAGTGCACCAAGTATGCTACCTCCACGTTGGCGGCGAGCACCGATGTAAATTTGTCCTCCGCCACTTACATAGGAGGGTCGTGAATAAAATGAGGCAGTTGGATTCATAGCTCAAACCCTAAACATTGTTAGTTACAACTTTGCATGAATCACTGTCGATCACTTAGATGAAAGATGTCGGCACGACGCATCCAAGAGTTCATACTTGAAGGATAACCAGTCCATTTAACAAGACACCATTCTTCACCTTGCCGTTTTTTACATCGAATGATTTTCTCTACCAAATATGTTTCACTTTCAGTGACTACCTCAATCTCATCGCGGTAAAAGCTACCCTCAATTTCTTCATTATCGTAATCTTTCAACTTGTAGGTGGTCGGAGAGTCTTTTTGATTAATCCTTGATACTGTAAATACCTCCTCTGTCCAATTCGGGAGGTACCCTTTAGCAAAAACACTTTTCACTTTTGAGATACGAACTTTATCGCCAATTTTCACATCACTTTTCACATGAGTGCGTTTACGTTGGAATGATTCGCGCACTTTATCTACATTGTCAGCATTTACATCTACTGGTCTGAGTCCAATAGAACGATGGATAGAGTGATTGTAGGCATGCAGTGTATCTTGTAGAACCTTTGTCCAATTTTGTGTCAAGTTGGCAGTAAAATGTCGCCACAAGCGATTTTTTAATGTGCGATTAAAACGTTCAACGAGTGCAGCTTTATAAGCGCTCTTTACACTAAACAACTCAATGTCATGCCTCTCAAATAATCTTGTCACATGCTGATTTTCAAACTCTTTTCCTTGATCACTCTGAATTTTTTTTGGAATGCGACCTTCTCGAAAAATTGTTTGGAATGCTTTTGCTACTCCTTTCCCTTCTTTAGTTTTTAAAGGTTGAGCCCACGCATAACGCGAGAAAATATCAATGACGGTTAAAATAAAATTATTGCCCGAGTTATGTTTTGAAATGGAGGCAACATCGCACAAATCTGCTTGCCACTGTTCATCGATGTCATGAACAATATAATGGCGGGTGCGGTACTTCTTTTTCGCTTGTTTGTGGAGTGTATAGGTAGCCTGACCCTTTAACCATCGTTTCACTTGTGATTGTGGAAGACCACTCGCTTTTGATAATTTCTTGATAGATGCAAATCCTGCCGGATGTTTTACATCATAATAGATTGACTTCAAACGTTCAGTCGATGACGGCTGACTCTTTTTCCTCCTTCTCATCTTTTTTCTTTCTTGCCTTTCTACATTTACAACAACTGCAGCATTTAGCTTTAGCGGTTTTGCGATCGTGTTCACATTGCTTAGGGGTTTCATTATGAGAGCTGGCGCAGCAAGTGCAAGTGACAACGACATTCACCTCTGGCGGCTCATTACATGGCAAGCAACACATCTGCTTCATATTAATAGTCTGAGAACATGTATTTCCTAGAAGGAGCTGTTTTACGTTTTCCTTTTACCAGTTTTAGTGGCGATGTAGATCTACGTCGAGTTCTTCCTCTTGTTTGCTTAGTGAGTGTGGGAGGGGATGTAGCAGGTGACGTCTTAAACCAATTTGTTGGCATTTTCATCGCCTGAAGCATTGGAGTAGTAGCCACTGTTGAATCAAGTTCTTTCAATGTCTCATTATTTAAAGCAAATTTTGGCACATTATGCTTTTTCAATAGTTTAAGAAAGTATGACCAACCAGGTGGAACATAGCCCTGACGGCGCTTTCTACGTGTCGCATACTGAATCAAGTCTTCATAACGTGAAGCATCAATCACTTTATTTTCATCTGTAATGATTTCTCCTCTATCATTTACATTGAGATGGGGTTCAATACTGTTGAAAAGAGATATGGCATGTGCGCGAGATGCTAAAGGTGTAGCAGTCGATACAGAGTCACGCATCTTATTCTTCAAGTTTTTCAATTGCTCAACAGTTTCCGATTGTAATAATACAGCACGATGTGGATCTTTGATGTGAACATTTTGCTGATAATCTATTTCTTTCCTATACATTTGATTTGCAAGAGGTTGCTTTACTTGCTGCATGGCAGTCAATTGTACATATTCATCCTGAGGAATAACAATCATGCGAGAATAAGAACTCATAGTTTGTAGATAATCATGGGAGTTTTCAAAATATCACTTCGAAATCTAAATTCTTCCGGACACTCTTGCGTAAAGTCAATGAATAAGTAACCGTATGGTTTTTCAGTAGCTGCTTGAAAAATTTCAATTAAGGCTTTTGATCCTCTGGGTGCAACTTGTCGGGCTAAAATTTCAAATTGACTTTTATCTCGCGGATTCTTGAAAATAGCATAATAGTGTGTATTCAGGTTTCGTGTACGAGCTTCTTTTCCATCAGGAAACAAATTTTGTGTAATATAGATGATAAAACACCTTTTATGGTGTGCTGCGCGAGTGAACATATCTGTAACATCTTTTGAATTCTTACTTTCTTTTAATAAATCATCCAATACAACAACATCATTAGACTGAAGTTTATCCACTGGAATAATTCCTTCATGTCGAATAAAGTTGCGACTTTGCAATTCCTGAAACAGCGACGGTTGATAAATACCATAACACCAAATCACTCGATTGATAGGTTCCTTAAACAACTCCCTTCTTTTATCCAATAAATTCAGCGTGAAAACAGTTTTACCTGCATGAGATGGACCTGATACAGTCAGAACTTTATCGCATTGAAGTCTGAAATCCATTTTATTACTTTGAGACTCAACATTTGCATAATTAACGCTTAGAGCCAAAGATATTTCCCAATAGGTTGCCCACGGCAGGAGCTATCATTGGAAGTATTGCTGAAAGGAAACCGCCCTTTTGTGTTAGAGTTTTCCTCTTTCTTTGAAGGGCGACTTTAGGATTGGAGATGAAACGCAATTTTGTAGCATATCGCTTAAGTAACTTTCGTTATTTTGGTGCTAATTTCTTCGTCCTCAACTTTCTCACATGAGAAATAATTTCACAAATGAATTTATCGTTAGCATGTCGTATAGCATTGTATCGCTGATTTGCTTTCATTCGTCGGAGAGCTTGAATGGCTGAAGAAAACTTTTGACTTTTACGTTTCGTCATTTTACGTTTCGCCATTTTCCGTGTTAGTCTTTGCTAAAACCTATCTTTACCACATTTGCATAGGTACTAACTATTGCGGCATAAGTGACACTCGAAATGAGCAATATCACAGTGGTTACATTGGCAAAGTTGAATGCAATTACGTATGAAACAGCGTTGACAAAAAGCATGCTTACATCTCTTGAAGATGCGCTTTTCATTTCCATCCTTTCGTTTACATACATCGCAACACATAGTTTCATCGTTACTGATGTCTATAGCAAGTCTTTTTGAAGATATGAATTTGCTAGCCTTTTCTAAATAATAGACGCATGTACAGAAGGAATATACTTCGAGAGTGAGCAGACATAGCTCGAAAACCAGTTGTGCTACAATCAAGTACCACTGCATTTTCAATTTTTCTTTATGGAAAGTTGAATGTGAATATCTGAAATCGCTTCAATCACTAGACTGCTACCATGATGGTTAAATGCGTTAAGACGTTCAGCAATTTTTATCATATGTCTTTTAAAAAATTCTTCGGGGTGATCTACCACTTCCATTGAATAAGAAGTAAAATGGAAAGAGCGAGTTTCCACCTCTTCCTTTCCAAAATGACTAAACTTAATTTTCGCAACTAATCGCGCCATGACAATGCTATCAGAGAATGTATTCATTAACTCTAGAAATAGAGTGCTAGCATCATCGAGCACTGCTTCGATGTCAGTCTCATCTTTATGAAAATTTATCACATAATCTTGAACAGCTCCTTTTAAACTTTGCCTATGAAAACGTAATGTTCCGCAGTCGTTTGAGAAAGACATGATCGCCCTTTATCTAACCCATCCATTGCATGAAAACAACAACTCTTCTCATAGTAACATTTATTGAATAACGGTAACAAGCATGCATTATAAATCAATGGTTTGAAAGAGATAAAATAGATACAGCTGATAACTATCATACAGCGAGCAATGATAACCATACAGGACTTTGGCAGTGTTGAGGTAAGGAGGAAAGAAGCATTGGTTATGAACGTAGCTACTACAACGAACAGACAAAATAGGAACACACAAATCCTTAAAACGTTTCGTGACTTCATGATAATGTTGATTCACTCTACTATCCCAAGGCGGGAGCAAAATATCATCAATGATTAGATTGGGAAATACTTTCCTCTCCTTACCAGGATTATTACAAAAGATGCGTATAACATTGAAAGCAGCTAACCATCGTTTAAAGTCAATAAGAAGAGCACTCTCACAAGAAAAGCCATAGTCTTGCAAATATTTCAGATTAAGTCCATGAATGTGTTTTCTCGCCCATTGATCAACATTGGGATCGCAGTTGGCATGTTGATGATAGACACTAACAATCTGATATGTCCAATTGTTCATAGCAATAGCACTGAGCTCCTGTACAGGTTCACCCTCACAATCCATAAAAATGATGATAGAAGCCTAAAACGGAAATTTACACATCTAAGGAAGCGTTCTATAACATATTACAAAATGAAGAATTACATCGATGCTTTTCACGACAAAATACACAAATGATATGATGGCAACGAAGATGTAAAATGTATCTAATAAGACCACGTCTACGACACTCAAAGCACATAAGCGAATTGTCATAGGGTAGAGTTAGGAAAGGACTAGTAATTCTCCTTCTTTGATTTGCGTTTTGATGTAGCATTCTTCTCCGACTTGCGCTTCGTACCACTGCTGTTGAGGATTTGATCAATTATGTCATCTACGCTGGCTGGTTTTGGAATATATAGGATGGATTCCATATGCATGGAGAGAGAGGCTATTTTATTATCTTTGTGCTGACCATAATATAGTCCATTCACTTTGAAAAGGATATCCCAAGTACCTTCTCCGAGCTCGTCGCATGTGATGATTGTTGAATGATCTCCCTCCTTCTTATAGTAAGTACACCAATGTGATACCGGTAGGCAAATTTGATTACCATCCCAAATCTTTCTATAGGGAGTATCCTTGTCATCTCTCGCTTTCCACTCTTGAGCAAGAGGAGTAGGAATGTCCATATTTAATGTCACGTACTCCTCAATAATATCGAGTTGGCGGCGAATGTACGTACTCACGGGGATCAGTATGTAGTCCCCATACTGATTGCGCATTATCTTGACATCCGTGGAAGGGAGCATTCCCGTTTGGAGTACTACGCTATGATCGTCATAACGCAAGACTTGTTTAAATTTACGCTGTAGCGGTGTAGGATTATGTACCTTGGTTGTTTCTTCCACTGGCCTCAGTTGTAGATGATCTGATCGGAGCGAACCTTGTAACGTTTGACCGTCATTTTGTCCTACTAGTGCAGCAGATGGAGTAGATGCCTGAAAATGAAAAAAGATTGTATTAAGTTTACGTTCAAGGGAGGAGAGGGAGGGAAGTAGCGACTTACCATTTTAGTTGGATAATAGAATAGAGAGAGAAAATGTGCGTCCGTCACTCGTGTGATTCAACGATGGAATGATTCTCACTGTGGAAGGCTCGCTATTTATAAAGAAATGCTTGATTCTCATTGGATGATGATCCTCATTGGACAATAACATCAAGCTGATTCCAAAGCCGTCAGCGAAATTTGATGAAACAAACTTTGGTAAAGGTCCCAGGTCGAAATTCCACACTTTGGAAAATTTTTAATTTTTCCCATACAAAGTCACTCTGACACTTAGGATTTTTTCAGGTGAGCTCCGACCTAAAATCTTGTAACCGCTCTAACTTTTGAACGGCTGCTCCGATTGACTCGCAACGAAAAATGCGGTCGAGCAGTGTTTCATCCTCTTTCCAATGCAAGTCGAACGAACAAAATCCGTCCACTAGAACCAAAGTTAGAACAAAGGGGGGGGTCAGCGAAATTTGATGAAACAAACTTTGGTAAAGGTCCCAGGTCGAAATTCCGCACTTTGGAAAATTTTTAATTTTTCCCATACAAAGTCACTCTGACACTTAGGATTTTTTCAGGTGAGCTCCGACCTAAAATCTTAAATGGCGTCTCACATGTAAACGAAGACAGATAGGAACAAGCCGTTTGTTTCAGTGAATTTGTCTCACTCTTAGCTTTCAAATGACACCTCACTCGACAAAATCCGTCCACTAGAAGCCAAGATCGAAGCAAGCTGTCCAGAGGGGGGGGGGACGTCAGCGAAAAATTTTTATCTCCGATTGCTTTCAAATTCACCATACAGATGCAGAATTTCACGCTGAATCCGAATCTGGCCTCCGTTTTCACATCCGAGGCTGCGTTTGGACACTACACACCAAAACATCCCACAGTTTAACCAAGACAACCTAGACGGTCGCCCACGTCAACCTAGACGGTCGCCCAAGTCCACCAGGCGGTCGGACACAGACACCCAAGGCTCACACACTGACGGTCCAGAGGGGGGGGGACGTCAGCGGAACCTCGCCGGCACATCACGACACTGGCGGACCAGAGGGGGGGGGACTCAGACACGACGGCGGCCATCTTGCGCTATCTGGTGTTCGCCGTTTTCTTACTACTGATGATGACATGAGTGTTACTCTGAAATCGAATAAATGGAAGTAACAATGGCTTCTTAATCACAACTAGCGAGCATGTCTTTGACAATTGATCACAGAATTGAAATTATCTTACTTTGTGGGCGAGAGGGTGCGACAAACAGGTCTGTTGCTGAAACGTTCAATTCAAAGCATGAAGGAATGAATGTTAGTCAATCTTCAGTCGGTCGGTTACTCTTGAAGTTCAAAGAGACAGGTAATGTTCATGACAAAGAGCGAAGTGGACGTCCAAGAATATCTGATGAGACAAGAACAGCCATTCTTGATAAAGTTGAACAGAGTCCAAAGAAGTCCGTGCGCAGATCATCTCGTGAAATGAACGTTCCCCGATCCACGATGCAGAAGATAGTCAAAGAAGAGCATTTCCATCCATGCAAGCTTCAGATTCTCCAAATGTTGCACGAAGACGATTCGGACCGACGCGTGGAAATGTCGACATGGTTTAAAAACCAACTGGATGAAGATCCTGACATGGTGCATCAGAAAGTTCTCTTCAGCGATGAGGCTAACTTCTACCTGAATGGTGAAGTGAACAAGTCGGTGAACAAAACTGTCGCTACTATGCGCGGGAGAATCCACACTGGATGCAAGCCACAAGAGAACATAGTGGAGTGAAACTGATGGTCTGGTGCGGTCTGTGGAAGGACCATGTTTTAGGACCCTTTTTTTGATTCAACGCTTGACGGCAGCAGGTATCTCAAAATGCTGCAAGAAGAACTTCTGCCCCAGCTAGACTCAATTGGAGAAGGTCGACCTGAGTGGTTCATGCAGGATGGAGCGCCTCCACAGTATGCCTTGAAAGTGCGTGACTGGCTGGATCGAAACTTCGAAAATTGGATTGGTCGAAGGGGGACAGTTGAATGGGCTCCACACTCCCCTGACCTGAATCCCATGGATTTCTTCTTTTGGGGATACACAAAGCAACTAGTGTATTCCGGGCGCATGAATGACCTGGATCATTTGAGAACTCGAATTCGGGATGCCTGTCAGCAAATCAACGGTGATTCAAGTTTGCTCAATCGAGTGTTTGATAACTTTCACCATCGGCTTGATTTATGTCTGGCTGCTGAAGGTCAGCATTTTGAACATTTGTAAATACACATTTCTTTGTTCACAACTAATTTATGTTTTCCTTAAGTCATTTAGAGATCCATAAGAACAATTAAAATCTTGGTGCGCGACTTTATGGCCACCTTGTACATCGATCACTACTTCAGCTACCGATTAAGGGATATAAAACATAATACTGCAGTCCGTCAGTCATCAGCAGGTACTCGTCTAGTTGTGTTTCGATCCCTAGCCTGAACACTCAAACCCAGACGAGCGGGGTCCCACCCATAGTGGCTGACAAAATACTGAATAGGTAATGATATGTCTTGAAAGATATGCCACAAAGATAAGTCAGACATCATTCAAATGTTACGTTTCCCACATGTAAACTGATCCTGTCATTAAATTTATACCATCAATAAATACATTTTGCTTTTTGCGATCCGCACATGTAAACAAATCCTGTACATCAACATGCTTTATTGCAGCTATAAAACAACTTCAACGCTTGTCAAAGCTTGCAGATGAGTTAGTCGCTTGAAATGGACAACGCAGTTGAATACCGAAGTGTCATTTAGTTTCTGAACTTAAAGAAAGTCCCACCGAATGAAATATTGCAGCAGTTGCAAGATGTTTACGGTGAAGATTCTCCATCACGTGCTACACTTTACAATTGGGTACGAGAGTTTCGAGGTGATCGAACTTCAGTCTTCAATGACACAACGAAAAGTGGACGTCCAGCAGAAATTCCGCAATCGAAACATCAGGTGTGTGCTTCTTGGATCCGTGACAATCGGTGTATTCTAATGGATGATCTTGCCGATGCCCTGGCTATATATCCTCAGCGATTTGGGCGTGCAAAAGTTGTGCTCACGTTTTGTCCCAAAGTTCATCACATCCGAAATGGCAGAGACTCGACTGGCGTGCTGTCGTTCCAACTTGGAACTTTTCGACAGACTTGGATACCGATTCCTCGTCAACATCATCACAGAAGATGAAATGCCATTAAACCTTTTTATTCCTTTGAGTCGCAGGGAGTCATCTGAATAGCGATTTCCAGAAGAGAGTGCTCCAAGAAAACTCAGAACAGGAACATCGCACGGTCGATGTTCAATGTTGTCTGTCTTCTGGTGCAGTAAAAGGATTGTCCATCTCGACATTTTGGACAAGTCGCGCACAATGAATGGCTCGTATTACAAAGACCTTTTAGAGACAATGTCCACAAAACTTTCGAGACGATCTGCGAAGTACTTACTTTATGACAATGCCCAGTTCATACTTCTCCGATTGTGAAGGAAGCGGTCTCTCAATTGAAGTTCCAGACCATTCAGCATCCTCCGTATTCGCCAGATCTGGCACCATCTGACTTCTGCCTCTTTCGTCATTAGAAGAAAACCTTGCGAGGTCAGAAGTTTGATTCATCTTCCGAAGTGGAGCAACATGTAAGACAAGTTTTTAATTCGTTGGAAGAGAGCTTTTTCAAGAATGCTTTCGAAGACTTGGTGTTGAGATGGCGAAAATGTGTTGATCAGAAAGGATTCTATGTAGTAATACTAGAATCCAATCTTTATTCAGCTTGGTATATAATAATATATTCTCACAATTCTAGTTTGATTGTATTTTTGTTACCTACAAATAAACATTACATTGGATAGCTACGGTCGTTTTGATATTTTCAATATTTCTTTTTGAGTCTAAGTGATTATTGACTGAACCACGTATATATATATATATATATATATATATATATATATATATATATATTCAGACATAACGTGCCCAATTCGAACATATTTTGAAAGAAAAACAACTATGTTTCTATCAACCGAACATGTTTCGGAATGTAATGATCATTCCATCTTCAGCGGTACAGGAATCCGATAAAACAACAAAAGTAGGCTTTTATACAGATCAGCGTAAAATGCAAGAACCGATATCCATCAAATATGACGTGTAAAACTATGATGCTATGTACAGGCGAAAAATGACGTCATGAAAATCACAAATTCAAGTGCAAGGGCACTGAGCCATTCCTTTCATTAGATAGCATATCGATATTTTCTTTCAGAAGAATAGACTCCAAGATAAGAGGATAGGCTGATGCACCGATAATAGAGAAATTTTCAGCTTTAGGATGGTGCTCATGTAAAGAGATTTCAGTGGCTGCGGGATAGGCTTTCAAATGCTCGCTGATTCGAGTGGCTAAGTGGCGCTTGGTTGCACCAATGTATCGCATTGGACAGCGATCACAAGTATACAAATATGTAACATTCGATTTCAAGCCAAACGAAATGCGATCTTTGTTATTGAAATGGTTCAAAACTTTATTGGTTTTGAAAGCCAAGTAAATTTTCACATTCTGCAATTTTTCATTCAACTCGTTTATGCGTCTTTTAAGTTGCTTATGTTTGCTATCTATGAAAGGGATGGACCAGTACACCTTATCCACTTCAGTAGTGGTTGAGGCATTTTGCGAATTTTCAAACTTGGTTACCACATTTATTTTTATTTTTTCTATAAATTGCGAATCATAGCCGTTTTTCAGAAACATTGATTTGATGCGTTCACACGCTATTCTGAAATTCTCTCTATTGGAGCAAATTCTGTATGCTCTCGAAAATAGGGAACACATAGCAGCGATTTTATAAGTAGAGGGAGAACATGAAGAGGCAGGTATGTAGATACCTGTATTGGTTTCTTTAATGTGATGGCCAATATCAAATGCACCATCAAGAATGCTGACAACAGTGTCAAGAAATATGAGACTCTCATTCTGGCCTAATTCCATCGTAAATTTTAAATTTTCCTCAACCGAATTGAGGAACTCGAAAAAATGCTTACAATCCTTTTCAGTGCGAAAGATCGCAAAGCAGTCATCTACATATCTAGTGTAGAAAAGGGGAAGATGAGTAAGTTCTGAAAAACGGCTTTCTACAAGATGTCGGGTTTGTCGGGTTGGTTGGATAATTTGCTGAAGCCCTTCATCCCTAGGCAATATAGTGTTACTGATACTTTTCAGTTTGTTGAAAAGTTAAAGCATCTCAATATTCCGGATTTGAAAAATTGCAAATTAGTTAGCTTTGATGTATCGAATCTCTTTACGTCGATTCCTGTCAACAAGACGATTGATCACATTTTGTCGTTAATTGATTTTGAGCACTGTTCTGTCTCCAAACCAGCTTTGAAAAGTTTATTAGAAATAGCATGTACTAACATTTTATTCTCTTTTAATGAGAAACTGTTTTACCAAATTGATGGCATGCCAATGGGCTCGAAGCTGGCTCCCACCATGGCTGCGTTTGCCATGAATCTTGTAGAAAGCCGTTTTTCAGAACTTACTCATCTTCCCCTTTTCTACACTATATGTAGATGACTGCTTTGCGATCTTTCGCACTGAAAAGGATTGTAAGCATTTTTTCGAGTTCCTCAATTCGGTTGAGGAAAATTTAAAATTTACGATGGAATTAGGCCAGAATGAGAGTCTCATATTTCTTGACACTGTTGTCAGCATTCTTGATGGTGCATTTGATATTGGCCATCACATTAAAGAAACCAATACAGGTATCTACATACCTGCCTCTTCATGTTCTCCCTCTACTTATAAAATCGCTGCTATGCGTTCCCTATTGTTTTTTTTATATTATAATTTCCCATAATTAATGGGAAAAATTTCTCATGAAAATACTGAAGAAATCACTACACAAAAGATTGCCATTTTCTGCCATTTCATTTCATGTGAAAATGTTGTATCTGGTTTGAAGCGTCCATTGTGATTCACAAAAGTATAGAAATCTAAAACAATGACTCTCATTTGTTTACTACGATGTGTGTACAACGGACTGTTTCATTTCGTGCAATGTTGAAGATATACATCTGCCGTTCTATGGAGGAGCAAGCGCGCGGATAAAAATCAATTTCTATGGTTTGTGCAGATTGAAATCGTAATGCACAGCTGTCGCGACCAGAGGTCGCCTGGTGCGCGCCCACCCTTATCTGTGCATTGTATCGTTTCGAGCGCGCTATCATATTTTGATTCCAGTCATTAATTAATCGGTCGGAACAACAATAGCAAATTGACGTCTAAGTGAACACTTGTCACGAGCATTGAGACGGTTCAGGATAAGTGCTGTTTCCTAATTGATTTGTGTATTGCGAATGACGCACAATCTAATTTGCTTGTTTCACATGTTACATGAAAGTTCTTTAACGTCTTGTTTCACCAGCAGTACTTAATAGGTAAGTCAAAATTTCTAACTTTATCAGAACGGTCATTTTGTAAATGCATGTACATGTATAGGCTATCATACATTGTTTCAGATCAAATGCCTCCCGTCAGGACTCATGAGCAAAACCGAAAACTCGTCTGCCTTATCTGTTTCAACAAGGCCAAGACAATGCAAAATATAACGAAAGCCCTGCACGAACTTATCCAGAAGCATGTACTTCAAGGATATGACCCGGTCGACAGTCGTCTTCCATCTGTTCTCTGTGGAACTTGCCGATCTGCAATACTGAAAATGGAGAAAGAGCAGTCTACGATACCATTAGAAATTTACGACCACTCCAAAGTTGCTGCACAAGCTCCCAGAACTAGACTTAGGGCACAACAGGAGACAGAATGCACATGTGATTGTAAGGTCTGTGAAATAGCCCGGTCGACTATACATCATGATGGAGGATTGAAGAAGCGCAGAGTTGGACGACCTCTAAACGACGAAAATTTCCAAACACATCATTCCAAGCCGAAAGCGATACGTATCTGTTCATTCTGCCTATCTGAACTCATGCCCGGAAAAAGTCACGTTTGCACAAGAAATACCAGAAATACAAACATAGAGAACTTGGCAATTAATTCTTCACCGAAGGTAAAATCTTTGCAATAGAATGTCCATGTCATTATACAACTGTACCTAATACTCGATTATTTTTCAGGCAATGGAAAAGGCAATGTCAAGGGTAATAAGATCTCAAATGAATGCATCCAGTGATGACTCCCGAATCCAATTGGCCACTTCTTCACGTTCGCCCTTATACCTACAACCAAGCAATGACGACATTCGTGGTCAGGATTATTCTCCTGTTGGAGCTCTTACAGCAAGGAACATGAGTGAGATTCAAAAGAACCTGAACCTTAGTGTAAGAAAAACACACAAACTTGGAAGGTGTTTGCGAGAGAATGCGTTGGGTTCTGATGGTGTGAACAGAAATTTGAGAAGAAAGCTATTCGAACAAGATCACCAACTGGATGATTTCTTCGAAAATGAGGATATTACGTATGTGAAACTATCAAAAGATAACATTGTTGAAAATGCAACATATCCTACAACAATCTGCAACGACATCCAATCCTTAATTGATAAAGTTATCGCTGAAAGAAATCTACCAGCAGACGATGCTTTGGTCAGAGTGGGAATCGATGGAGGGGGAGGGTTCCTCAAGATCTGTGTGTCCATCTTTGATATTCACAATCAGCATTCAACATCAACAAACTTCAAGGATTCAGGTGTAAAGCGAATATTCATCGTGGCAATAACTCCCAATGTACAAGAAAATTATGTCAATTGCAAGAAGCTCTGGAACGCTGTGGGTCTCCACAAATTGAAAAGACCATTTACAATTGCTAGCGATCTGAAGCTATGCAACATCTTACTTGGGATCATGGCTCATGGGAGCAAACATCCTTGCTGTTGGTGTTCATGTGAAAAGGAACGGTTGCATGAATTGGGTGAACTGAGAACGATAGGTACTATGAAAAAGGATTTCTGGAACTACTACGACGACGGAAAAGTAAAAAGTAGAGCGAAGAATTTTAGCAACGTTGTTCACCCATCAATTCTTCAAGGTGGAGATGATGAACTGGTATTGGAGAAGGTGCCTCCACCCGAGCTCCACCTTCTAACAGGTCCATTCAACAAATTGTATGCAACACTTCTGGAGAAATGGCCAGGAGCTGTCAACTGGCTCAAGCAGTGCCATGTTGAGCGAGATCCACTACATGGTGGCAGTTTTAGCGGAAATGCTTCCCGAAAATTGCTGAAGAACGTGGATATCCTGGCATCGATATGTCCATTGAATTGCTTGCCATTGGTTGCGGCAATGCGAAGTTTTAAGAGTCGTTGAAGCTTGTTATGGACATTCTGTTTCGTCAAATCTGGATGAATTGGTGGACGATTTCAAGACGAAGTATCTTGATCTTCATATTGCTGTCACACCCAAGGTACATGCAGTGTTTTTTCATGTACCACAATTTTGCAAGCGAATGGGGCGTGGCTTGGCTCCGTATAGTGAGCAGACATCTGAGTCGCTCCATCACGACTTCGACCTAACATGGCAAAACTACAAGGTGCCGGACAGACATCCGATTTACGGAGAAAGACTGCTAGCAGCTGTTCGAGCTTACAACAGCAGAAATCTGTAGCACTTGAATCTGATCATTGTTGCATATTATCAATACATAGTTCATGTATTCTACACTGATTTTTTTTGTTGGTTTCCGTTTTAGGCTTATTTTGAGCAATAAGCGTAATAGAATAGAATAGAAAAATGATATAAGAAAGAAATTGCAACATGCATAATACATGTACATGTATATTAGGTGGGCCTAATCAAAAATAGGAGTAGCCTATATATAGGCCTATAGATTAAACTGATACAAAGTAAAAGGTCTACACATATAATATGGTACAAGCTGTATTGCAGATGCTAAAACCAGATTATTGTATAGTAAAAATGAAATCATCAGTCTCTCAGAAACAACTGAAATCCTTTTTGCCATGAGTTGGAGCCAATATATAAAAACCTAAAATAACCATAAAATCAAAACTCCTCGATGAATAATGCTTCTTTTGGTCTGAAAAACTCAGTTCATTTTTCTATGGCAGAAAATGGCAATCTTTTGCGTATATGTATCTTTTGCGTTATACTGAAGTGATTTCTTCAGTATTTTCATGAGAAATTTTTCCCATTAATTATGGGAAATTATAATATAAAAAAACAAATAATGACCATAAAATCGAAATCCTTCGATGAAAAATGTTCATTTTGGTCTTAAAAAATTCAGAATATTTTTCTATAACATAAAATGGCAACCGTTTGTTTAGTGAATTTTTTTTCGATAGCTCCTCTTGTATTGTTGTGTCATTAATTAGAGCTCAATATAGAAAAAACGAAAAATTGCTCTAAAATCAAAATCCCTCGATGAAATATCTTCGCTTTGGTCTTAAAAATCTCAGAATAGTGCTCTCTAACAGAAAATGATAACTGTTTGTTTAGTGAATTTTTTTGGTAATCCGACCCATTTGGGCACACCGTGTTTACAAGTTCAGAAGAAGAACATGTGATCCATTCCGTTCATTTGATAATAGATTATTGTTTTCCTTTATCATTATGGATTCAAGAATTAGTAGCTGTCTGAAACGACCAACAATAGTGAAATTCTCAGCCTTAGGGCTATGATCGCGTATAGATATCTCTGTAGCGGTGGGATATCCACGCAAATGCTCACTGATACGAGTATTGAAATGTCTCTTAGTGGCACCGACGTACCGCATGGAACAGTGGTCACAACTGTATTGATAAGTAATATTCGATTTAACGCCACAAGGGACAGGATCTTTGTTATGAAAGAAATCCTTTAATTTAGAAGTTTTATATGCAACTTTTATTTCAGAATTTTGAAGACAACGGTTCAATTTCTCAATTTTAGACTGCAGCTCTTTTGAGCCTTCTTGAATGAACGGAATGGACCAATAGACTTTAGTTTTATCCTCTTTTTCAGATTCGCATGCATTTCGAACACCCTGTTCAACTTTCTTCTTGATGCGATCAATCAGATCGTCCGTAAAACCATTCAATTTGAAGATGCTACGAATACGAGAAGCAGCCTTTTCATACAAATGGCTAGCTGAGCAAATTCTTAAGGCTCTATAAAACAAAGAGCGAATGGCTGCGGTTTTATAACTGATTGGTGCATATGCAACAGAAGGAGTATTGACTCCCGTGTTAGTGTCCTTTAAATGAAAGTCAATTTCAAATTTGCTATTCTTGAGAGTGAGGTTAGTATCAAGAAAAGTAAGAGACTTTTCGACACTTTCTGGTTTCTAGTCCGGAACCAGTGTTTTTTATCTTTCACATATCAATGAAGAGACTGGGTACACTTAAATGCAATATATATACATATATATATATATATATATATATATATATATATATATATATATATATATATATGACTTTTAATATGACAGCATTCTCTTGGTTCACATGTTGGCGATGAACAGTGATTCGATGATGGTATGAATCTCCTGTTTGCCCAATATAATATTCACCACAAGAACATTCGAGTTTGTAGATAACATTTGAAGATTTGCAATTTATGTTTGATTTTATTTCGAACGTCTTGCTTACTTTGTTGAAATATGTGAATTTTCCAGTTTGGATAATGTCACAAGTTTTACACCTTTTGTCATTGCATTTAGAAATTCCATGCATCGTTTTACGGTTATTACTACATAATGATGAAAGCAATGATTTCGGTTGTTTGTATGATGATTTTAAAGTGCAATTTTTAAAAGAGTTATTCATGTTCAGATAGTTAAATGTCGGTTTAATGAGATGACTGAAGATATCTGGGTTGTTCCTATTATAAGTATGAACAAATGTTATTGTTCTTTTATTGTTTTCTTCGTTTTGTTTTTTCTCTGATATTGCACCACTTTCGGCTTTAGTTATAGCATCGTCAACGAGTGATGGAGGGTAGTTTAATTTGATTAAATGATGCTTCAATTCCCCATATCTTAACTCTCTATTTTGTTGATTAGATACAATTCTTTTTATTCTATTAGCCAAGTTATATGGAATATTATGGAGAACGTGTTTAGAGTGGGCAGAATGGAATGGCACATATGACATGGTGTCCGTCGATTTTCGATATAGATCTGTACTTATTGTATTATCCTCATTTTTATTTACCAATACATCCAAAAGGTTCAACGCTTCATAACTTTTATCGCACGTAAAATTGATTGACGCATGAAGATTTTGTAGCAGATTAGAAAAAATGGACTCAAGTTTCGACCAATCATTTCGAGTAGAATAGTTTTGACCAAGGAGGTCTAGATATCTATAATTGTACAGGAGGCAGAATGACGCTTTCTGTGGGAGAGCTTCGAAGGCCTGTTGCAGAGATAGGATAGTTCAAATTCTACTTGCTTATGCATGCTAAAGCAATAGACAGTTTTGAAATTTATCTTGCATTGTCTAACCAGGGTCAAAGTTACTTCATTCATTCTTGATAATGAATAAATGCAGTGTTCACAGGAGCAAAATTAATTATAAATCGAATAGGATTCCCTATATCTCAGTATACCGCGTACCAGGAAAAACGCTTCATGGAAAACGTTGGATTGATTACATTCCTAATACTCTGACAATAACAAAAAGTATTCGAATCTGCTGGAATAGTTGGCCATCGAGGGGAATTTTCATGACAAGAAAGGCACGATTTTTAGACTATAAGATATACCAAATGTATTCAGTTGTAATAAGAATAGAAGCAGTTTCAATAGAAGTAGCAGACGAGATCGATTCATTCGAAAAGCCCGATGGCATCAAAGGATCTGCTTTTTTTAATGATGAGCTGCTTATCAACTTATCTGACGAATGCATCCAAATGTTTCGGCTGATTAATGATGACTTTATACAGTTTTCTACAAAAATTGATAAATTCATGAATGTCTCTGTGAAGTCATGAGGAGATCTTCGTGATTTTCTCGGATTCCAACAACATATTCAAAGATGGTCTCATCTCGAATCAATCATTAATCACGCAAAAATCATGTCACCTCGTGAGCGATAAAACTAAGCATATTGTCCTTTAACATAAGAACTTCCAAACTGATCAACTCTATTTCCTAATTGACAGTTATCAAATTTGTCATTCAATGCTAATCGATATTCTACTACGGTTGCAACTCAGTTATTTCTTGTTATCGTGCAAGGTATTGAACATTAAGACAATACCTACATCTTTCGCATCCCGATACTTTGAAAAAAAAGTTGTGATCTCTCTGGGTTTGGGTCTACCGATGACGTTCGTGAGACGCTTAATATCTCCTCTGAGTTGCATGGTATGCAAAAAGATTGGGTAATCATATTCGACGAGACATATGTCAAACATTCAATACGTTTGCTGGAAACTATCTGATCGGGTATTCCCATAGAGGTAGTCAGAAGACGGTGAAGCCTGCCCGGGCAATCCTTGTTCTCATGATAAGTCACTTGATTGGAGAAAAGTCTTCAGCACCAAGACTGATGCCTGTTTTCTTACCTTGAAGACTGAATTTTTATACTCAACTGATAGCTTTGATAAAAGTCATTTCAGAATGTGGGGACGAGCGAAAGCTTTGATATATGTGATTGCCATGCCACAATATGACAAGCATTATTATATGAATATCCTCCTTGTGATCCGAGTTCATCTTGGAAAATAAAGCATCCGACTGATGTTTGATTATACCTTCTCTTTTATCCGAAATATCTGATGAAGAACATACGCAACCATCGGATCATAGAATGTCACAAAAAATTGACTCTGATATTCTTAGGGAGTAAACGCAAAATCGCAGGTGCGTGAACAAAAATTCGACAAAACTTACAAAATTTTGCAAATTCATTCAGTGTTGTGATATGCTCCTATCTGTGTAACAGGCCTTCGAAGCTCTCCCACAGAAAGCGCCATTCTGCCTCCTGTACAATTATAGACATCTAGACCTCCTTGGTTTTGACATATTGAGCTGCTTCATAGTTTTGAGCTATTCAGTCCCTTCCATTCAATATTTCAATACTATTCTGTTATCAATTGAGATATCAAATAAAACTGATTACAAGAGCTGGCGAAAAAGTAATATCATAGCTGTCGTCACAAATAGCTGTCGCATACTTCTCTTATATATACTCAGTGACAAAAAGAATGAAACAAGTCCTGATATGAATACTTATGACTTAAACTTGGCTGTACTGTACGTTTGTTTGTTGTTTGTAAAAGGAGAACTCGAATGCTTTACTCAAAAACATTTAATTTGATACTCATGATTTTATCAACTTAAGTTAGAAACGGGTGTGACCACCGCGATCATCCAAACAGGCATCGATGCGTGAGGGCATGGATGAGCACAGTCGCTGGATGAATGCCAGGTCTAAGAGGTTCCACTGCTCGATCAGTCTGTCGGCCAACATCTTCAAAGACACTGGTGGGTGGTTGTACCTCTCCCTCACTCTGCGACCAAGTTCATCCCAGCAGTGCTCGATGGGGGAGAGGTCGGGAGAACGTGAGGGCCATTCCAAGGTTGGGATTCCACTGCTTGCTATCCTGTTAGAGACCACTGAAGCGCGATGGGGCCTTGCGTTGTCATCCTGAAAAATCAATTGATTCGATGTCACTGCTGGAACCACGACCGGTGTCACGATCTCGTCGGCATATCGCTGTCCTGTCAATGTTCCTTTCACTACGATTGCTGGTGTTTTTCCATTGTGCCAGATACCGGCCCAAACCATGACACTACCGCCGCCGTACCGGTCGTGTTCTTTGACGCAACATGGAGCAAATCGTTCACTTGGCAAGCGATGATCACGGATCCGACCATCGTTGAAATCGAGAGTAAACCTCGATTCATCAGTCCAGAGCACACGTTCCCACTGACTGTCACTCCACGACTGATGACCTTGACACCACGTCACTCGTCTCCTTCGATGTTCCAGGCTCAGCGGAATTCTCACAGCGGGTCGTCGAGACTGTATACCAGCTTCTCGCAATCTTCGATATGCAGTTCGAACGCTACAGGCAACGTTCCCAGCAACCTTCCAGTACACAATTAGCTTCGGGACGGACACAAATCTGTTTCTTTTAGCAGCTAAAACTAACCGTGCATCTGTCCGCTTGGATGATACCCTTGGTCTTCCTGATCCGTTCTTCTTTTCCACATTTCCTTCTGCTTTCCAACGACACCACCACCTCCATACAACGACCCTTGAAATTTTCAATTCTTTCGCAACAGTTGTAGAACTTTGCCCACAACGCATCATCCCAATTGCCATTCCTCTGGTAAAGTTATCGTGCGCCATTTCATAAGTCAAATCTGGTCAGCAGTAGGTGGTGATTCTGTTCAACTTCTAACTGTTACTGTGATCAATATCAAATTTTGAAATTTGATGGTCCTATTTCATTTCCTTTATCATATGGAGTTCAATGGTGATACATAGAAAGCGAGATATCATCTCAAACCATAGAAAAAAATGAAACAAACTTCCATTCAAGTCAATGATAGTTGGTTTCATTATTTATGTCAGTGAGTACTTATTTTGATCTAAAACATCAACTTGTCGGCCATGAATGGAAAAAATCAATTTTACTAGACTTCTTCGCCGACGATTATTATATATGGCTGGCTTGATGACAATGGCAAAAGTTACGCGACTTCCGAAAAAATTTACTCTCATCAAAATTTGGTTTGTTTTTGCATCAGAATATTTTATGATGTGATTCAAAATCAAATTGGTCGACAAAAGTCTACTATACTACCTATACATTCAAGTATTAGAATAAACTATATATAGAGTTGCAGATGCAGGAAAAAGCACTGTCAGTGCAGCAATTGGAATTGTATAAAAATGGGATAAGTAGCAGCTCAGTTCGCTCTTCAGTTCATGAGCGGCAAATTCTTAGTTCAGTTCAGTGGTAGCAGTTGGAATCCCTAAGTTCACTCGTTCACTCACTCAGAAGTTCGAATACACTGGCCCCCATACAAAAGTGATGCGGGGATGTAATTAGGATGACTCTTGGAGGGTTGGGCTAGATTCTTGCTTTTGGATTCCATCACTACGAACCCTCGTGTGCATCTTAGCAATGTTGCAAGTAGAATTTGAGATGATATTTATTGTCAATTGCTTTCACAATTTTTTGGTCCACAGTGAATTATTCAAGTCTCAAATCAAAATTAATGAGCCATCTGAAGGATGCGAATTGTTTTCTGGGAAATATAGCTATTTATTGGCAGCTAAGTTTAGTTAAGTTATCATTGCTTGTAATTAATTAATGTACTTTGTGATTGTCCATTCCAATTCATTACATCCGTGAGTTCAGTTCAGAGTCACTACAGCTATTCCAGTTATTGGAGTACATTGTAGCTACTTCACCTCACGTCCAAATTTATACCAGCTAGCGTCAGACTACACATTGACCGAAATAAATGGTTTCTGTCTGGTCTTACTTTGCATGATTTTGTAACGCAAAAACAGAGAACTTGATTTCTGTTTCACTATAGATGAATTCAGCGTAAATAAGTTTCACACTAACAGTTAGATAGACGGCTCGAAATTCAAAATTTTTTTATTCAAATTTAAACTAATGCAGGAATACCTGGAGCGGACAAGTTTGGTGAAGTGTACACTGTAAACCGCACGCTCCTTATGCTACCTCTTGCTCTAAACGTTGTGAGTTTCTGAGTTGCTGCACAACAATGGGCGTGGAGGTGGAAAATTCTACGGTTTAACCATATTGCTAAGTGAACCCCTGATGTTAGGACGCTGTCGTTATGAGTAATATAAAGATTACTAAAATTCCAAAGCCCCTAATGTTTCTCGAGATGCTTACTAACATTCGGGGTCCCTAGTATTCTTGATTAGTGCCTTGCATTCGGAGATTTTTCAGCTTACTTTAAGAGCGCACGGTTATCCAATTTTGCTCGGATCTTTCCCGGCCTTCAACAATGGAATAGTTTCGCCATAATCCGTCCATCCTGGGGCACCATTCCCTCACGAAAACCCCGCTCAAACAAGCGATGATGTTGTTCCGAGGTCTTCTATTCTGAAATACGCAGATGACATTCAGTTTTACATAGAAGTCAAGCGTGAATATCCTCACGATGGGGTCGACTGGTTACTGCAGGCTGCAGGTTCGTTCGCCGCTTGGAGTTCACTACGTGTGTGTGGAATCCCCTTCCTGCACAGGATATTGACCTTGATCGAAATGTCCCAACTGCGGTTTTCTCGTGACATGATATAATTTATCGGGGCATTCCTTCGAAGAACGCTTCCGAATCATAAGAATTCCAAACCTACAACTTCTTCGCCGTGCTTTCGACTTGATAGCCGCATACACAGTTTTTCATTCCCTTCTTCGCTGTGATCCACATTGGTCGACACATCTTGCACTCAACTTACAAATGTTTTACAATCCTGGGCAATGTCGCTGGGAGGAATCATAAGATGCCCTCTCTGCAAGACATCCGCATTCTGAACTGCTTCCGCAGTATCTCTTGATGTGGTCAGACCAAATACTTACTTTGGGTCAGACATTGTACAGGTACGTCCTAATGATTGACTTCTTTGCAGCAGCATCAAAAAGTAGAAAAATTAAGATCACAACCTGGACAGCCTATAGACGTATAGGGCCTACTGTGTAACTGAATACGTCATATAACCATATCAGGTAAATTTTTGTGCAGAATAGACAAACCTGGACAATATGTGAATGTACGGTTGATCGGTTTCCCGGTCTACTCGGCCATCGATTCGAACGAGTAGCCTTATAACCTAGAAAGTTTTAAGGAATGAGATAACTATAAGCCATGCAGTTCTACTAATGATTTTGAATCAAACATGTGCACGCTAGAAGATGCAAATTAATACAGCTTTTGTTATTGTAGGTCTACATATTCAGTATTCAGACAAATATCTATAGGCCTGCTGTTTTAGGACCTGTACATAGGCCCTTATCATTCCCACTCTAACAATTTTGGTTTTCACTGGTTAGCTGGAAAACCAAATGACTTGTTTTGGTTTCCTAGAAAACTAATCCCGCAATGATTTGCTGGAATAACTTTAGTTTGCAATTATTTAATTTACAATCCTTTGTTACATGTACTGATTCGAATCCTACTTATCTGGCAAGAATTCTATATGTTTCCTACCATAACCTGTGAAACCCACCATTTCCTAGGAAAAAAACTGGCAGGTTTTGTAGGAACATCAGTAATAGCTCTATTCTTGATAGGATCTCAATGGGAAACACCAGAGAAATACAGATTGTTTCATAAAAAATGGATCACCCTTAAACATCGCCTTAACTTCAACTTTGTCTAACTCCGCCAAACTAGAACGAATTTCTCTGAAATTTGGAAGATATGTCAGTTGTGCTTACTAATATCATTGTTGGAAATTTCAAGCATGAATATTGAGTT
Organism: Prostheceraeus crozeri; assembly: GCA_907163375.1. Taxonomy (NCBI): domain Eukaryota; kingdom Metazoa; phylum Platyhelminthes; order Polycladida; family Euryleptidae; genus Prostheceraeus; species Prostheceraeus crozeri. Next base: position 19,139 of record CAJQUW010002525.1, on the reverse strand, counting down.
GTTTTCCTGTTATAGATAAAAAAGTGGTAGATAATTTGATCTTCATTTAGCAATGTTACACAAAATCATACCTCACTCTTACAAAATTACATTTGTTTCCTTTGTTATGTAATATGTTGTTCTACAAGCCAAAAGCTATCAAGCAAAACAAAAATAAAGAAAATCGGTCAATCAGAGCCAGTATAGCACCATTATTCATCAACAATAATGTAACTGCTACATGTGATTAACTGGACTTCATGTTCCATAGCTTCCTGACTTCGTTGCGGTGGTGTTGGCTGCACTCCTGATTGCTTTCAGCTAGAAATCTATCTCTTGCCGGTTGAAAACAATACAAAGCACAAATGAACAATAACGAGATCGCATTCACAAAAGGCAAAGTGCCAGCCTTGCTGGAACTAGGGTCTTCTTTGCGAGCTACAAGCAAGCGACTAAATGTCCCTTACACAAATGTGCATCGATGGCATAATGATGATTTTTGACTCTGTCGTAAAGAGGGCTCTGGCCGTCCACGCAAAACATCCAAACGTAGAGACCGCCTAATTTTGAGATTTGTTAAAGTTGATCCAAGTCTCTCGTTAACTGAGATGGCTGCACTAGTCTCGTCTATTTCTAAGTCCACTATTCGTAGAAGACTTATTGAGTCGAATTTCAAGAGCTGTAAGAGGCCCTCTCAGATCGAATTATCAGATCAGCATACAAAAAGACGTCTCAGATGGGCAATGAGTCATTGTCACTGGCGAAATCAATGGGATCGGGTTGTCTGGTATGATGAGGCATCAGTCCGTCTGAAGGATAGTGATGGTCGATTGAGATTATGGATAAAATCTGATCAGGAAATTCCGAGACATTTACATCGTCCCCGGGTACAAGGTGGTGCGACTCTACTGATTTGGGCTGGCATTTGGACCAATGGCCGCTCTGAACTTCACATACAGCAAGGAACCATGAATTCTGAACGCTATGTGAATGTTTTACGAATGAACATTGGCCAAATGACAGATCAACTTGGTGATCCATCGACTTGGTTATTTATGGATGATAATGCTACGTGTCACAGGAGTAGTAGAGTCAACTTATGCAAGTCTCAATTAGGGCTTAGGACATTATCTTGGCCAGCTCGTTCTCATGATCTGAATCCTATAGAAAATGTATGGAGTATTCTAAAACGTAATGTTCGTCGTTCACTGCTACCTACAGATGGCGTATCACAACTTACGTCTCTGTTAAAAAGAGAGTGGAGAAAGTTAGATCAGTCAAAAATCAACGACATCATCGAATCAATGCCTAGACGAATTGGTAATGTCATTGACAATCAGGGTAGGGCCACAAAATATTAGCTTCTTAAGAACCGTTACTGTATCATAGCTTATCAGATTATATAAGGACATTTAAATATATTAGGGACATGAAATAACATGAAAAATGCTTTCTGCATCATACTTATGTTTTATTTAGTCAAATTTTAGGATGATCCACTTTTTATGAAACAGACTGTATAATTGACTAGAACAGGATCCTAATAGGAATCATCAGAGAAATAGATTTCTCACGTTTTACTATATCGTCAGTGATGACGTGATGATCCTTTCACAAGGCTTCAACCGACCTCGATTTCGCCAGACGACGGATATCTAAGACTTTATTATTTAAGAACGTCGATATCGAAAAACGTTATTATTTTGAATACAATCAATCGACATCGTCATTCATTTGTTGGTGAACTTCGAAGACGGTGAGTTAGTGTGCAGTGAAAGAGTGAATGATGTAGAAAAATTGTATTTCAAGTTTGTTTATAGGACCAAAATGTCTGTTGTACTTATCTTTTCATTGTAATTTCTTAAACCGGTTCTTGGGGGTAGGAACCATCTCCACACCTCTCTAGGAGTAGCTGGCCTGTTTTTATACCACTTACGAAGGGTGATTGATAAGTTCGCGGCCTGACATAGAAAGCTTAAAGCCAGGCCATTATGCACATGTGGATTGATACAATGGAATGTGCTGACGGCGCATGACGAGTGATCAGTCGATCCGGTGAACTGTTGGTAAACCACAGCTACTTAACTTCAGTTACTAACTTATCAGTCAGTTAGTCAGATAAGTGTTGCGTAAGATGGATCACGTTTCAGATCGAGCTGTCATTCGTTATCTCGGCTTGAAAGGACTCACACCAAAGGAGATTCATGATGATAAAGTTGGAACACTTGGTGAGAAAGCTCCGTCCTACACCACAGTCAAGAAGTGGGCTTCAGAATTCAAGCAAGGAAGAGAGAGCTTGGAAGATGATCCCCGTTGTGGAAGACCAGTGACAGTGAGCACAGAAGATGTGATCGATCATTTTCAAAAGATCATTCTTGATGATCGCCGTACAACCGAGCGAAAGATTGCCTTCGAACTGAAGATTTCACAAGAGCGTGTCCATAACATCATCCATCATGAACTTGGCATGAACAAAGTTTCCGCTCGATGGGTGCCACGACTGCTCACACCAGAGAACAAACGAGCCCGCTTTCTCATCTCAAGGGACAACCTGGCGCTGTTCGTAAGAGATCCTGAAAATTTCATGGACCGGTTCATTACGATGGATGAGACTTGGGTTCACCACTATCAGCCAGAGTCGAAAGAACAATCGAAACAATGGAAGCACCCAGGATCACCAACTCCGCGGAAAGCCAAGGTCACCAGGTCCGCGGGAAAGGTCATGGCCTCCATTTTTTGGGATTCGAAGGGAGTTTTGTTGTTGGACTTCCTAGAGACTGGTCGGACAATTACTGGCGAGTACTACGCTCATTTGTTGCAGCAGTTACGAGTGCAGATCAAGATCAAGCGGAGAGGGAAGCTCACGAAAGGCGTGCTCTTCCATCAAGACAATGCGCCTGCTCACACCTCCGCTACCGCCATGTCTGCCATCCAAGGTTGTGGGTTTGACATCATTTCCCATCCACCCTATTCTCCTGATCTGGCACCATCGGACTTTCATCTCTTCCCAAAAATGAAATTGGAGCTCATTGGTCAGCACTTCGCATCCAACAGTGACGTCATGGAGGCCGTTGAGGAGTATCTGGACTCCAAAGACTCACACTTCTATGAGCAAGGGATCCGCGCATTGCAGCACCGTTGGGTTAAGTGCGTTGATTGTAGGGGAGATTATGTCGCAAAATAAATATGTATCGTATGAGAAATATGCTTTTTTCTATATCGGGCCGCGAACTTTTCAATCACCCCTCGTATACTAATTTATATTTCACTAAAGAGAGCTGTTCATAAAAAACGGACCATCTAAATTGTGACTAAGTTCAATCGATTCTCATGCCTTCCAGTCTGGTCAGACATGAGCGCGTCATGCATCATTCGAAAGCTCACATTCTCAGCTTTCAAATAAGCTATCATAAACTTGTATCCGTTATTGTCGCTTGGACAGTAGTCAAAACGTAAATATCGCTCAATTTACAGCTCGTTATCTTTCAATAAGAAAATACATGTATGTGAGCATGATTATTAATGAATCAGACACGAGGAGAACGAGCATTCTCTGAGCTTTCTTTTGATGTATGGCTCATCGAAATCGATGGATCGGGAGAGAAATAGTGATGCCGTAAAATTATCAAAAAATCACATTGTTTAAGATGAAAAGTAATTGAAAATATCATATTCGGCCAATTTTTCATTAAAAGGTTTTCGTGTTTGGTCTCTTTAGAATCCTTACGATGCAAGAAGTAAGAATAATGTAAGTGTTATTCAAATCAGTTCAAAAGTTCTTTTTCAAACTTCATTCAACATTTTCTCATGACAGCTTAAGCTCGCGAACACCGTTGCAAGGTCAACATTGTTGACTCCAGAGATGGAAACCGGCCGCCGGCCTTACCGGTGTAGGTTGGCACAGTCCAGCTTTTACTGTTTTTATGTAATCAGCAAATTTATCACCAAGCAAGAGATTTTGTGTTAAGGGAGCGTCTTTTGATCACTCAGTGAAGCCAATTTAACTTTACGTTCTCTACTTTTTCTTTTTGTCTAAGAAATGGATTTCTCGTAAACTTTTTCTTGTAAAAATTTTTATATTCAAGTTCTATTGAATGAATTAGGTTTAAATCCAGGCTATCCTTTGCCGAACGGTGATAATACATATTCTCTAGTGAATGATAATATTGATGATATCATCTTCTGATTACATTGGTGAACATTTCAGCATTAACTGCACTGACAAAAATTGTAAACTTCCAAAAATGTTCTGGTTGCCTAAGATGCACAAGAATCCATACAAATTTCGTTTTATAGCTGGTGCTAAAAGTTGTAGCACGAAACAGCTATCTGTTATCATTAACAAGGAACTGGCGATTATCCGTCAGCATTTTAAGAATTATTGTGACTCGATCCGCAATAATAGCGGGATTAATTGCTTTTGGAGTTTCCTTTCAAGCATCGAATTCCCCAAAAAATAGGAAATAAAAATATTTTTGATCTTCATGTGTTTGATTTTTCTACACTATGTACTAATTTGAAGCGAATAGAAGCTAGCAATCATATTTTTGCTTTGTTAGACATAATTTTCAGCAAGAAATTTATGTGCATTAGTTACGACAAAAGTTTTCTTTCAAACATTAGATATAGTGGTTATTGCATTTACGAAAGACTCGTTCAAAGCTGCTGTTAAGTTTATTATATAAGAGGCGTTTATCACTTTTGGAGGATTTGTCTTTAGACAGTATAAGGGAATCCCTATGGGTGGTAATTGACACGGCCCTCTTCTAGCGGACCTCTTCTTGTTTCACTGCGAGTACAAATTTATGACTAATTTAATTCGCGGTGATAGAATTGGACTTGCAAGGCTCCTCTCGAATACATCAAGGCATATTGATGATTTTTTTATAGTTAACTACAAATTCTTCGATAAGTTAATAAATACCTCAGGTTTACCACATTGGATTGGAAGCCAACCGATGCGGTAATAACAATAAAGTTATTGACTGCTTAGACGTTAAAATTAACGTGTGTGATTCTGGTGAAATTGACGATAGTAGTAAGCAAAACTCCACTTCTGGACCGCGCAAGATGGCCGCCATCGCTGAGTCCCCCCCCTCTGGCACGGCAGAGTGTCGTGGTCGGCCGCCGTGGTGCTTCGTGTCTGAGTCCCCCCCCCTCTGGAACGACAGAGGTTGTGGTCTGTCGTGGTGTGCGGGCCAGGTGGGTTCACGTTCACAACATGTTCGCTGACTCCCCCCCCCTCTGCAACGACAGAGTGTGAGACTCGAGTGAGTTGGTCCGACCGCCTGGTTGACGTGGGCGACCGCCAGGATTAGTCTTGAGGCTATAGTGTATGATGTTTTTGGTGCAATCTGCTGAATGTTGGGTTGTAAAATGGGTTGTTTCGAGTGGAAGGAGTGGTCGGATGAGAAAACGGAGGTCGGATTCGTGTTCAGCGTGAAATTCTGCATCGGTAGGGTGAGTTTCAAGGCAATCGGTGAGAAAAAATTTTTCTTCAAAATTTTAACAGAGTTAGAATTTGGGACGTTTTGGTGTGTAGCGTCCAAACGAAGCATCGGATGAGAAAACGGAGGTCAGATTCGGATTCAGCGTGAAATTCTGCATCGGTAGGGTGAGTTTCAAGTCAATCGGAGAGAAAAAATTTTCGGCTGACGTCCCCCCCCTGGACAGCTTGCTTCCAGTGGACGGATTTTGTCGTGCCATAGCTCGTTTGAAAGCTAAGAGTGAGACAAATTCACTGAAAGAATCGGCTTGTTCCTATCTGCCTTCGTTTAGATGTGAGACGCCATTTAAGATTTTGGGACATTGGCGAAAAACGACAGAGTTAGAATTTGGGACGTTTTGGGCTGTAGCTTCAAAACGAAGCATCGGATTGGAAAACGGATTTCAGATTTGGAATCAGCTTGATGTTATTGTCCAATGAGGATCATCATCCAATGAGAATCAAGCATTTCTTTATAAATAGCGAGCCTTCCACAGTGAGAATCATTCCATCGTTGAATCACACGAGTGACGGACGCACATTTTCTCTCTCTCTCTAGTTCCCTGTTCTATTATCCAACTAAAATGGGAAGTCGCTACTTCCCTCCCTCTCCTCCCTTGAACGTAAACTTAATACAATCTTTTTTCATTTTCAGGCATCTACTCCATCTGCTGCACTAGTAGGACAAAATGGCGGTCAAACGTTACAAGGTTCGCTACGGTCAGATCATCTACAACTGAGGCCAGTGGAAGAAACATCCAAGGTACATAATCCTACACCGCTACAGCGTAAATTTAAACAAGCCTTGCGTTATGATGATCATAGCGTAGTACTCCAAACGGGAATGCTCCCTTCCACGGATGTCAAGATAATGCACAATCAGTATGGGGACTACATACTGATCCCCGTGAGTCCGTACATTCGCCACCAACTTGATATTATTGAGGAGTACGTGACATTAAATATGGACATTCCTACTCCTCTTGCTCAAGAGTGGAAGCCGAGAGATGACAAGGATACTCCCTATAGAAAGATTTGGGATGGTAATCACATTTGCCTACCGGTATCACATTGGTGTACTTACTATAAGAAGGATGGAGATCATTCAATACCCATCAGATGTGATGAGCTCGGAGAAGGTACTTGGGATATCCTTTTCGAAGTGAATGGGCTATATTATGGTCGACACAAGGATAATAAAATAGCCTCTCTCTCCATGCATATGGAATCCATCCTATATATTCCAAAACCACCCAACGTGGACGACATAATTGATCAAATCCTTAACAGCAGTGGTACGAAGCGCAAGTCGGAGAAGAATGCTGCATCAAAACGCAAATCAAAGAAGGAGAATTACTAGTCCTTTCCTAACTCTACCCTATGACAATTCGCTTATGTGCTTTGAGTGTCGTAGACGTGGTCTTATTAGATACATTTTACTTCTTCGTTGCCATCATATCATTTGTGTATTTTGTCGTGAAAAGCATCGTTGTAATTCTTCATTTTGTAATATGTTATAGAACGCTTCCTTAGATGTGTAAATTTCCGTTTTAGGCTTCTATCATCATTTTTATGGATTGTGAGGGTGAACCTGTACAGGAGCTCAGTGCTATTGCTATGAACAATTGGACATATCAGATTGTTAGTGTCTATCATCAACATGCCAACTGCGATCCCAATGTTGATCAATGGGCGAGAAAACACATTCATGGACTTAATCTGAAATATTTGCAAGACTATGGCTTTTCTTGTGAAAGTGCTCTTCTTATTGACTTTAAACGATGGTTAGCTGCTTTCAATGTTATACGCATCTTTTGTAATAATCCTGGTAAGGAGAGGAAAGTATTTCCCAATCTAATCATTGATGATATTTTGCTCCCGCCTTGGGATAGTAGAGTGAATCAACATTATCATGAAGTCACGAAACGTTTTAAGGATTTGTGTGTTCCTATTTTGTCTGTTCGTTGTAGTAGCTACGTTCATAACCAATGCTTCTTTCCTCCTTACCTCAACACTGCCAAAGTCCTGTATGGTTATCATTGCTCGCTGTATGATAGTTATCAGCTGTATCTATTTTATCTCTTTCAAACCATTGATTTATAATGCATGCTTGTTACCGTTATTCAATAAATGTTACTATGAGAAGAGTTGTTTTCATGCAATGGATGGGTTAGATAAAGGGCTATCATGTCTTTCTCAAACGACTGCGGAACATTACGTTTTCATAGGCAAAGTTTAAAAGGAGCTGTTCAAGATTATGTGATAAAATTTCATAAAGATGAGACCGACATCGAAGCAGTGGTTGATGATGCTAGCACTCTATTTCTAGAGTTAATGAATACATTCTCTGATAGCATTATCATGGCGCGATTAGTTGCGAAAATTAAGTTTAGTCATTTTGGAAAGGAAGAGGTGGAAACTCGCTCTTTCCATTTTGCTTCTTATTCAATGGAAGTGGTAGATCACCCCGAAGAATTTTTTAAAAGACATATGATAAAAATTGCTGAACGTCTTAACGCATTTAACCATCATGGTAGCAGTCTAGTGATTGAAGCGATTTCAGATATTCACATTCAACTTTCCATAAAGAAAAATTGAAAATGCAGTGGTACTTGATTGTAGCACAACTGGTTTTCGAGCTATGTCTGCTCACTCTCGAAGTATATTCCTTCTGTACATGCGTCTATTATTTAGAAAAGGCTAGCAAATTCATATCTTCAAAAAGACTTGCTATAGACATCAGTAACGGTGAAACTATGTGTTGCGATGTATGTAAGCGAAAGGATGGAAATGAAAAGCGCATCTTCAAGAGATGTAAGCATGCTTTTTGTCAACGCTGTTTCATACGTAATTGCATTCAACTTTGCCAATGTAACCACTGTGATATTGCTCATTTCGAGTGTCACTTATGTCGCAATAGTTAGTACCTATGCAAATGTGGTAAAGATAGGTTTTAGCAAAGACTAACACGGAAAATGGCGAAACGTAAAATGGCGAAACGTAAAAGTCAAAAGTTTTCTTCAGCCATTCAAGCTCTCCGACGAATGAAAGCAAATCAGCGATACAATGCTATACGACATGCTAACGATAAATTCATTTGTGAAATTATTTCTCATGTGAGGAAGTTGAGGACGAAGAAATTAGCGCCAAAACAACGAAAGTTACTTAAGCGATATGCTACGAAATTGCGTTTCATCTCCAATCCTAAAGTCACCCTTCAAAGAAAGAGGAAAACTCTAACACAAAAGGGCGGTTTCCTTTCAGCAATACTTCCAATGATAGCTCCTCCCGTGGGCAACCTATTGGGTAATATCTTTGGCTCTAAGCGTTAATTATGCAAATGTTGAATCTCAAAGTGATAAAATGGATTTCAGACTTCAATGTGATAAAGTTCTGACTGTATCAGGTCCATCTCATGCAGGTAAAACTGTTTTCACGCTGAATTTATTGGATAAAAGAAGGGAGTTGTTTAAGGAACCTATCAATCGAGTGATTTGGTGTTATGGTATTTATCAACCGTCGCTGTTTCAGGAATTGCAAAGTCGCAACTTTATTCGACATGAAGGAATTATTGCAGTGGATAAACTTCAGTCTAATGATGTTGTTGTATTGGATGATTTATTAAAAGAAAGTAAGAATTCAAAAGATGTTACAGATATGTTCACTCGCGCAGCACACCATAAAAGGTGTTTTATCATCTATATTACACAAAATTTGTTTCCTGATGGAAAAGAAGCTCGTACACGAAACCTGAATACACACTATTATGCTATTTTCAAGAATCAATAAACCATTTACTTATTTCTGACCTTTACGCAAGAGAGTTCCGGAAGAATTTAGATTTCGAAGTGATATTTTGAAAACTCCCATGATTATCTACAAACTATGAGTTCTTATTCTCGCATGATTGTTATTCCTCAGGATGAATATGTACAATTGACTGCCATGCAGCAAGTAAAGCAACCTCTTGCAAATCAAATGTATAGGAAAGAAATAGATTATCAGCAAAATGTTCACATCAAAGATCCACATCGTGCTGTATTATTACAATCGGAAACTGTTGAGCAATTGAAAAACTTGAAGAATAAGATGCGTGACTCTGTATCGACTGCTACACCTTTAGCATCTCGCGCACATGCCATATCTCTTTTCAACAGTATTGAACCCCATCTCAATGTAAATGATAGAGGAGAAATCATTACAGATGAAAATAAAGTGATTGATGCTTCACGTTATGAAGACTTGATTCAGTATGCGACACGTAGAAAGCGCCGTCAGGGCTATGTTCCACCTGGTTGGTCATACTTTCTTAAACTATTGAAAAAGCATAATGTGCCAAAATTTGCTTTGAATAATGAGACATTGAAAGAACTTGATTCAACAGTGGCTACTACTCCAATGCTTCAGACGATGAAAATGCCAACAAATTGGTTTAAGGCGTCACCTGCTACATCCCCTCCCACACTCACTAAGCAAACAAGAGGAAGAACTCGACGTAGATCTACATCGCCACTAAAACTGGTAAAAGGAAAACGTAAAACAGCTCCTCCCAGGAAATACATGTTCTCAGACTATTAATATGAAGCAGATGTGTTGCTTGCCATGTAATGAGCCGCCAGAGGTGAATGTCGTTGTCACTTGCACTTGCTGCGCCAGCTCTCATAATGAAACCCCTAAGCAATGTGAACACGATCGCAAAACCGCTAAAGCTAAATGCTGCAGTTGTTGTAAATGTAGACAGGGAAGAAAACAAAAAGATGAGAAGGAGGAAAAAGAGTCAGTCGTCATCGACTGAACGTTTGAAGTCAATCTATTATGATGTAAAACATCCGGCAGGATTTGCATCTATCAAGAAATTATCAAAAGCGAGTGGTCTTCCACAATCACAAGTGAAACGATGGTTAAAGGGTCAGGCTACCTATACACTCCACAAACAAGCGAAAAAGAAGTACCGCACCCGCCATTATATTGTTCATGACATCGATGAACAGTGGCAAGCAGATTTGTGCGATGTTGCCTCCATTTCAAAACATAACTCGGGTAATAATTTTATTTTAACCGTCATTGATATTTTCTCACGTTATGCGTGGGCTCAACCTTTAAAAACTAAAGAAGGGAAAGGAGTAGCAAAAGCATTCCAAACAATTTTTCGAGAAGGTCGCATTCCAAAAAGAATTCAGAGTGATCAAGGAAAAGAGTTTGAAAATCAGCATGTGACAAGATTATTTGAGAGGCATGACATTGAGTTGTCTAGTGTAAAGAGTGCCTATAAAGCTGCACTCGGTGAACGTTTTAATCGCACATTAAAAAATCGCTTGTGGCGACATTTTACTGCCAACTTGACACAAAATTGGACAAAGGTTCTACAAGATACACTGCATGCCTACAATCACTCTATCCATCGTTCTATTGGACTCAGACCAGTAGATGTAAATGCTGACAATGTAGATAAAGTGCGCGAATCATTCCAACGTAAACGCACTCATGTGAAAAGTGATGTGAAAATTGGCGATAAAGTTCGTATCTCAAAAGTGAAAAGTGTTTTTGCTAAAGGGTACCTCCCGAATTGGACAGAGGAGGTATTTACGGTATCAAGGATTAATCAAAAAGACTCTCCGACCACCTACAAGTTGAAAGATTACGATAATGAAGAAATTGAGGGTAGCTTTTACCGCGATGAGATTGAGGTAGTCACTGAAAGTGAAACATATTTGGTAGAGAAAATCATTCGATGTAAAAAACGACAAGGTGAAGAATGGTGTCTTGTTAAATGGACTGGTTATCCTTCAAGTATGAACTCTTGGATGCGTCGTGCCGACATCTTTCATCTAAGTGATCGACAGTGATTCATGCAAAGTTGTAACTAACAATGTTTAGGGTTTGAGCTATGAATCCAACTGCCTCATTTTATTCACGACCCTCCTATGTAAGTGGCGGAGGACAAATTTACATCGGTGCTCGCCGCCAACGTGGAGGTAGCATACTTGGTGCACTGAAATCTGTTGTAGCACCTCTCATATCCAATGTCGGTAGATCTTTGAAACGAAATGTTTTAAGTAATGCCGTTGGCTTTGCTGGTGATGTTGCTAGTGATCTTTCCAGAGGTAGAAGTTTTAAGAGCAGTTTGTTGAATCGTGGGAAGGAACGCGGTTTAAAAACATTGAAGCAGACCATTGCTGGTGTTACTCAAGGAAAGAAATCACCTAAACGAATGAATAAAGGAAGGAGGAAACATCGCGGAGCTGGTAAGGTGCGATCTTCAGTCAAAAGGCATTCACGCAAACGTCGTAGAGGCTCTAATCATTCATCAGGCGCTAAACGACGACGCTGCTATAACTTCTAATCATGGAGTGTAAAACTTCCGGTTTTTGTTTGTTCGATCAACAAGCCATACAGACAGATATTCTTAGTTCAAGTATTGTAGATTATCATCCTCGAACAGCTGAGAATGCTGGCCCCATTGAATTTGTTATTCCTGGTGGTAGTGATGACTACATAGATTTGAGTTATGCGATGCTTGATTTGAGGTTTAGAATTCAGCAAGCAGATGGAACTGCTATTGACGATGCACATAAAGTTGGACTGAACAATTTACCATTGACTACATTACTTCGTGATGTTTCTCTAACGATTGGAGAGCAGCAAGTGGAAGGTGGTCAAAGCGATTATCCCTATAAATCATATTTCAATCATGTATCACAGTTTCATCCAGCAGCACAAAAAAGTCATATGGAAGCCATGGGATGGTACAGAGATGAAGCAGGAAAATTTGATGTTGAAACAAACAGTGGCTTTGTAAAGCGATCTGCTATGATTAAAGATAGTAGAGTATGTCAGCTATATGGTCCGCTGAATTTAGACTTCTTTAGACAGTCAAAGTTTTTACTGTGTAATACCAGCATGCGACTCAAGCTGACATTGAATAAGCCTGAATTTGCGCTGAATGCATTTGCTAAAGTTGACAATTTTAGAATTCATGTGGAAGATATTGCACTTTACATTCGTCGAGTAGTACCGAATCCAAGTGTCATTAGAGGGCATGCTGAAGGCCTTAACCGCCAAAATGCCATTTACCCCGTTCAGCATACAAAGCTTCTCACCTTTACAATTCCGAAAGATCAAAAGAGTTTCATGAAAGATGGCCTCTTTCCATCGGAAGCACCGAAGCTCCTCATGGTGGCAATGGTTGAAAATGATGCATTTAATGGTAATATAAAGAAGAATCCTTTCAATTTTAAACACAATCAGTTAAGTGAAATTGCTTTACGTGTAAATGGTGTGAGTCATCCTGGTCCACCCTACAAACCAGATTTTGCTTCGGATCAATTTATGCGCAGTTATGTTGATTTTATGGATGTCTTTGGCTTTTACAATACGGATGATACCAACGGACTGACTATGAAAGAGTTTAAGAGTGGATATACTATTTATGCATTTGATTTGACTGCTGACAGCGATATTAGTGCACCCTATCGTCAAGCGAACGTGCCTCATAATATTCGTTTGGATTTAACGTTCAAAAGAACACTACCTGAGACGATCAATGTATTAATTTATGCAGTCTTCGATTCAAATATTGAAATTACAAAGTATCGTGACGTGATTCTTCAGTATAATCGTTAATGAGTTGGTTGACTGCTGACGATATTAAGACTAAAGTGCAGCGTAATGCAGACGAAGCGACGTTGAAAGCTTTCGATAATGTCTATTCACTCGATACCCTACCACCTGCAGTAAATCACTATCCCATCTTTATTGTGCTAAACACTCATTCACAGAATTTAGGCGGTGAGCATTGGAAAGCGATCTTTATTGGAGAAGACCGACGTGGTGAACTATTTGACTCTCTTGCTCAACCTCCAAATATACCAACACAGCAGTGGTTGAGAAAACATACGCGTCAATATCAGCGAAATGAACGCATACTACAACATCCACTTTCATCAACGTGTGGTGCTTTTGTACTGTACTTCATCTTAAAACGTTTACATGTATCTCGATTTGCATCTATTATTCAAAACTTTTCATGTAATCCATCCTCTAATGAAAAAATGATTTGTAAGTTCTATCATGATTTGAAATAAAAACATCATGTTGGAAAAAATTGTTTTTTATTTTACAATCCGCTGGGTACGTACATACTCAATGAGATAGTCTAGGATCATATTTGCTTGTTCATGAGATTTTAGTCCAGTAATGATCACTTTACTATTATGAAAGATTGCCACATGCACAGGCAACCAACAACTAATGAGAGCTGCAGGAAAAAGTTCGGGTTCATAACACAAACTGTAACTGCTGGTACGAATCTTCAAAAATGATAGACTGTCACTCAATTGAGTAGAGATCACCATATTGTCCACAGTCAGATTCGACATCACACACCTCTCCCTCTTCCATATCCGACGTAGTAGTCTTTGTAGCTCTAAGCGCATTGACTGCGCCGATGAATGAGAAAGGGCGCCGAGAATCTGTACAGTCCCATTTGGGAAGAGTTGAAGATTCCGTGAATTTTTCATCTTCACCACTAACATTTGAGGACGGCCCGGGTAATACTTGCTGTTTGGAAGCTGTTGGCGTAATGTTGTGAGATCGATTTTGGTGTAGAGTCTGAAGCGACGGAGAATGTTGACGATGGTGTAGCGATGGCGCTTCATGATGAAAGAATGAGTAAATTGAGCGATGTACCTTCCTTTTATACTTTTCCCAACTACCTTGATGAAATGTGAAGTTAGTATGAAGTTGGGAATGATAGAGTTGAATTCGCCGATTGTTGACGCGCAGCCAGATGCGATTTCCAATACGTGAATGTCTTTTCATATAGAAGTATTTCAAGTCCTTCATGATATGATGTAGAGATTGAAAATGACGATAAGATAAAACAAACTCTCTTCTCACATTTCCAGTTGAATCTTTGAAATAGACGTTTCGATCATGATCCGTTTCAATACGTTGTAGGGAATCTAATTTCCAACTCATGGTGCGTGGTAATCATATCTGATTAAGATTTGCATAGTAGGGCGATGAACTCACGACGAATAAATGTCATGATGGAGCGATGTATGTATATGTATCTTCTATACTTCTCCCAATTGTATTTGCGAAATGAGAAACAGTTTGCGGAATGAGAATGGTAGATTTGAATTTCATTTCTGTAATGTTGAAGCCAAACTTGATCACCCAAGGAGATGAATCTTAATGTTTCAAAATATTCCAAATCCCTCATGATATCATTGAGGTTGACAAATTGTCGCCATGTTAATGTAATTCCTCTTGATGTATGACCATGAGAATTTTTGAAATGTACGTTTCCATCACGATCAACTCTGATATATTGTAGAGAGTCCAAAATCCAAGTCTTCATGATGTTATGCAAAGTTGCAGATTAGCAATATAAAAATGTCGTTTTATCATATTTTGCTTAGCAATGCGGCTACAAAGAGATTTACTAGCAATCGAGCCGCACTCTTTTCTACTCCCATTGATCATGCACAACAGCTAAATGGGAATTGGGAAGTGGGTGTCACTCAACTTGTTTATAGCAACTGTGTCTATACTTTTGATCATGAGGTGATGACTATTAATATGAGGCGTACAGCTGCTTATCAATGTGAAAAGGGGTGCCACATTCCACAGTGGTCAAAGAAAGATCTCTTATCATGTAAAAAGTTTATATATGATTTCTTGAATAAAGCGTGTAAACATATTGTCCAATTTACTCCGCACAATGATGATTATAATTATGTACATCATGTAGTTGAGAAAGATTGGATTGTTGGTTTAAGTCCAAGTTTAAGAAATGATTTAGGCTACCTCGCTAGCGCCTTAACAAGCTATGATAATTTAACGTTAATTACCACATAAGTGGTCATAAACAGTTAATATATCGAGAGGAAGCTTATTATGTAGATCTTATTCCAAGAAATGAGAAGACGTTGGTGAAGAAGATTGTGATTAAGCCAAGAAAGACAAACATGACTCCTGAAACATTATTGAAGAAATTTAATTATCTCCTTCGAGTTGATGGCAAACAAGTGGCAACATTGACTTATATTAAATCATCTAATCATATTGCAATAAGCAAATTAAATGATGATGATCTAGTATTAGTTTGTTCAAAAGATTTTCATCAGTTCTTACGACATCGTTCTGCAGCTGTTCATGGAAAATCTGATATGCAACATTTACCATGTGAAAGGCCAAATCAATTTGATACAGAATGGGCCGTATCTTTATACAGAAAGTGTGTAGAGCCTTTTGGTGGTTTCTTACATGAAACAAGAGTGTTGATGCCTCGCATTATTACTTCGGTTAAATTGGTTGTAGATTATTTAAATGAAGTGATTAATGAGCAACATATTTCATTTTCTGAAAAAGAAGGTACTTTGTCTCTCACTATAAATGGAAAAGGTATTGAACTAATTATGGATAAAACTCTAATGGACATTTTGGGTTTTGATCAAAATATCTTTAAAAGTGGTACTGTAACCAAAGCTAGCGCAGACATGTCGCTATCGCGTCGTATTAACTATTTTCAGATATATTCCAATATTGGTGAAGATGTACGTGTGGGAGATGTTGAAGCTCCATTGCTAGCAATGATACCATACCAGCCAAAAAGCTGCAGTATTTTATCTGAGCATATTTTCAAGAAAGTGCATTATACAAAGCTGAAATCAAACTACATCCCACAAATTGATATTGCCATTTATGATGATGCTGGTGCGTTGATTCCTTTTCATAAAGATGCTGTGACAAGTATTACACTCCATTTCCGAATGAAGAGTTAATGCAAAAGTATGCTAATATATTTTTCCAATGTGAATAATATGGAAAGTGAAAATAAGGACTCGTTTCTAATCTACTTGCCCAGTAATGCTTCTATGAATAAATTTCCCAAAAATAAAGCATCAGACTATCGAGTAGAATTAAATCGGCCACTGCATTTAGAAGGTGAATGGGAAGTTGGCGTTTCTAGTATTTGCTATGATAGCAATATTCAGAATGTGAATGATTTGGAAGAAATGATATTGACTCCTCGCACCCATGATGGAATAACGATGAATAATGCATTTCAGTTCCCATACAATTTAACATCAGATGGAAAGTGGAACTATGAATGGATTCAGATAAAATCAGATTCTTATGAGCCATTTGGGAATGAGAAAATTATTAAGGCATTCAACAGTGGTAATACTTCCATCATGAAGAATAAAAATCAGAAAGCTTATGAGTTTACTATCTATCATTGGAGTGGGAGACAGTTCCTCCGCTTTCATTCTTTTACTAAAGGTCTTACGCTGAGGTTGGATAGTGAATTCTATCCACATCTTGGTTTTGGTCATGGACTACATCTAACGTCAATTGCTACTGCAAATGTTAGAAAAGTTTATTCAAATCGAATCAACAAATTTCATTATAGATTTAAAATATTTGATGAAGATGTTGTAGAATGCGAAGAACGCATCATTTTGAAAAAGCGTGGTGTTCAACCTTTATCACTTATTGAGTTAGTAAAACGATGGAATGAGACTGTGGGTAAGAAGTATGGAGAGAAAATTATGGCGGACAAAAATAAGTTGGTTATTCAGAAATATAATGACAAACTTACAGTTTATTTCTCTCCAACCTTGCGTCATTTTGTAAGACATTATACACCTATTATTGGAAGCGGTGTGGTGTATGCTTCTCATGAATATCACACTAAAGCTGATTCAGTTAATGATGAATGGTGGGTGGACATCTATGGCGATCGCATCAAGAAAATTTACCAGTCTTATGAAGAATCTAAAGTTGCTATCAATATAATGCCGCGTCTATATCATACAGTTGAAAGCTTCATTCATGTAGTAAATCCTTATATACAACAGAAGTTGAAGCATGTGATGAAAAGTAAATATGATGTAAAGACACACCACATTTCGTTTTCAATTGAAAATCAACGCGTTGTTCTGAGACTGGGTGATGACATTCAATGTCAATTGAGTAAAAATTTGAAAAAACTCTTTGGCTTTTCAATGCTACAAACAGTGTTTGCTGCTGCGCATACGATTGGTATAGAAACACCAATGACACTTGATAAACATGAACAGCACCTTTACATTCAAAGTGATTTGATTCTACCTATTTCTGTTGGTGAGAAAAAAGAATACATTTTACGCGATTTCATTCATGATAAAGACGCTTCATATGGAATAGTCGAGAAGATGTTTGAATCTATTTTCTATCATCCCGTCGTCAAACAAACTATACCCTCTATTGCTATCAAAATTACCAATGGTTTACAAGAGTGCATCCATGTGAAAGATACTAAATCCCTCGTAACTTTAGTGTTTCGGAAAACAAAGTGAAGTCATTGTGATATGTTTATTGAAATAAAAATATGTATATGAAAAAGTCTTTTCACAGATATAGGGGGAATGGGCTGACTGTAGGCATATATTCACAAGGAAGAAACGATCTCATGCCATACATAAAACAACCATGTATATCTACAAAAAGCAACATCAAAATACTGAGTTAAAGTTGATTATGTCAATACATCTCCTGAATGTGGTAGCGTGAGTTTTATTCTTTTGGGTGGAGGTATGTTTGTGTCAGGATGTCCATGTGGAAGAGATGTGTTATGTCCTATCCAACACCTCTTATCCTCCCATGCTGAAAGTGCTCGTTTCTTGAACGTGTACGTTTTCACAGTATGAACTTGAGATTTTAAGATTGTCATATTGACAAACGTTATAGTTTTATTTTTATAGGCCTTCTTATAGGACCGATGTTTCATTTTATGAACAATGGATTTTGATATACCTTTAGCACGCTTAATACTATCTGCACATTCTTTTAGTTTCATGGAATACATTTTAGGACGGAGGAGAATCATTTCATCTATTTCCTTTCCTGCTGTTTCATCCTTAAAACAACCAAGTTTGGCTTTATTCTGTATGGAATAGAGTGGATGAGTGGGATTGTAGTTAGATGTGTCGAAATATTTTTCTAATGACTTACCTACTTCATTAAAATTTAAATCTTTTTGAGTGGTAATTCCTAAAAGGGGATAGGGGGGGGGAAGAGGGGGGGGGGGGTTCACCACCCAGCAAGCGCAACCTCATTTTAAATACCACCGATAAGGGCCATGAAAACAAACAATAAGACGTCCGCCGTAGCACCCAAACACTCTAGGTCCAACACACCAACGCTAGCCGCACTAACGGAGAGGGTAAAAAGGCACACCACACCCAACACAGATTAAAAACCAAATCACACCTTCCCGATATCCACAACGAATCTGACCACACTCCAAGACCCTCGTATCGTATAGGACCCAAAGAGCCAATATAATAGTGAACAACCCCGACACGAAAGACCAACCACCTAAAAACCCCCCACCCCAACCAACTACATGTACAAACCTACACTCCATAACACATCAACAACAAAACACCCCAACCCAAAAACCCCCCCCAACAAAAGTCTCGAGTCCCTAAAAAATCCAGAACCACACACAGACTAAAGCTTGTCCTTCAAACATACACGACAAATCACCATCGTATCCCATCTCTAACTCCCCATCCCTCCAAATCATCCCACGCCAAAATCCCCACAGCATACTAGACCTCTCTCCAAAAATCAACAATACCACAATTTAGCGGACCCCCTAAGCGGCCAGGATAATACC
>CAJQUW010002524.1:0-94564 GCA_907163375.1 Prostheceraeus crozeri | reverse complement strand
GATACAGAAATCAATGACTTAAAAGAAAATATACAAACGCAAATTAATAAAGTAATCACGAGGTTGTTGTCCATTCACACACGTAAATCTTAATCATAGACGCAAATATTTTTCCCAAAAGTCAAATTTATTCCTAAAAAATGCCTGTAATTTATAAACACAATCTTAAAAAATTTGCTTCAAATAAAAGAATTGCCCATGAACCACGTATGAATCCTGTTTATCATTATAAGAGTGTAGAAACAGTACAAAAAGAAGGAGATGGAATATTTTCTAGCATCGGTGATAATATAGGAAGTATCGCAATGTTATTAGAAATAATAAAGACTTGATTACATCTGCTGCGAAAGGAGCAGCTGCTATAGGTAGTACAGCTAGTGCAATATCAAATGCTGTTAAGTCTCAAAATGAATTAAAACAACTAGAAACTATTCGTAAACTTAAGAATGATTCTGAAGAACTAAAAAAATTAAAAAAACTTTCAGAGGAAACAAAAAACAAAATTGCTAACATAGCCGCAGCAGGTGAAACCTTGAGGAGTGGTACTCCGACTGAAAGTAAACAGGAGAAGAAATCAATTCAAGAAAAAAGAGGTAATGGTTTAGCAAAATTCTGAATTATGTTCGAAAAGGAGACATAAGAAATTACTTTTTCTGTGTGTGAGAAATTTTTTTTCTGTGTGTGAGAAAAAACAAAAAAGTGAAATCATTTTTTATAAAAATGTCTTCCTCGATTGAAAATAAATTTAGATTAGACGATCCTCCGTTAGTCATTTACAATCAGAAAAGGAATGACTATATATAAGAATTGCTATGAATCCCGGATCTTCCAGTAGAGTAAATACCGGAGGAGATTTAATCTTTGAAGTTGATAATCAACAAAGTTATTTATATTTACCTGATTCCTTTTTACACTGTGAATATTCTTTTTATATTCTGATGCTAATTTTACAACACCATTACCAGATACTGATAATATTGCATTAGAGAATAATTTCTTTCAAAGATCATTTACACAAATGCGTTTAGATGTTGCAACTCAAAATATGGAAACAATAAGTGATTCTCCAGGTGTAATTGATACAATTCTTAGATTTGTAACAATTGGTGAAAATCCTAAAAAGTATGAAATCGAAGGTTGGTTTCCTGATACTAGAGATGGTATAATTGTTGATGATTTAACTCACGCTGTAACAGATGCAGCAGGAATTGCGAAAGATGTAGAAAATATTGCAAATCATTTAAATAAAACAAACAATAGTGCATATAAAGAAAGACATGAGTTTAACAAAAAAAGTAAACGGACAAAAAATTGGTCATTGTCTCCATTATTCGGATATTTAGATTATTATAAAATATCATACCAATAAAAATTTAAACTAATGATTCAAAAGCATATCAAAAAATTGATAG
The DNA here is from genome assembly GCA_907163375.1 of Prostheceraeus crozeri. NCBI lineage: Eukaryota > Metazoa > Platyhelminthes > Polycladida > Euryleptidae > Prostheceraeus > Prostheceraeus crozeri. Next base: position 93,152 of record CAJQUW010002524.1, on the reverse strand, counting down.
ACTTAAATGGTGGGTTAAGCATATTACTCCTAGTTTAGAGGTTGAACCAATTATTGCAAAAATATTAAATACTGACAAACCAATTCCAGTAAATTTTCTAAAGCGTACTGCTGGTTCTGTAACTTTTTCTGAACAAAGATTTAACTGGCATTTCACAAGGACATCAAATACTCCAAGTTATTTATTAATAACTTTTCAAAGAAATTATTCCCCAAGCTTTGATAAGAACAACAATCTTTTCCATATTAACACAATTCGAAGTTTACAAGTTGCTTTAAATCAAACCCGATATCCAATTGATCCATTAAGATTCGATGATACCAATAATCAATTTATGGAAGGATGTGATTCTTATAGAAATCTTTGTATAGAATTTGGAGTTGAACCACGATTAACTCCTGGAGATTGGAGACATTTACATCCAGTTTTCTGTTTCGATTTAAGTGCGCAATCTGAAGATATTATCAGGACTGGTTGTGATGTAGCAATTAATATTGAAAAGAAAGATTCCACAACTTCATTGATGGCTTATGGTTTATTGCTAGAAGATGTAAAATATTCTATTGAAATTCTTAATGGAAAGTTGGCTAGGATCGGCTAAAGTCTCTGAACAAAGTTCTATAGGTTAAAACCCAAGACTTCGTTGATAAGTTAATTAAAATTTTTGGTAACTTAAAATTTGTTCTCAACTTAAAACTTTTTCATAACTAGAATAGATTAAAAAATTCTTAATTTAAATTTTTTATTAAAAATGTCGCAAGCGAAAAGTAATAATAAAACTGTTGAATTAAAACTACGTAACATTGTTGACAAAAATACACCTAAAACTATTACGATTAGCAAAAAGAAATATTACATAAGTAAACCAATGATAGAGAATATTAAATTACAAGAAGAAAAGAATGGTGGAATTCTCCCATTAATTCCTCTAATAATAGGTGGTATAGCAGCTGCAGGAAGTGTTGCAGGTGGGACAGCTGGTATAGTCCAAGCAGTTAATAAAAATAAATCCGAGAAGGCAGCATTAGAAGAACAAAAGCGTCATAATAGAGAGTTGGAAAAAGTTGCTAGGGGTGAAGGAATAGTAGATAATTTTGTTAGTAAATTAAATTTAGTTGATGAAGGAAAACGAGTTCTCAAAAAATTTCTACATAATGTTGATGATTTAATAGAAATAAAAGAAACTAAAGATGGTTCTGGAATATATCTAAGTCTTAGTATGATTTGATAAACATATTTTTGTGATAAATATACTGTTATAATGTTATGAATATATTGTTATAATGTTATAAATATATTGTTATAAAGTTATAAATAATTTTTATCTTTAAAATGCATTCTACAAATTCTACAAGTTCTATAAATTCCGAAAATTTTATTAAATTAAGAATTTCTAATTTAGATTTATTGAATTATCTTTTAAAAGTACATTCTGGCCATCGGCTGCACACCGGAGGTGACATACAAAAAACATTAGAAAACTTTCCTGGATTTATTTGGAGTAAATATTCAAAAGAAAAACATCTTCCTGGTCATTCATATACCGGTTCAGGAACTCGATTAGATATAAGACTAGATGAGAATAATAATCCGAAAACCAGGTGAAGAACCAATAAACAGAGTTGATGCAGCAGCTTGTAGACACGATTTAGCTTATCGAAATCATGACCTAAAATCTCGTCGTGAAGCTGATAGGAAAATGATAGACGAATTAGATAATATTCAAAATCCTACATTTAGAGAAAAAATTGAAAATGTTTGTTAAAAAAGCTTTACAAGCTAAAATATTGTTCGGTCAGGGTTTAGACAAAACTCATAACACTGAAACCTACGCGTCCGAAATTCACAAGGAATATAGAAAGCCTAAATATCTATTGAAGGTGAAAGTATCTAATAAAGATGATATTTGGAGTGCTGATCTTATTCATATGCCGAATGAGTCTGATCGGACCGAAGGTTCTAAGACAAAGTCTAATTATAAATACGCATTAACCGTCATAGATTTGTATACTAGATACGCTTGGGTGAAGCCATTAAAGAATATAAGTGGTTTATCAGTTAAATATGCGTTTGAAGAAATATTCAAAGAAAGTAATAGAAAGCCAAAAAATTGTTTGTTGACAAAGGCTCTGAGTTTTACGATAGAAATGTTAAGCCACTATTTGAAATTGTTTATTCCACAGAAAATTCTGGAAAAGCCGTAGTAATAGAAAGGTTAAATAGAACGTTGAAAAGTAAATTGTTTAGGAAATTTACAGATTAAGGTAATCAGAAATGGTTAAAAATATTACCAGGATTTGTAGAAGAGTATAACAATCAGATTCATTCAAGTATTGAAGAAACTTCAAAGAATGCTTCTAACGATCCAGATTTAATGAGAAAGAAGATATTTGAAAATAATTATGAGAATGAAAGTAATGTCAATTTACAAAAGCGTAACTCGAAATTTAAGATTGGTGATAGGGTACGAATATTTTAGTATAAGAATAAATTTAAAAAAGGTTTTGTTGGTTATTGGACTAAAGAGATATTTGAAGTTTGTAAAATAAATCAAACTTATCCGATTACTTATGAAATTAAAAATTTAGATAATGAGGAAATAAAAGGTAGATTTTATGAGAATGAATTACAAAAGACTGAACTTTAATTATCACCGGAACTAACGTTTCGGGAATTAAATTCCCTCATTCAATTCTAACATAATATCAAGAAATGGTTCTCCTTTTTGCAATTTGTATAAAACGTAAATACATAATTGTCCGCAATAGGTAGTTCCTGGTTTTTGAATTTGAAAAGTATTGTATGTTCCATTTCCCAGTATTTCTTTTACTTCATTTGTAGGGGGAAGTCCGTATGAATCGAACCAATAGTTTTCTACACTAGTATTCTTTTGCCCTGATGACCAATGTACTCCTTTTCGGTCTGATGTGTGAAAATTTGTTGCAAAATTCACTTGAGGTACATTTTTAATCAACTGCAATTCACCTCTCATTAACACGTGGAAATTTTTTATTCCTAATTGTTTAGCTATTTTCTTGAGATCGAAGTTTGTAGTTGTTTGTTTGCCGTATAATTTAAAGAACTCGGTTATGCTAGACATTTTATAATAAAAAAATTCTTATAGGGACCCCTCCCGGAGAAGAGAAGTCAGAAGAGGGGATTGAGTTAAAACTGACGCATAATGATGACTTACTTTACTACTTATTCGATTTGAAATGATTATATTATAATTATTCTCAAATTCTAGTCTACATTGCTTAACAGATTTCCATTTTCTTCATGAACTTCTCAAAATGAATTAGAAAAAACTGAGTTTTATATAGTTCTTGAATCACTGTGTGCTTGCTTGCTTTTCAGATGTAGTTGTTCACAAAATCATTTGTCTTGAATGGCTTGCAATTGTGATGTCTCTTCATCCTGAGTTGATGATGTTCCTGGTTGTAGATTTAAAACAATTTGACTTGTTTTCATTGTCTTATTATAATAGTCCGTTTCAAGTCGTTCATCAAGAGAACGTTTCATTCTCAACGTTTCAGACTTCACAATATATTGCTTTTGTAAAGTTCTTTGCTTGCGTGCTAATGCAGCAGCGCCTTTAACTTCGTCTGTAATTCGCTGTGATATTTCACACGACGTCAAGAAATCATCAAAATCAATATCACTAAAGTTTTCCAAACGTTTTTGTAGATCGACAGTATTTATGAAATGATTCTTCTTTACAAATTCGTTGATCAGGCACACCTTTTTTGCGATTTGTCCTTTTGTCGTTTCAATACGATCACCCAAATTTTTACTCATCATGAATGATAGAAGTGAATGAGATGGATTAAAATAAACTAACTATCTAAATACTCCTTGAGTGAAGAACTTCATTCGTTAATGTGTTTCATCGCTAAAGTGATTATTTAAAATTGCTATAACGACTATCTTGTATATCGCCGTTACTCTTATGTGTTCTGAATTCACAATAAGAATTGCTTTATTGTCACCGCACCCTTATGTGTTCTGAATTCACAAGAAGAATTGCTTTTATTGTCACCGCACCCCTATGTGTTCTGAATCCATGAATTCACAATAGGAGGTGCTTTTAATCAATACATGCGGAGAGAGGAAACGTTAAATGAATTTTGCGAGTGTATGTGAGTTTTATAAATCTATTTGCAAAACTGACTTTGAAAACTGATTCTGAAAATAATTTACGTAGGCGTAAATTGAACTGTCAAAATTTTACCGACGCGTAAATTGGACTGTCATAATTTTACCGATGCGTAAATTGAAATGACAAGAGATTGCGCTATAATTTTAGGGAAAAGCTGTTAGATGTTTTCCGTTGCTAGAACAATAAATCTCTCTCTCTCTTCAATCATCAGTCAGCGTACGTGTTCATTGAATAATTTTGTGTTTATGAGTTACAATGATCTTCTAGTTCACACAATTAGTACTTTGAATGATATTAAGAGTACAATAACGAAGAATGTCTAAGTAATAATTCAGATTCCCTATCTTTCATATAACGTACTCTATCTTCGTGTTTTTCAATGTTCATCTTTTCGATGTCCATTAAAGTAGAACTACGTTCATTTATTAACGAAGGATATATTCTCGAAGTTTCTTCCATTTTTGAGGTTTCTTCCACTTTTGAGGTTTCCATTTCTTAATAAATATTTTGAATACAATCTTCTGACATTTTTAGACTATGTGAAATTTTTAGACTACATGAAATTCTTGGACTACCTAAATTTTAGACTACGTGAAATTCTTGGACTGCCTAAATTTACGACTACGTAAAATTCTTAGACTACGAGAAATTTTCGACTACGTGAAATTTTTAGACTGCCTAAATTTTCGACTACGTGAAATTTTTGGACTACCTAAATTTTCGACTACGTGAAATTCTTGGACTACATGAGATTCTTGGACTACCTAAATTTTCGACTACGTGAAATTTTTAGACTGCCTAAATTTTCGACCACGTGAAATTCTTGGACTACCTAAATTTTCGACTACGTGAAATTCTTGGACTACCTAAATTTTAGACTACGTGAAATTCTTAGACTACGTGAAATTCTTGGACTACCTAAATTTTGAGACTACTCAAATTTTCGACTACGTGAAATTTTTGGACTACGTGAAATTTTTAGACTGCCTATATTTTGAGACTACTTAAATTTTCGATTACGTGAAATTTTTGGTCTATGTAAATTTTTTGAAATTTTGATTTTTTCGAAAATGTGGCACTACCTAAATTTTTGAAATTCATAGACTACGTAAATTTTTGAAACCTCGCAAGGTGTGACATCCGGTGCGAGCGAAGCAAAGCGCCGGATGTCATACCCTATACTACTATTACACATGACCCTAAACATCCGTGGCTATGCGTGACGTTGCTGTAACAACTGTTGTCAGTCCTGTTATATAGACTTTACGTCTCATGTGTCTGCATGTATCAGAGGCTAAACAATGTGATAGGACTTCAATTTCATGCTCAGGGAAGAAACTCACGGTTCATCTTAGTGGTTCAAGCTGCAACGCACAACCGTAGACGACGCGCAAACTATAAACACTCGCCCGCGCGTATTCATAAACATTCCCCATGTTTTGACAGCATCAAATCAAGTGATTTCTGACTCTTAGTGCAGCGCGTAGAAGAAGAATGTCCTTAGCCACGGATGTTTGGGGTGTTCCGTAATTACGCGTGAATCACGCGTGGCATGTCACCTAATGAATGATTGATTGCCCCTGTGAAGGAAGCCGTACGTGTGATGATGGCCTAGAGGGAAACAATGAAGAAATGCCTTTTTTATCCTTTTTCCAAAACGATTTTTTGGTTCGATGTAAATCCATTTTGTATAGCCTAACAGCATTTTGGATAAATTTTGTCTTTTCAACTTTGCAACTTCGTTTTCTTTGAAAACTTGTATATGGGCAATTTTTACACTGAATTCGAAAGTCATAGTCACACCAAATGAGTATTTGTACAAGTTTTGTATTTGCACTATGTATTACCAGGTGTCTTACTGACCGATAATTTTGTGGTCTCGGTCAGATGGACATTTGGGCCGTTTTACGAGATTTTGAAAATGATAATCATTATCTTTTCAAATAAAATTTCGCATGCATGATTGCACTATTATCCAGAGTTCTCGATAATTCTGAGTTTCCATGAGATCCGGATAAAAAATGTGGTTTCAGCATCAAATTGAAATTTTGAGAAAAATCAGAAAAGTCTGGTCGAAAGAATGCAGGCCATTTTCTTAAATTCACAATTGCTCAATTGTGATGATGCAGTTGATTGTTTTCTTTTGATGCGCGAACAAGACTCACAAATGATGTAGGCCTATTTCGTCGCATAAAGAAAATATAAACATCATTTCTAAGTTGAGAAATGTGCATCGGTCAGAAGACAATTTTTGGGGGACAAAGGCTAATTGAAGAAAAATCCCAAATAAATGTAGATACATTCTTGAATTATAGTCTGGTTGAAGGTACGGTCCATGCGCTTTCACATTATAGGCCTACATAACTTTATATGTATAATTTAAGTAAGTAGATCACAGCGAAATTCCTTCCGTAAGTCGAGTACCTTTTCTACAGATTCGATGTAAAGACGAGAACATGGGAGACACTATTCTGAAGTGTGCATCATCTTTGAGGAAATCACATGACTTTGTAAACGTAAATCCCGATTTGACACCCTTACATAGTGATGAAAATTTTCCGGAAAATTTTGTAAGTTTTGATTTTTTGATAGGCCTTATAATTTGAGCGATTCCACTGCCGAGGCAGCTACGTACCAATAAATGGAGTCCAAAACTCTTAATTTCATCATTATTTCATTAATATCATTAGTTCCGTCCGCGGAGTTTTGAACATTTCTTTGCACCACTGGCTTGTGTCATTTTGTTAGCATTTTTAGTTATCACGCAGACACCGTTTGGGATAACGTGAATCTTGCTTTACAATAGGGGTATAATTTCATGCAATGTGAAATATCTGGAGCAAAAATAATGTACTTCATTTTGGAGTTGGCTTATTAGCTTGAAAGTCAAGCTCTATTATGCAGCGTTGATCAGTGATACAAATTCTTCATGTGTTGATGAACAAGTGAAGTACAAGGACACAGTCCACGCAGCATTCATGAGCGACCATATTGGAAGACATAAAGACTGTAAACTCGTGAGATATTTGGTCACTAAAGATATCTGTGATGAGTAAAAGAATATCTATGATAGCCTTTCGCTGAGGATACACATCCTCCATTTCTAGTTCAGATGGTTCAGATAGTTCCAATTCAATTTCAGATATGATCCACATGAATTGGAGATCTCCAGTTGAATTTAAGATCTTTTCAAAGTTGAGCCTCTGACAGATATCTGAATTTCAGCCAGAGAAATCTGAAATCCATCTAATGTCTAAAATTCATTTGGAAAGATCTGAAATAGACATGGAAAAGGTGCAGTTGGTTACAAAAGTAAACATACCGGGATGATAGAAGTTTTCGGTCTTTGAATATTTTATAGTCTTTTCAAACGACTATAATAAGTCTCCAAAACAAAGGCAAAAACGTCAATCACCAAAAAACAAATTTCAAAATTTTCCAATGGAAAATTTTCCATTTGCATCACCCTTACAGCAGAGTGAATATAAAAGACTGGAAGATGAACTTCGTCTAAGGAGACAAAATGGAGAGGATGTTGTTATCTACCGGAATGAGATTGTGACAAGAAACAAGAACACAAAATTTTCAGTAAAGTTTTTACAATGTGTCCAAGAATCTCCCTCCGTCCTTCTTGTAAATGCGAGATCCTTGTTGACAAAGTTTGACGAATTATCCGTCATTTGTTCTACTATGAAGCCTGACATTTTCGCTTTTTGTGAGGCATGGTTGTCGGAATTAACACCGAATTCTCTTCTCATTATTCCGTTTTACTCTCAACCTTTGAGATGTGACAGAAGTGATGATCGTAAAGGCGATGGTGTCCTAATATATATATTCGTCGAGATTTCCAGTATACAATTGTTGCTCCTCCAATTATCGTGCAAAGTCTGAACAAGTCTGGGCTAAGTTTCCAAATAATCATATTTTGATAGGATTGCATGCCTCCCAATTTGAATGCATCTATTATCCATCATGAATGTTTTATCGATAACAGCGACTTATTACTGCGACATACCTGGTTTGCATTTTATGACTGTTAGGTGACATCAATCATCTTCCGACAACAGTCATTGAAGCGAGTCTTTGTGTATGCAGTTGTCTCACTAACCAGAGGCGATACCATCTTGGATAAGCTGCTGATATCTGAGGATATGATTGCTAGCCATCGATGTCCTATTATCGGTCAAACTGAGGTAATTCCGATCATCCAACCGTTTTTCTGAATTCAAAAAAATCAACGAACGCAATTCCAAGAATTCACAAAGTTTCTAAAGAATTCACAATGTGCATCTATAGCTATGAACTATTCATCATCATATCCAGGGCATAGCTTTTTTCAATCAGACATGAGTATCAACGAAAAATGCGAAATGTTTAATTGCGTTTTAGAGATTGCCATCTCACAAATTCCGTTTCAGCACATCCCCATGAGCATAAAAGACAAACCCTGGGTAGTATCTGTTATCAGGATGCTTATCAATAATTAGAGGTACATGGCCTTCAGAACTAGGGCAATTTGATCTCTATCATCACTATAAAATTGAGATCAATGATGAAACTGAGAAAAGTAAAAAACGATGGAATGACACTGAATTCTAGTAATTCCAAAGAACTTTGGTCAATGGTCAATCATATTGCAAATAAAAAGAGTACAAATGATCTGGACAGATTAAACAATGTTCGCCACACCTATGGAAGTTGCTGAGACAATTCAAGATACAGTGCATCTTCGTTTATCCGGACGGTAAATTGTAATTTCAAAAAGTCATTTACGAATACAACGAATTGGAATTCCATCAACATTATTAATGGCATAAGCTAAAGTGACTGGAATGTTCATTTTTCGGTATCAAAGGTCTACGAACATTTGAACAACCTCAAGCCACACAAGTCGGCAGGCTGTGATGGTGTCTCTCCTCGTCTTCTAAAAGTTGCCGATTGGATACTTGCTCCTCCTCTAACCCACCAATCTTGTCGCTCTATTGCTTCGATGACGGCGCCAAAAAAGTGGAAATCGGCTGATGCAACCCCTGTCCCAAGGAAGTCGAACGCTCAAGTGACTGAATTATGACCCATCTCCATGCTTCCAATATGTTCTAAAATTCTAGAAAATTGTCCTTGAAACTGTCAAATCACTGCGAATCGATATGTATGACCAAAATCAATTCGGTTTCAGACCGAGATCCCCCACCTACCATGCCCACATAGATGTAGGCCTACAGGAGTTCGCTACTTCTGCATTCGACAATAGCGATGTTAAAGATGTGGTGATGATCTCGTTCTACATGTCCAAGGCATTTGATAAACCTTCTCATGACTCCCTGATCCGCTCCCTTGACAATGATTGTCTCCCGCTTTGTTTCATTAGATGGTGCATGAGTTATTTGCGGGACCGTACTCAACGTGTGTTAATATATTCTGCGATAAAGAATAATATTATTCCTGTAACCAAAACCACAAGGTGCCGTTTTGGCATCATACCTTTTTGCTGCTCATATGGGCTCCTTGGCTCCATTTTCAGCTAATTCTCACATGACTAAATACGCTGATGATGTTCTGATTCCTCCAGCCTACCTCTCACCGCTTCATGTGATGGAAATGAGCTTTTCGTGAAGAATCAGAGCATTTAAACAGATGGTGTACCTCAAATGGATCATTCTGCATTAGGCTTGTTTTAATTAAGATACATGTAGAATCTTGAGATTGACCGCCGTTGCAAAAAGGCATCTCAACGTCTCTGTGTCCTACGTCAACTGAAGGGTGCAAGTAATAAAAGTGATTTTTTCAAGGTCTACAACAACTGTATGCTCGGTGTCTTGGAATTCTGTCATTATATTTTCATGAACATATCTGAGTGCAACTCACAAAAATTGGAAAAAGTGCAACGACGTTCGCACAAGCTGACAAGTGGAAAATCATGCAAATGTAAATCCTTTTCATCTGTCAATGAACGATGAAGGAAGCAGCAAGCCTTGAATTGTTTCGAAAGAATTAGAAATTATGACTACATACTGCACTACTTGTTTCCAGATTCCTTGCAATCTGGTACGAGACTGAATTTTCTTTTTTGCCGGACTAGACAACGCCTTACATTCTACATTCCATCATGCATCAAGCAATTCAACGAATCTGTAAAATCATCGAGTAAGGCCTTTTCACCACGTGTTTTACAATTTTCTCCAAAAATTTGACATTCCTCGACTTCTTTGATTTCTACGAAAATGTAATTTTCTGATTTTCTATTACTTGATAATAAACGATTTCTATTTTATCCTATTCCACAATTCTTAGACCTGCTTCCCCAAATTCACAGACAACTAAGAAAAAGATTACTATCGAAATATTAAATTTGTTCATAAATAAGTATGATAGTGTACGACTTTAAGTGAGAGGGAGACGTTAAATGGAGTTTACCAATTGTTAATTTCAAACTGTGTTTTATTTGACCCCCATTTTGCCATGAGAATTGACCGTCTGAATGCTAATTCTTATTTGTCATAAATGGGACGCAATTTTTTTAATGCAGGACAGGCTGTATGTTTCGCGTCACGACCCGCTTGGTCAAGAAAATATTTAAATCGAAGGTAGTAGGTTATCTTATTAATCCTCAATATTCCACATTTATTTCCACATTGATTTGATTTCTTGATGAACTTGATCTCTAAACAAGTATATAGTAGAAAAATACTTCTAATTAATCAAAAATACATAATATATTTGGAAAATTTGAAGATTTAAAAAGTGTGTCAATGGACATGTTCTCAATGATCGTGATCGTGATCATGATCGTGATCGTGGTCGTGGTCCTCGTCGTGATCGTGGGAATGGCCGTGCCCCACAAAAAAGTTAAATGCGGCAACACTAAGAAATCCAACCACCAAGCTCCCAACCAAGAGGGAACGAATGCTGCCATGCTTTCCGAATTCCACCGGAAGAATTTCAAAGAAGGTCACGTATACAAAGGTTCCACATGACAATGCTTGCAGGATTCCAATGATCAAACCTTGTGTTGGATCAAACGCTTTCGTTATGCCAATTCCAATGACTGTCCCAAGTGGTGATGCAATGGAAAATATTGTCGCTATTGTGAACATGAACCACATCTTACCATGTGTCTGGGAAAGGTTTATTCCCATGCTGAAAGCAATAACCAGTTTGTGCACCAAAATCACCACTAGGATATTGAAGGCCTCATCAGCGGTATGCTGGAAATAAGAAAAACAAGTGCAATAGCAATAGGGACATCTATGGTTAATCTGCGAACGCTCAACTCCCATTGCAGCATGTACTGGACAGAAGGTCGGTGATTTTGGTGGTCCTGCTGGTTGATGATAGTTTGTGTGTATCAAAAGCTGTAAACAATGTACTTTATTATTTTAAAGTGCATTAGCATTCTAATGCATACATTCTTTATGCAAAGCATCTGTTTAACACTACAACGACTAGGTTTTTATTTTACCTAAAACGCCGTTTTCGTCAATTTTGACGAATTATTGAAAAGAGTGAATTACATACGAGATTGATGAATTCTCAGTTTACTGAAACTGAAATTTACATTGCTATTACACTCTAATTGGATCTGCTGCATGAATTCACAATTTTTCATTAGCATAGTTCATTATTCGATTACATATAGGCCTAAGATGCATGTTACAATTTTTACTTCTGCCATTCCCTATAGGAATATATGTTCATTCCCCGTGTGTGTATAGCATATAAAACAATAGGATTCACTAATCTCTATCTTAACAAAGCATCTTAAACATGTGATCTGGTAGTTGTGCACGTACATTGTGCAAACTGAAAATATGAATCAGAATGGTCAAAAATCAAATTACACGTCTGAACAAGACGAGCACACAGTTAGACTGATTTTTTCCACAGCGTTCGTACAATGACTTCCACAAAGAAGTGCCTCACAGGTCTTGCATTTCGACGAACTCTTGTTTTTACACATCACGACGGAACATTTCCGCTTTCGTAGGCCTGGTGACGATCTTACTTCAGAAATTTGCTCACGGGAGATGTTTTGAATTCTGAACCTCTCCATTACGTTGAAAAGAAATTTCTTTCGTGGAATTCTCGAACCAGTTGCTTGCTTGAAGGCGATCCACGAGTTCAGTAATGATGCATCAAGCAAATTATGCCAAACGGACATTGGCCATCGTCTCGAAGCATATCGTGTTGTGTAAAGTCGCAGCATGGCATCAGCGGTGTCCACACCAATTTTGTTGTGGTTATAGAAGAGGATTGGAAAAGGCTTTCTTTTGCTACTGTCATCGCAATGCGGACTGACATGCATCGTGGATAACATAAGAACGCTTTTTTTCTTCTTCGCCTGATATTTCAACAACAGCATTTCATCTGTGTCATTGTAGAAAAAAGCAGTATCGTGTTCAAATCAAACAGTGATTCGGCTTTCACAATCGTTGGAAGGTTTTTGGAATTCGACCGTAAAGTACTAACCATTGTTACGCTTGACTGTAAGAGACTTTGCTAAACCCAAACTGGTGAAGAAATTGTCGCAGGTGATGTTATACGACTTCCCTCGAAGGGGAGTGACCAATCGATTTGCAACATAATCAGCAAGTTTTTGACCATGTCGATCATCTTTTTCTGATGCTCCTAAGTAGGGCAAAATATTAAAGATATACTTCGTTTCATTATCAACAAGTAGCCAAAATTTGAAGCAGAACTCATCCGGCTTATTCGCCATAAAAACCACAAACTTGCATCTTGTTTTCATAGGCATCAATTGCTCATCGATACAAACATAAAATCCTGGTGGGCACTACTGCAGTTTAGTGCACCCTCTATGAAAGAGACGGAAACGCGCCTACTGCAGTTTAGTGCACCCTAAAACAACGGCGCATTCTCCCGCAAACGATGACTACGCACATTACACCGAAGCGCGCGCTCGGTGTAATGTGCGAAGACGAAGACGAAGACACACGAAGACACTCATTTATAACTATAGGGAAGAACGAACGGCATTCATTCTGTTGATTAAATCATGTTGTTCTCACATGCATTTTAGGGTGCACTGAACTGCAGTAGGGGTAAAAGAGGGTGCACTAAACTGCAGTAGTGCCATCCTGGTGTATATGACTTTTCAAAGGAATCTCTGATTAATTCGAATACTTCGCGTATATGAGTGAAAGGATCATTAGCAGTCCTAGAATGTCTGGTGCACTTTTTGTCAAACCGTAGGCACTGTTTAATTTTTTCATATTGAGTTCGGCTCATCATTCTACTGAATATAGGAATTCCGAATTCCTTTGACCACAACAAGTCCTTTGACTGATTTTTCCCATAAATTCCTCTTCCTATTTCAGTGGCTATGTAACGCTCAAGATCGTCAATAGTAAAGTCACCAAGTATTCCATTGTCAATGCCAAACTGCTTCGTACATTCATAAATAACTTTCTTTACTTTCTCATCAATGAAACAGTCAAAAGCGTCCAACTCACTTGTGATTATCCTCTTCAAGGCACTTTTTATCCCAGGATTCTGTGAAAAAATATTTCTTGATCTCGTTCGTCCTACAGAATTGTTCATTATATTTTGAATTCGTCTCCACTCGCTAGAATGATGTTCAATTTGTTCACTTTCGTCTTCATCAGATGACCCACCAGTATAATCTTCCTGTTCACTTGCACTATCGTCAGCTGGAGACACCATAATATTGTCATCCTCTATGGTATTCTCATCACCGCTATCAGAAAAGTCAGACCCACCATCCGAATCGTTTGCATCGATTTGCCATAAAGCTTCCAGAGCACTCGATGCAGCACGCCTTCTTACGCGACTTTCCATGCCTCAAATATTCAAGTTACCACAATCAGCGCAACTTTATTCACTTAATCTATTCAAATCAACACGCGTGCTCATCAAACTGTCACACTCAATGAACCAAGTGACTGAACTCGTGTACACTCTTTCATAGATATGACTCATTCTGATCACCCATTTGATGAACAAAATGAAGATATCGGACTTACATGATAAACAGTCAGTAGTGGTTAAGAATAGTTGTTCAAAAGTAGAATTCGTCAAAAATGACGAAACGGGCGTTCTAGGTAAAGACTTTATCAAGTGACGTAGTATCCTCTTTCAGATAAACAAATAACAATTAAATTTACTCAATTCTATAATGGACGGTCCAGCAAACGATATCATTCGGTCGAAATTGTGATATGAGTATTTTCTTGTATGTTGTATTGAAAAGAAATAAAATTTCGTCAAAAATGACGAAACGGGCGTTCTAGTGTTAATGCAGGGATGTGGAGTCGGAGTCCCGGAGTCCTATCATTTTTGCTGGAGTCGGAGTCCTATCAAATGATAGGACTCCAGACTCCGTCCTATAACTAGACCCGAAATAATATAATACAAACAAATCATTTATCCTCGTACATAGCTGTCATGTGTCTTGATGTCAACTTTCTCCGTCAAACAAAAGTACAGAGACAGTAGTGCATGCAAAGCTTGTAATAGTTGAGGGAATGAACCGTGATAGTGAAAAAAAAGGATTGTCTTTTCACTCGGTGATTTAGTAGAGACGACAAGCCCTCCTAGCCTCGATCACACCTACGCGCCAAAGGTAACATCAGAGACAAGAATGAAATACTAGTTTGTTTGAGAACATAACCTTTAAGCCTTACGTTAATCGTGTGTGATTTCTCCTCCAAAGCGCATATTAAAATCGAAAGTGTACTCATATCTTCTGGAGAAAGATTCGGGATTTTCCTGCCCGCTAGAGACTGGAGAAAAACCATGTGAAGCACACATCAAAAAGATGGGAGGAGCCGAATCGCATGCATCCAACTTAAAGCGACATTTGATAAACTTTCATCGATAATGATTGATAATTGATAATATAATAATAATCACCAACATTGGTTCAGCTAAGCCTATAATGATCTATGATGTAGGTTACCGGTTTGTTTTTCAAAAAACTGAGCTTTATAGGCTATACTTGCCACCCGGAGTCGGAGTCCTATCAAAATGATAGTACTCCGCATCCCTGGTTTAAAGAAGATTCTAAGCCCAATCAAGAAGAGGCCAAAGAATTACAGCACTCTTACTAGAATAAGCAACTGTCAATAATAACAGCAGAAGTCAGTGATTGAAGTTGTTCACATGGGGCACGCAGCATCAATGGCTATTGATGTGGATTCTGCACATTTTACATGTTGCTCAATTTTCAGGCTAATTGCAAAAGATATTTATTTCCTAAAATCAATTCAGGAGTGTTTCTGGAAAATGTTGGCTATTCTATCAGTGATAATTAGTGATTCACTACTTCAATGGTAGATTGCAGAAATGTCCATGCCCTATTCATTGTTATGCAAGTAAAGGTCACGATTAAAATCTAAAGAAAAACCCACAGTGGATGCATTCAGATAAGAACAAAAGATAAAACATTGAAATATCAGAAATTGAAAGCATAATAACCGAAAATGTTAAAAGTTAACCATGAATCCATTACTCCTGAACATCTTTTACTAAGATTTTGGTGGAAAAATGCAGCTATTACTGTCTTTTCCAATGTTGTAATGAATTGCTACCGATGTCTATGCCAGGTGACATGCCACGCTCAATCACGCGTAATTCACGCGTGAACCACGCGTAATTACACATGACCCCAAACATCCGTGGCTATGCGGGATATTGCTGCAATATAAGCTATATAAGTTAGTATAGTTGGCAGTCATGTTATATAGACTTTGCGTCTCATGTGTCTGCATGTATCAGAGGCTAAACAATGTGATAGGACCTCAATTTCATGCTCAGGGAAGACAGAACATGCTTAGCGGTTCATCTTAGTGGTTCAAGCGGCAGCGCAGACAACCGTAGACGACGCGCAAACTATAAACACTCGCCCGCGCGTATTCATAAACATTTCCCATGTTTTGACAGCATCAGATCAAGTGATTTCTGACTCTTAGTGCAGCGCGTATGTACGCGGGTAGAAGAATAGAATGTCCTTAACCACGGATGTTTGGGGTTATCCGTAATTACGCGTGAATTACGCGTGGCATGTCACCTAGTGTACGTACTTTTATCTCGCATTAGACGTGATAAAGGTGGAGTTGTATTCAAAACTCCAACGAACAATTATAATGATGTGTGAGTGATTTACACTCAATGTGAAGATCGAATAGAATAACAAACAAACGAAGCGGTGATAATTGGTTACTTTCTACGATTTTAAGGTCCTTGTATGTATTGGCCTATTCAGCAGCAGTATTGATAAAGATTAAAGCTGATGACGAAATCCTTCTTCGAAGTTCTTCGAATCCTTCGAAATTTCATCGATGAGTTTAAGAACATTCGTGTATTACTGTGACAAAAGTGAGCATCAAAATTTGTTCTATGAAAGTTGAATACTTCAAAGCCGGAAATAAAATCATGTATGTCGGATCTCATAATTGCTCTTGAATTCTTGAATAAGTCCAGTGGTCCAAATGTCTTGTATCGGGGAAGGTAATAATTCAGATATTGGGAAAGTCGATCAGCATAGAAAGTCACAATTTACTTGAAATTAAACATCGACGATACTGGTGCTCACAGTCACTGAACTCCCGAGAATTCCTATGTAAGACTGGACGTATTAGGATGCGCAGCAATCAACACATCGATTATATAGGTGTACAATGTACAGATTATTTCCGCCAGTTTCTTTGCAAGACTGGGCCAGGCGCATTAATCAGGATCTGCAGCAATCAATTCTGTTGGATTGTGAAACATATCACGATTATGAAATGAATTGTTTACAACAAGGTCCATGGTATTTCACACACAACCGCTATTTGTCAAGCCTTCCAAAGTCAACGGTATGTCCCTTATCTATTTTATATCTACTTAGATGTCCCTGATAGTGACAATAATATTAATTGAGGCTGGCAACTACATGTACATCATATGCCATAGAATGGTACGAGTCATATTTTTCAATGAGAAAGAAAATCCTTTTTTGAATTTCTCCTCCTCCACTTCTTGAATACCTGAAATAAGTTAACAGTTCTTTCAAAGTGTCGAAATTCATTAGAAACATTTGCTTATTTTTGAAGTATTAAAGGCAATAATTAACGGCAATTTTCATCAGTAACTTATATAACCGGAGTGCCGTAATTGAGTCATTTATTTATTTAGCAGTTGTGATCTCTGAACCATATTTCTCCTTGACATCAAAGTTTATTATGCTCCTGCATGCATATTGGGCCTTATACTTGGTAATGATGAAATTTATCAGATTTTTCATTATGAAAGTTTGCCTGAAAAGTTACAAAACAATTTGCACTTTCATTTTGTCTAAATATATTCTGAAAAAATGACCTGGAATGTTGACTACTCTCCAGCGATAGGATTGCTCAGAGGTTGAAAACGTTAATGTTACTAAGTTGGTGACAATTAACTCCATGAATAGCCTACTGTCTTGAAACACAGAAGCCACAAAGCTCTTGTGTTGAAATTGAATCAATCACAACCGTGATCTTCACTTTCAATTTCAATATAAGTACCCGGTAGCTTGAGTCTTCTTGAGAAACTATAGAGGTCACACACTCGAAGGTAAGACTATGAAGGGATCGAGGCTGGGTGGATTTTTTAGTCAATTCGTGCTTAATCTGATCATGTCTTAGCATCTCTATTTTTAGAAGAGCCCAATTTCACGGTCAATATCATGCAGGATCATGACTTACCTAGGAATGAAGGACTCCAAGACAGAATGCTATGCGTTTTTTCATCCTGGATATGTGGCGTCTACTTATCACATCTTTCTGCTTTAGACATGTTTGTCAGTCAATATGCTATCCAGTTGGCAGCATAATGTTCATTAAAAATACTGTGTGGCTGATTTGTTGTGATATCTTCTTTAAATTGCTTTTATATCACTCTTTCCAAATAATTGTTATCAATTCTATTCAAATTTTTTTAAAATTATGTGAATCAAGCAAGAGTTTACCTGGAGGCCGAGAACAATGCCTTCAAAAACAGAGTGAAAGGAAAGTGCAGCGACCAAAATGATTGATTGAATTGGTGAATGAGGATCAATGACTTCTTCATGACCATGTTCATGAACCGATGCAGATCGCGTTTTTGCTCTCATATTTTGAGCTTGAGCTTCTGGAGTGATGTCAAATTTGCCTGTGATTTCATTCTTTTGGTACATGGTAACCTCAAAATTAACGCTTTCCTTTTCCTTCTTTTTCCTGTGCTTGTCAGCGACATAATCTACTCCTTGCTCAACTGCCAACAGAAGAAAAACTCCACATAGGAGAACAAACATTGTAACAGGGAACTTTACTGTTTGATTTAGAGCTTTGAGACCACGCACAACCTCCTCTTGTGCATGAACATATACATGGAGCAATCCAGCAGAAATAAAGACACCTGCTGCAAAACAATTCAATGCGCTTAATATGTGACGCCTCCAAGAACCAGAGTTGCTGTGGTATTCTCCTGTCAAAGTATTGACACGTTTACGAGCTGCTCTTCGAAGAAGTAAAGCTGGCACAATTGTCACCAGAAGTGTAGAAAAGAGCATCACAAGCCCACTAATTATCTTTGCATTATCAGGGGTTATAGGACCAGTTGAGTTATCTGAACCAGCCATCACTCTGCCTTGCGTTTCAATCAAAAGCAATCTGGAGCAGTGATGATCGAATATCATCAATTTCGTCCTTATATAACAATCGTTGCGTCAATCTAAGTGGTCAGATGAGCTTTAGCAACATTTTTTGCTCATACTTTTGAAGTAGTGTTACAAATATAGCCAATTATTACGTTATTTAGATAAGCATTCGCATTATGATCTGAAACAGTGCCGCCATTAATGAGATTCATCTGCTGCAAGCATTAACAAGAATGTTGTTTTTAGATGAATGTTTTGATCTGTACGTATTTTGAATGAGGTCGAAATTGAGCATGTGTTAAGTCTCGCATCACTGGCGATTTGTAGCGGATGGTGGGGGCTTTAGGGGCTTGAGCTACCCCCTTTAAATGATGTGGCTAATCCTTAATTATCCCCTCCAGTTTTTCAATGCCGAGAAAAGTTGAAACTGTCCATGATATAATAGATATGTAAATATATACAATAGATATGTATAATAGAGGTCGAGGTGAAGAAAGGAATTTTGAGAAAGAGATATCAACGGTAACATACTTCTTGCGGATCTTAAAATGTTTCATAGTGCGAAGGAAACGTAAAATGAAGTGAAGAAAGAGCATTTGAAAAAAATGACTAGCATGCAGACCGTTGTTGAAATCTTAAAAACAGTAAATGGGGCCAGGTGGATATTTTCGGAAATCACGAAGGTAGTAACGATATATTTGACCATTCCAATTGCCACTTGCAAGACAGAAAGATCCTTCTCTTTGTTGAAGCATATTCCGCGATCAAGAATGACTCAAAAGAGGTTGAATAATTATCCTCTTTTGAAACATTACCATGACATTACAGGTAATATCTCAACAGAAAAAACTGCGAAGCAATGCATTTCAGGCAAAGGCGAAGCTACCAGAGTTGCGTACTTTGGTAAACTTTGATGGAAATAAACATTCGTATTTTTGAAATCGATATGATTTTTTCATAATGCCTTTAGCGTATAAAATCAAAGGGACTTACCATGGCTATCAATGATATGCCATAACTATTATTATAGCCAACTCTTACATGGAAATTATAACAATAAGAATGGTTCATTGAAAATTCTATAGACCTTTAATTCATTTGAATTATCATTTCAAATAATCGGTTTATTTATTCTTAGTATTGGGTTTATCAATCAATTCTGAATCAATACTACTCTAATTACACTAGGTGACATGCCACTAGAGATGCAAATGGAAAATTTTCCATTGGAAAATTTTGAAATTTTTTTTCGGTGATTGACGTTTTTGCCTTTGTTTTGGAGACTTGTTGCAGTCGTTTGAAAAGACTATGTAACATTCAAAGACCGAAAACTTCTCTATCATCCCTGTATGTTAACTTTTGTAACCAACTGCTGCACCTATGTCTATTTCAGATCTTTCCAACTGAATATCAGACATTAAATGGATTTCAGATTTCTCTAATTGAATTTCAGATATCTGTCAGAAAATCAACTTTGAAAGGATCTTAGATTCAACTGGAGAATCTCCAATTCATCTGGAAAAGTCTGAAACTTATTTAAGTAGATCTGAAATCGATTAGGAACTATGTGAGCCATCTGAACAAGCTAGAAATGGAATGTGTAGTTTGTCCTCCACGAAGATATCGGACAATACGCCAGAAGTTCGAAGCTACGAGTATCATATAGATATTCTTCTACTCATCACAGATATCTTTAGTTTCCAAATATCTCACGAGTTTACAGTCTTTATATATCTTCCAATATATGGTCGCTCATGTATAATGCTGTGTTGGACTGTGTGCTTGTGCTTCACATGTTCATCAACACATGGAGAATTTGTATCATTGCAATCAAGGCTGCATAATAAAGCTTAACTTTTAAGCCATAAACAGACTCCCAAATAAAGTGCATTATTTTTGCTCCAGATCTTTCACAATGCATGAAATTATACCCCTATTGTAAAGGAAAAAATTCACGTTGTCCCAAAAGATGTCTGTGTTATAATATTAAAAATGGCAACAAATTGCCACAAGCCACTGCATGGTGGCAAAGGAATGCTCAAAAATCCGCGGACGGGATTCGTATTGCTACGATTGTTTTAATCGAAATGATACGATGAAATCAAGAGTTTTAGAACAATTCTATTGATGTGTCTATGCCTCGGCTGTGATAGAAATCGTAAAAATTATATCACAAAAATTCAAATTTCTTCATTTTTCAAAATCGTTTTATTCAAAATAATGATCAAAATCACCAGTTTTATAGACCCATTCTATTGGTGTGTAGCTGCCTCGGCTATGGAAGCGGTCAAAGCATATTGGGCCTATCACAAAAAATCAGAACTTTCAAAATTTTCCAAAATTTTCCGGAAAATTTTCATCACTACATGCCACGCGTAATTACGGAACACCCCAAACATCCGTGGTTAACCCTCAACCGTACAAACGTAGACAAAATGTACACATTAAATTTTCAAACTTCATTTCTGTTTGATGCAATTAAATTTGAATCTTTGTTTTACATGCCAGCCTTAGGATTTGGCAAGGTTTGCCAATCTGTTTTTTTCATTGATATCGAGTGTTTTAATAAGCCACAAAAGCTAGATAATCCTTTCCTGTACAAACGTGTACAAATTGTCTCAATTTAGAATTGACGTATTCATCGTTTGAAAGCAGGATAATATCGTCAACTAGAAATGCGGGCATTATAAATATCTGTTTTCAGCACCTCTCCGCAACTCGATCACGCACGTGATGATCTGTCTTTCACCGTCTGATTGAATAGCTTGAATGAGTGCTTCATTTCTTTAGTCATTCTTCATTTTTTGTTCGCGAGCGAACAAAACACATTCTCGACAGCGCCGACGCGATGCATCGAGGGCGCCGTACGACTTTCATTGAGGTTTGCCCAAATTTAAATTGGGATTAGACGACGATGATTTGACGTATACATCAGATGATGATATGCCGGCTGATACCCCTACGTACGACGGTCACCAAGTACTCGCTCCACGATCGAGTGACAATGACCACGACGTATAGACGACGAGGGAGATCTAGAGGCATTTGAAGAAATATCCAGCAAAGATGATATCACAGATGATGATAATTTGGTTATAGAACCAGAAGCTAGAGGTATGACCTATTCTCATCAGCCACTTCCTCCACGCGTAATAAGAAGCATTTTTGAGTAAGCGGCCGCGAGGGCGCGAACCTTTCAGACGAATGAAAATGATGCGTTTCTCTTGTTGCACGACGAAGACATGATAAGGCATGTTCTACATTGCACTAACAGAAAAGCTTCGGACATCCGACTTGAATTTACAGAGAGAAAGTAGAAACCCGATCCGTCACACATGTCAGATTTTGATTTCTCTGAATTTTTGGCATGATTACGGTGTCATCTTTGATAATACGAACCGGTGTCGACAGGGATAATATGACATAATTGCAAGATATCTGGTCCTCAAATGATAGCTAAGAAGATCCTTCTGCAGGGGAGTAATCGGCTACCAACGTTTCAAGTTCTTTTTTGTGTTATTCAATTTGACAACTTCCGTGATCGTGAACTGCGAAAGAGTGATGAGAAGATACATTATATGACCAACATATTTTTCATTGAATTAATTTAAACACAGCAATCATGATCAATTAAGTAAAGTGTATTAAGGCAAGGAACTTCCTATGTTGCATTAAAATTTAATATGCACTTACCTAAAAGAAATTTATTGATAAAATCAAACATAACAATGCTGTGCACAAATTGTACACGTTTGTACTTCTACGTAAGTAAAATTATGTGTACCGTTGAGGGGTTGAGGGTTAAAGACATTCTATTCTTCTACCCGCGTACATACGCGCTGCACTAAGAGTCAGAAATCACTTGATCTGATGCTGTCAAACATGGGGAATGTTTATGAATACGCGCGGGTGAGTGTTTATAGTTTGCGTGTCGTCTACGGTTGTCTGCGCTGCCGCTTGAACCACTAAGATGAACCGCTAAGCATGTTCTGTCTTCTCTGAGCATGAAATTGAGGTCCTATCATATTGCTTAGCCTCTGATACATGCAGACACATGAGACGCAAAGTCTATATAACAGGACTGCCAACAGTTGTTACAGCAATGTCACGCATAGCCACGGATGTTTAGGGTCATTGGAAATTACGCGTAGTTTACACGTGGATTACGCGTAATTGAGCGTGGCATGTCACCTAGTGTGTGATGATGGGAATTCAAGTCGTCCTTTAATCTACACTGCTTGACATGATATCCTTGGAAGATACTTGATGCGCCAACGATGCAAATGTCTTATGAGTGTACCGACTGGAAAATAAAGTCGCCGATTGCCATATTTCTGCATCTACACCTTGCAAACAGTTCCTGTGCATCGCAGTGTTTAAGTTTTCCTCTTTTTATCTTTCAATCAACGAGTCGCTTCTTTCAAAGGAGTAAGTGACAAAGAAGGAATTGGACTATTGATCACAAACTACGGTACCGATTCTGAAGATTTTTACGGATAATCTAAATGAGCCCTTTGGAGGTATCAGAGTCTGATAACGGCATAACAAGATGAGGATAGCCGAGGGGACAGGAGAGATCAGCATCTTAATTCATGTGGCATCTTAAAGAGCATCTTATATTGTGGCATTCGAGTTTTTACTTAGGATGCTTAATTCATTTTAATACAATTCATGTGTCTGATATCTATATAAAGATCGATATTCTTTAAAAAGTCTCACATAGCCTATATCAAGTCTAGATCAGTCCATAGGAGATCTTCAAGCATGCAAGTAGGCCTAGACCTAGATGGATCGAACTTCATAAAATCTCCATTGAAATCTAAGTACTACATAAGGTGTAATATTTAATTCCAATGCACTACGAATATCTTTTTCATGCTGCACTCAAATGCTATAGACCTAATGTTAGATTTTGTCAATCACTTCAGCTGCATTTTGATGCTGTGGATTAAATAACATTGCTCTGGTGCCTATTATACAAGGATCTCGATGATGTGATAGCAAAGAAGTAAGTAAGCCTATCTTGAATAGCAATATGAAGCATGACAATGAGCCTGAGATGCGCATTGATCATTATGGCACACAGTGGCGTCTTCTCCGTACCTGCGAGGCCTTCGGCGCATACTCAAAAATAATTTTCCAACAATTATAAAAATGAAAAGTGTCATCATTCATTTAAATTCGATAGCTTCTCGTGACAGCTGTGCATAGCTTTCCGTCTCAAAGTCAGACGCTCAACCTCATTGAACAGTTTTGCAGCACGTGCTCGAATCATAACTGTTTTCTTCGAACAATTAGACACACAAGCTGGTCGTGTGTTCAGACGGAGCATTGATGTTCAGACAGAGCGAAGGAGAGTTATGTGCGTCGGAGGCAGTAAGCGCACGCGCCCGCGCCCGCGCCAATATTGGCTTTTCCGATAGACATGATGCTTTGCCTTCTCCAATTTTTGCAATGGAATTCTACGCGATTCTTGATCGAGGCGCGGTATCTAAATATAGTAAGGGAAGCGCAACCCAATTGTTCCTGGATTCACTTTATGTCAGAGAGGCCACTACGTCAACAGTAGCAGATGGCTGATGTTCAGACAAGACTGCGATCAGATGGTGAGCGTTCTCCAATTAATGCAGAGTAATGCCTCTTACTCGAACACCCAGATTCTGTAGAATTCCATAATTTGTTTTTACGTGATTTATGTGACGCTATGTTTAGCAGTGCAGATGAGATCATAACCACGTCTTTCGTCCGAAGTGAATATACTGAAAAGATGACAGTTGTCAAACAAGGTAGGCCAAGACCTGATATAAAAATTGAAAGTACTCACAGCGAAAGAAATAAGGAATACACAAGACATTTTAATGCATCAAAAGTTTAAACCGATGAGTGGCTGACCTGCCGTGAGAAACGCAAGAAACTGTTGACCTTGCCTCCTTTTTTTCTCGAGAAAATGTGGTCTGGACAGAGAGGGGATATAGTAATCAGTTCCTTGAGTAAGGCGGTTAGGCGACATGAGCAATCACTTCTCATGTGCACATTCACTTGGCCTTAAAAAATGTTCGGGAAATTGTTATCAAAAATTCAACTTTTATAAAAATTAATGTTGTAACATAACAAATTTCTGGTATAGAAATAGAATTCCAATGCCGAGTGAAGGCTTATGGTCTGGGAGCACGCGACGCCACTGATAATCATCATTTTATTCACCACTTCAACCAGATCTCGATTAGTGTGTGATTTATATGTTTTGTTGTCATCTTCCATTTCGAATATTGATGTAATCGAACTTTGTTAAATATTGGCGTACTTTAACCTTTGACGTTCACCTCAGCCCAGTGATGACCTTAAAAATAAAAATAATTCTGAATTTCTGAATCCAATTTCAATGCCCTTTCGATTGATATGTAGTTTGGGAGATCAGCATTGCCCCCCCCTCGTGGGTCGCGTCCGGAAAAATACCCTAGTGCGGCGAGGCTTAACGCAACATGATAAGCAAAGATGGAGTATGGATTCATTTATTTTATACCTCAAAATTCATTTTCTTACTAAATAAGTGTTCGCCGCTTCCTGGGAAGATCAGAAGGCTGGAATTGATAAAGTAAGAGTTGCTCGAATAGAATCACGTTGTAATAAAAGATGCTTCCGTTTGGTAGCTCCGCTAACTTCACCCACGTACATGAATATGTTGCGATTTTTTCATATGATGATATATTACGGTTTTAAACTGCATTATTATAAAAAATGAAGCATAGATTTGTGATTCGCGCAGCAAATTGGATCAGGTAGACACGAAATAAAACTAATTTACAGCGCTATCAGTGAAACTAAAAATTTGGTTCTGCTAACTTCACAACGGAGCCATTTTTATCTGTAAACTTCAATTTCTAGGCAATGCAAGATGTAAAATGTTAACTGAATTTTCCTTTTACATGTAGTTTGGCGTTCAAGTAGAATTGTGCCAAAGCTCAACAGATTCCCGTGTTATGATTAATAACTATAATCTATATGATTGGGGAATCGCTTGGTTATTGGATTACTCAAAGGAGCTGAAGAACGAAGTCGTCAGTTGGTAAATTCATGTTTTTGGTAACATGTACTAGGCTTATGAAAATACTTGCAGATGTGAGGATACCACAAATTGTAGGCCTATACTTGAGCACGGATATAATCATGCTTAATAGAATTCTCACATGTGCACGTAGAGGCTAGCATATACCAAAAACATGAATTCAAGACATAAAAACCTTACCCAGTGGGCGTCGAATAAGCGATATCCGTTAACTGTAAACTATAACTGTATAGGGTGAATATCAATAAGCGAGTGCATTTGCTCCAAATTTTTATCTAAAATTAGAAGTTTTCGAAAAGTGCTCATTTTGGTGGATCATCGAAATCATGTCTTGAGTGACAGATACATGACATTTTTAGAACTCAATTGCATGTCAGGATTCCATATCTAATGGTTTAAAATATATGAATTACATGCATGCTGGAATAATTTACGTTACTACTCTGTTTAATCTTTCTTAATCATTATTCAAATGTTTATTGCGGCTTTTAAACGTAAGGTTGAAAGAGTTTCTAGTTTATTTAACCCATAGGACGCGTGTTTATCGATGTATTAAGATTGCGTCTATCACGGAGCCATGTTTTGCCTAATTTACGCTACCCTTCTCTCATCCTAGCAGAGTTGGCTTATAGATTTAAGTACATTTCCAGCAGTTCATTCCATAATCAAAAAATCATGCTTGAAATACAAATTCAATGGAGTACATGTTGCGAAATACACTATGCAAATACGCGTAAATGTTCCATTTCCATGTGTAATATAGAAGAGGTCAATTGTAATATCGAACTGTAAATTTGTAATATAGAAATCCATCATGCAATATCGAAAATGTCAAATCTAATATAGAAATCTACAATTGTAATATCGAATTTCAAAATGTGATATAGAAGATATCAGATGTAATATAGAAATCTACATTTGTAATATCGATGTCATAATCGGTGATGAATGAGTGAACTGTTGTACTGTTAAAGTAGTCTGCACTGTACCTTTTTGTGTATATCTCGAGAAGCTGAATCAATTTATTAGAGACGGTAAAGAGATCATGTGGATGGATGAATCCAATGTGAAGTTGTTTTGCCGCAGAACAGTTGGAAGATCAATAAAGGGTACAAGAGCTGTGAGCATTGGACTTAAAGCTCCTAAAGGACAACAAACATATTTTGACCTATAGTCTATCATAGGCCTAATCAGCATACGGTACCTAGGCTATTGGATTTTATAGGCATTCGTAAACAGCCAGCGAAATTGCAATAACTGGTTAAAATTTACATTCAAATCATCAAAGGGGATGCAGATTGCAGATGATAGCCTAATGGAATTTTTGATAGCCTTTCAATTGATTTGATGAATTGTCAGTTTTATTGTAATAGAAATAATTAGTTATACTGGGTACGGTACTTTCTAGGAATAATGATTCATTTACATACGCATTACATTGTGCCTAATTGCAGATTTTCAAAGTTATGCATCTTGTTAAGCTGGCAAGCATCACCACTTTGCTAAATGTGAACTTCTATTTTAGACTGTTTAGGATGCACAATTTCTTTGCATAATCTACATTTAAATCTGCATGGGTAGCATTCAATTGCGCTACATATACGAGATTCATAGCCCTTTTCCTGCTTAATACCAGTAGTTTCAAATGCGTATAGGCCTATACATGTAAAATAAAAAAGATGACATTTTCATTCCATCATATGACTGTTTATAATACATGTAAAAGTTACAAAGTATTACAATTTGCAACGTTGACAAGCACAAACGTAGCAATTTTCAATGTTTCTCAGACACCAACAGTCAGATCGTCCAAATTCATGACAGCCGCATGATAGGTTGTCGTATGTTGGTAGGCCCGGACACATTGCGCATTACTAACTGTTGAAATTGCCGTTGTCATGATTTCTTCGAGATGTCTTAGTCTCTGCTCAGCAACACCACTTCCGGTTGTATGAGGTATCCGCAAATGCTGCTTGATGTGCGCCTTAATGATGCTCCATATATACTCGATCGGATTGAGCTGCGGCGAGTATGGTCCAAGACGCAAAAGCGTCATACCATCCCTCAAGCTTGTTTCAATTTGTGAATGGCATGGCGCATTGTCGCATACAAGCACGATGTTGCTCAAAGTCTTTCCATTGTTTTCTAATTCATCACTTAGATTGGAAATCCACTCTGCTACACTTTCCTTCTTGTAGGAGCCACGTTTGGTAGTAATCTTTACAACACCCTCAGTTGACACGGCTCCTAGCATGTGGACGTTTGGGCCACGGGATGCTGGCAATGTGCTCACTGCTCTTGTACCCTTTCTTGATCTTCCAACTGTTCTGCGGCAAAACAAATTCCCATTGGATTCATCCATCCAGATGATCTCTTTACCGTCTCTAATAAATTGATTTAGTTTCTCGAGATATTCTTTTCTTAGATTTTTGTTGTTAGTTGAGTTCATATTGCATGGCATGTGATGCGTTTTCTTCATTGTCAAACATTTTGCTTCAAGAGCATTGGCAATTGTTGAGATACACACCGTGATACCATGAGAATGAGTCAATTTCTCCTTGATCTGCTTCAAAGAAATTTCACACTCATCCTCAATCCATCGGACCATTTCCTCGAAGACAGCTTCCGTAATCAACTTCGGCTTTTTACCACCCTTTCCTAGTGTTTTCAACTTCACAGAACGAATCCAGGAGTAGGCTGTCTTGTACTTTATGCCGAGAATGTTTGCCAGACTGACCCAGTTTTCTCCGCGATTTGCACATTCAATAATTCTCTTCCTGTCTTCCCTTTGTGGGGTTGCGTTCTTCCTTCTATTGAATGCCATTAGATCTTCGTTGGGTACATCTTCATCGCATGTAGGACATTTGTTGCTCATTTCTACATATGGAACAATGCACTTGGAATGGTAGAGGTGCATGTAGTTAGAAGAGAAATGGAGCTGTCCGCGGGTCATTAATTTCTTGCAAATCTTGCATTCCTCTGTGACTTTCATGATTCCGTGATCGCTTGCAAGTTTAAAAAACAGTGACTTTTGTAAGCTGATGAAATAATATTGTACTAAACTTCACGTTTGAAATTCAGATGATTAAATCGTGTTTCAACATGTCTATGATGCAACATGTTCGTATACACAAAAAGGTACAGTGCAGACTACTTAAACAGTACAACAGTTCACTCATTCATCACCGATTATGACATCGATATTACAAATGTAGATATCTATATTACATCTGATATCTTCTATATCACATTTTGAAATTCGATATTACAATTGTAGATTTCTATATTAGATTTGACATTTTCGATATTGCATGATGGATTTCTATATTACAAATTTACAGTTCGATATTACAATTGACCTCTTCTATATTACACACGGAAATGGTGGTTATCTGAAAACCGCAATCAGAAAATTTTTGTTGAACTCAACAGTTAAAATTTGTTTCACTGTCTTTTTACAGTCTGAACAGAAAATGTTCGCTAAAACCGACAGTGCTTCTCTTATATTAACGGATTTTAACTGCTTATCATCAAATTGTAACGTCATCATTTTTAACAGATATTTGCGGATGTTTTCTGCGAAACTATTCTGTAAAGTATAACGGTTATTTTTTGCTAGTTTTAATGGTGTACAGTTTACAGTGCATCCATACTCTATGGGTATCCGCAAGAAAAAGTAATGATATATCCGCTGGATAAATATGAGAATGAGACAGTTTGGCGCATGAATTTTGCAGTCCCCGATTTATCCACCTCATTGAAATCTGTGAAGGATGCTTACTGCATATTAAATGGATGAATTTTTCCTCGGAGTGCAGTCAATACGCATACGCTAGTTTTGCAGATGAAAATCAAAAAATTAAAAATAGAATTTCTCCGCGAGAATTTCTTCTAGTGATCAATTAAATTACTTCTTTCATTTGCTTTTGTAGTTTGAAGTTTTCCAATATTCGCATTCAGATTATAGGCTTTACTTCAAATAAAGAGCACACTTTATCACCATATTCTTTTTTCATAAAGTTTCACTTTTCAAGCTTAGCTTAGTGCTTTATTTTCATCGTACACTGCTGCAAAGAGGTACTTATAACACATATTCTTTGTTCGTTGGTTTTTGTGTTTTTGAGTTTATCATAAATCAAGGCAATTGTCCATCATCCTGCCTTGGTGAACAATTGCACTTATTGGTGTAAATTATTTATTTTGACTTATTTTGAATAAATAAATAAGTACGCTGTGAAACACCAAACTTTTTCGTGCAAGCATACTTATAGCAAGGTACTTATAACACATATTCTTTGTTCGTTGGTTTTTGTGTTTTTGAGTTTATCATAATTCAAGGCAATTATCCATCATCCTGCCTTGGTGATCATTTGCACTTAATGGTGTATTTGAATAAATAAATAAGTACGCTGTGAAATACCGAACTTTTCTCGTGCAAGCATGACATTATAAGTTTAGTGCTGGATTAGTAAACATCATACGGTAATTTGATTGACTCATTTTTAAATTTTAAATATTTTTGCAAAAGCAACATTGATTAAAAAATCTGGGTCATAAATTCCTTGTTTATGAAATTTAGAGCGCCAAAACACAAAACCGCAAGAGGCCACTGACTTCTCCTTATCTCGGATTGACTTTGTGGACGAAATGAATCTAATGGTTCGATCGCTTAGTCAGCATAATCCAAAACTGAAAACAAATTTCTCATGACAATTATTCATGTTTCAGAAAATAGGACCAGCCATTCAATCTCATACGATGACAGAAGCCCTTGCTTTGATGTTTCCTTTATTTTTCGAATAAGTGAGAGACCCTTCAGCCGCTGCAGCAACCGACGTCAGGCAATTGGATGAGCTCAAGTCATCACGTTCTTTCATTCTAACGCAAGATAACGAGACTGTCAACAATACATGCAACACGTTAAGAGAAAATGCATGAAACAAGTAGCCTACTATTAATAAAATTGCCAGTAGATGTAATGAAAAGTAGAAACATACAAAAGAGATGCAAACAAGTCTAGTAGTTCCAGCAACTATTCAAAGAAAGCTTGTTCACTCGACGATGCTGTTCAGTCCAAAATGTTTCTTTGATCAATCTTCTCCTCCACACTAACTCTTTGTTATCACTTTCATGCACATGTCGATCGACTTCCCAATGTGTGACGTCAGCATCTCTGACTGTTTTGATGTGTTCCTTTTTCCCTTTCGGTAACGAAAGACCTGATTCTCTTACACTAACCACACACAATGAGGTTGAACTTAGCGTCATTGCTCTTCATCATCCAGATAATGTTTTCAAAGGCGTAGTAAGATCTCTTTCTTGTTGCGCTGCCAATTTGTGCTTGCGGGAGAATTATCTTGAGAAAAGGGAGACAGCTTTCCGAAACTTAGAAGCCAGTGACTTCAGTGTACAGTGAAGTGCAGTCGATGTCGCAGATCACGTGATTACCAAACAACTGACGGAGGGCGAAACTAGATTTCAAGGGCTCAATGCCATCTTCGGGGCGTTTCGGAGCGAATCCGCGAAGTCCTCAAGCAAGTTGGTGTGAGCGCCGGCATAAAAACCACAAGTACTCTGAGGAGTTTTTTTTGGTGAGGATAGTAATAGGAAGAAGACCGTTCAAGGACAAGACAAATTCAGAAAAATTGGTATTTTTAAAAACGACATAAATTCATGAATTTTAACCCTTTTTCAGGTTTTTAAGACCTAAATTCATAAATTTAGACCATTTAAAAAGTACCATTTTTTGAAAAATGGGTATTTTTAAAAACGACTAAATTTAAGAATTTTGGTCATTTTTTCAGGTTATGAAGACCTAAATTCATAAATTTAGGCGTTTTTAAAAATACCCAATTTTTCAAATTTTTCAAAATCTCAAATTTGAGAATTACAATTTTTCTCCTCAAAATCATGACCATTCAAGGACACCGAAGAAATCAGAAAAGACAAGAATCTTAAATTTGTGATTATGACATTTTACTCCAAAAATCATGACCGTTCCAGGACACAACATCAGAAAAATTGGTATTTTTAAAAACGTCTAAATTTATGAATTTTATCCATTTTTCAGGTTTTAAAATATGAGATAATTAAAATTATGTGTCTAAAAATATTTCTTTAAAAATGGAAGAAACCTCAGAAGTGGAGGGAATAAAAGTGGAAGAAACCGCAAGAATATATCCTTCGTTATCATATGAACGTAGTTCTACTTTAATGGACATTGAAAAAATGAATAAAGAAAAACATAAAGATAGAGTACGTTATATGAAAGATAAGGAATCTCAATTATTATTAAGATTAGAGCATTATAAAAAATTAAGAAAGAGATGGACTAAAGCTAAGAATGTAGCACAAGGAATTGGCATATTCTTAACAATAAGTTTAGGAGTATTTACAATTGTTAAAAATACAGGTGTTTTAGTAATTCCAATAGTTTCTGCAGCATTAACAGGTACGGGTGTTTTTGCAACTTCACTTGTTACAATGTTAGATAAATCTTTAATAACTAAGAAACGGAAATCATTAAAAACTAAGCATTTACATATTAAAGAAGTCGATGACAAATTGCATTACTTCTTTCAAAGAGTATGCGATGATAATGTTATTACGTTAGATGAGATTGAAAAATTTGATCAAATAGCTAATGAAGTAAATCAAATATCATTTCAATTACAGTCAGAAAAAGTTGATGATAGGAATAAACAGGATGGCAAAATTTCTAGTGATGGTAAAATTTCTAATGAAGAAAATGATAAAGTTCTTTTAGAAGAGCTAAAAACTTTAAGCGAAAATTTAAGCAAAACTTTATTATACAACAATGTGTAAACAACACGGTGTGGACATATTGTCAATGCAATTTGTATAATATATAGTTAATAACCGATTGTTTTAAAGAACTTAAAAGTAGTAGTAGCTGATTTTATTTTCTTTTACTAGAGAACGAAAATTCGTTGTCCACGGTGTGGACATCAATATTTGTAGACTTGTGTGGTTGCATTTTTGTAAATATACATATTGAAATAAGCATGTGTTGTTTTTAATTTCACATTTACGGGAATATAATGGAAACATTTTATCTTCTATAAAAA
The DNA here is from genome assembly GCA_907163375.1 of Prostheceraeus crozeri. Classification (NCBI taxonomy): domain Eukaryota; kingdom Metazoa; phylum Platyhelminthes; order Polycladida; family Euryleptidae; genus Prostheceraeus; species Prostheceraeus crozeri. The sequence goes on along the minus strand of CAJQUW010002524.1, from coordinate 60,204 downwards.
TGAGTAACATAAGAGACTTCCTAAAAATATACGGCAAACAAACCACGACAAATTTCGATTTAAATAAGATCGCAAATCAATTGGGAATAAAGAATTTTCATATCCTAATGAGAAACGAATTGCAGTTGATTAAAGATGTGCGAAGCACTAGCTCTGCCAATAAACCGATTCCTTACAATGTACTTTTTTAATTTAGATTAAATTAAATCATTTCAAAATCGAATAAGTAGTAAGGAAAGTCATCATTATGGGACACTTTAAAATCACTACCCCCTTCTGACTTCTAGGGGTCCTTATAAGAATTTTTTTTCATTATAAAATGTCTAGCATTACCGAGTTCTTGAAATTATATGGAACGCAAACAACTACAAATTTTGATCTAAAGAAAAAGAGAATTTTCATATCCTAATGAGAGACGAATTACAATTGATTAAAAATAAGCCATCTATAAATTTCATAACAAATCTTCACACGTCAGATCAAAAAGAATACATTGGTCAGCAGGTATCTTTAATAAAAATGGAGATAATTACTATTTTGACTCATACGGACTTCCACCTACAAATGAAGTCAAAGAAATACTGGGAAATGGAACATACAATACCTTTCAAATTCAAAAACCAGGAACTACTTACTGCGGTCAATTATGTCTTTATGTCTTATTGAAATTACAGGAAGGAGTACCATTTCTAGAGATTATGTTAGAATTGAACAAGGGAATTTCATTCCCTAAAACCTTAGTTCCAATGATAATGATAATTAAAAATCAAGCGAAGCTAGCTAAAGCTCACTTCGTCGTAATTCATTTTGATAAAATCGGCCTCTGATATCTTCATCATCTAAATCATTGATTTCGTAAGTAATCGGATAAGTTTGATTTATTTTTAAACTTCAAATATTTCTTTAGTCCAATAGCCAACAAAGCCTTTTTCAAATTTATTCTTATACTTAAATATTCTAACTCTATCTCCAATTTTAAATTTCGGCTAAAGTTTCTGCACATTCGGATTATTCTCATTCGAATAATTATTTTCGAATATTTTCTTTCGTGTTAAATCAGGATCGTCAGAAGCATTCTCTGGAGTTTCTTCAATACCTGAATGAACTTTATTATTGTACTGTTCAACAATTCCAGGTAATATCTTCAACCATTTCTGATTTCCTTGTTCTGTAAAATTCTTAAAAATCTTATTATTTAACGTTCTATTGAACCTTACTATTACTACAGCCTTCCCTGCATTTTCAGTTGAATAAACAGTTTCAAATAGTGGCTGAGCATTTCCGTTACAAAATGCCTATCCTTTATCAACAAACAATTTCTTTGGCTTTCTATTAGTTTCTTTAAAAATTTCTTCAAACGCATATTTAACTGACAGACCAGTTTTGTTTTTTAAAGGCTCTACCCAAGCGAATCGTGTATATAAATCTATAACGGTCAATGCGTATTTATAATCTTTTTCATTCGGCATATGAATAAGATCAGCACTCCAAATATCATCTTTTTTAGATACTTTTACTTTCAATAAATATTTAGGCCTTCTGTATTCCTTGCGGATTTCGGAGGCATAGGTTTCATTTGCTGACGGATCAATACCCTGACCGAATAATATTTTAGCTTGTAAAGCTTTCTTAACAAACATTCTTTCAATTCTTTCTCTAAATGTAGGATTTTGAATACTATCTAATTCTTGAATCATTTTCCTATCAGCTACATGACGAGAACTTAGGTCATGATTTCGATAAGCTAAATCATGTCTGTAAGCTGCTTCATCTACTATGTTTATTGGTTCTTCACCTGGTTTTGGATTATTATTCTCATCTAGTCTTATATCTAATCGAGTTCCTGGGCCGGTATATGAATGACCAGGAAGATGTTTTTCTTTCGAATACTTACTCCAAATAAATCCAGGAAAGTTTTCTAACGTTTTTTGTATGTCACCTCCGGAATGCAACGAAGTAGACGCTTCGCGTCTCGGCATCGAAGATGCAGTTGAATCACCTCCGCCATGCTGACAATTTGGGGGTTTATGTACTTTTAAGAGATAATTCAATAAATCTAAATTAGCAATTTTTAATTTAATTAAATTTTCGGAATTTGCGGAATCCATTTTTAAAGATAAAAAAATTTTTAGAGATAAAATAAAATAATTGTTTTACCTAATCATACTAGGACTTAGATATATTCCAGGACCATCTTTATTTTCTCTAATTTCGATTAAATCATCAACATTGTGAAGAATATTTTTAAGAACTCGTTTTCCTTCATCAACTAAATTTAGTTTACTAATGAAATTATCTACTACTCCTTCTCCCTTAGCAACTTTCTCTAACTTTCTGTTATGACGTATTTGTTCTTCTAACGCTGCCTTCTCTGATTTATTTTTATTTACTGCTTGGACAATACCAGCTGTCCCACCTGCGACACTTCCCGCAGCTGCTATGCCACCTATTATTAGAGGAATTAATGGGAGAATCCCGCCATTCTTTTCTTCTTGTAATTTAATATTCTCTATCATTGGTTTACTTATGTAATACTTTTTTTGTTAATCGTAATAGTTTTAGGTGCATTTTTGTCAACAATGTTGCGTAATTTTAATTCAACAGTTTTATTATTATTTTTTTTCGCTTGCGACATTTTTAATAAAAAAATTTTAAGTTATCAAAAATTTTAATCTATTCTTGTTATGAAAATTTTAATCTATTCTAGTTATGAAAAATTTTTAAGTTAAGAATTTTTAATCTATTCTAGTAATGAAAAAATTTTTAATTAAGAATTTTTAAGTTAAGAATTTTTAATCTATTCTAGTTATCAAAAACTTTTAAGTTAAGAAAAAAGGTTAAGTTATCAAACATTTTAATTTACCTATCCTAACCATCTATCCATTAAGAATTTCAATAGAATATTTTACATCTTCTAGCAATAAACCATAAGCCATCAATGAAGTTGTGGAATCTTTCTTTTCAATATTAATTGTTACATCACAACCAGTCTTGATAATATCTTCAGATTGTGCACTTAAATCGAAACAGAAAACAGGATATAAATGTCTCCAATCTCCAGGAGTTAATTGTGGTTCAACTCCAAATTCTATACAAAGATTTCTATAAGCATCATATCCTTCCATAAATTGATTATTGGTATCATCGAATCTTAATGGATCAATTGGATATCGGGTTTGATTTAATGAAACTTGTAAACTTCGAATTGTGTTAATATGAAAAAGATTGTTGTTCTTATCAAAACTTGGAGAATTATTTCTTCGAAAAGTTAGTAATAAATATCTTGGAGTATTCGAAGTTCTAGTAAAATGCCAGTTAAATCTTTGTTCGGAAAAAGTTATTGAACTAGCAGTACGCTTTAGAAAATTTACTGGAATTGGTTTGTTAGTATTTAATCTTTTTGCAATAGCTGTTTCAACCTCTAAACTAGGAGTAATATGCTTAATCCACCATTCTAGTCTATCAATTTTTAAATATGCTTTTTTTCCAGTCTTACCAAAAAAGATTAATTCATTATTTGCTGTGCGATGAATTATTAATTTAAATTTTAATTGACATGATATTTTGTCATAATCTAAATATCCGAATAATGGAGACAATGACCAATTTACTGTCTGTTTACTTTTCTTGTTAAACTCACGTCTTTCTTTATATGCACTTTTGTTTGTTTTATTTAAATGATTTGCAATATTTTCTACATCTTTCGCAATTCCTGCTGCATCTGTTCCAGCGTGAGTTAAATCATCAACAATTATACCATCATTAGTATCAGGAAACCAACCTTCGATTTCATACTTTTTATTATTTTCACCAATTGTTACAAATCTAAGCATTGTATCAATTACACATGGAGAATCACTTATTGTTTCTATATTTTGAGTTGCAACATCTAAACGCATTTGTGTAAATAATTTTGGAAAGAAATTATTCTCTAATGCAATATTATCAGTATCTGGTAATGGTGTTGTAAAATTGGCATCACTATATAAAGAATATTCACAGTGTAAAAAGGAATCAGGTAAATATAAATAACGCTGCTGATTATCAACTTCAAAAATTAAATCACCTCTAGTATTTACTCTACTGGAACATCCGGGATTCATAGCAAATCTTATATAGTCATTCTTTTTTTTGAATGTAACTGACGAACGGAGGATCGTCTAATCTAAATTTATTTTCGATAAGCGAAGACATTTTTATAAAAAATAATTTGAATTTTTGTTTTTTCACACACACAGAAAAAATTTTACTAAAAAAATTGTACTAAAAATATTTTACTAAAATATAATTTTAGATTTTTGCTAAACCAGTACCTAACTGCGTACCAGCTCCGCTGTTCACAGCATTACCTCTTATTTCTTCAATTGAACGAACCGTGGGTTCTATGGCTACGCCTGATTTCTTCTCCTGTTTACTATCAGACCCTACAGCTATGATAGCAACTTTGTTCTTTGTTTCCTCTGAAAGTTTTTTTAATTTTTTTTAGTTCTTCAGAATCATTCTTAAGTTTACGAATAGCTTCTAGTAATTTTAATTCGTTTTGAGACTTAACAGCATTTGATATTGCAGTAGCTGTACTACCTATACCAGCTGCTCCTTTTGCAGCAGATGTAATCAAATCTTTATTATTTTTTATCAAGTTAACGATACTTCCAATACCAGAAAAGATGCCAGCCCATTCTTTTTGATTTGTTTCTACACTGTCATAATGGTAAACAGATTTCATAGATGGTTCATGAGCAATTTTTTGATTTGAAGCAAAATGTTTAAGATTGTGTTTATAAATTATAGGCATTTTTTAGGAATAAATTTGACTTTTGGAAAAAATATTTACGGTAAGATTTACGTTTAGATTTACGTGCGTCATTGGCTAAAGCCTCTGAACAAGGTCCGATCAAGATTTACGTGTGTGAATAGATAACAACTTCGTGATAACTTTATTAATTTTCTTTTGCACTTTATCTATTGCGTCAAGCAGCGTGTGATGTACTTTAATTTCTTTTCTATTAACTTGCATTTTCTGCTGATTCATCTTCAACGCCGTTTTAAGAGCATTTAACTTAATTTTAAGAACATCTGATTGTCTTTTAACAGAATCTAACTGTTCTTTATTTTCTTTAGAGTTTTCTTGCAAATTTTTCTTTAATTCATTTCCTAAGTTGATCTTAAGAGTTTTCATTTTATCAACTTTTTGATTAAGTGTGTTTACTTCATTTATTATTCAATTCATCTTCTTCATTTGTTGAGTAATTTCAGAACTTAATTCATCAACACTTTTTTGGAATGTTGTTTGTAACTGCTTTGAATTTTTTTAATTCTTTCAGGAAGTTTTTCTATTTCATCTTCTAATTGTTCTTTCAATAACTTTATCTGATCTTTATTTTTAATTACAGCAGATTTTAAATTTATAGAAAGTAATATTAAAATTTTTGATTGTTCTGAAATTTTTTTTAAAAGTTTTGCTATTTCTGCTTCTAGCTGTCTATCCTTTTTATCAAGTTTTAATAATTTTTCGTTTAATGATTTGTCATTAAGTTTAAGCAACTTTAATTCATTCATCAGTGGAACCAAAACATCGTTTATATATTTTTCTTTTAAGTCATTGATTTGTGTATCAACATATTGTTTATTTGTTAACTCTGTATTTTGTTGCGGAAGAATAGAAAGATGCAATGGACCAGATAAAACGTCTCCAGTTTTCATGATATAATTTTCTATTTCTATTTCTGATTCACGATTATTCGGGATATATGTACCTCCACCAACATTTGGTAACATCATTTTTTAAACAATAAAAAAGTAATTTTTTTTCTAAAAAAGTAATTTTTTCACAGATAAAAATAAAATTTTTTCTAATAAAAATAAAAAAATGGAAAAAGCAAATTTAAAAAAATTATATTCGCCCGCATCATCCTGTTCTTCTTATTCGACGAGATCAACGGGATTTGAAAATAAATGTTTTGAAAACAATAATAATCCATGTATAGATGTTAATGTTTTGTTTGAGGTGCAAGCGGAAATATTCAAAGAACAAATTAAAGGTTTACCTTCTATAGAAACCAACTATTGTATTTTTGCGGGAGATCCATTTATTAAATTTATGGATATTGTAAGTAAATATAATGATGTTGCCCATTTTGAACTAAATAAAGAAAATATGGTTATAATAGGTCATAATAATGTTTATGGTTTTATTAGAGCAGTGTTGCCAATTAGTAATACTGATTGGATAGAACCGAAAATAATTAATTATATCAATCTTAGAGAATTAATAAAAAAATTAAAATTTCAAAAGAAAAAATAAGATTATTTGTTGATGAACAAAACCAATATAATATTCATATAGAGAGCAAAAACATAATGAAGAATTATTATGTCAAGTATATTATAGAGATACAATTTATAAACAAGAAAATGCTGATATGCCACAAAGATATGATGATGATACTTACATAGGATTATATTCAAACTTAAATATTAATTTATTAAAGTCTTACATAAATGGTTTGGCGCAGCAGGAAAAAATTTATATGTGGACAACACCATATACTATTAACAATGATCATAATCATAATAATTTTAAAGAATCTTATAATGATAATGATGATAATGATGATGATAATAATGATGATGATAATATAGATGATGATTCTGAAACATCTGAAAAAGGTGTGAATGGTAACAAAGATTATAAAAATATCAGTAATTATAAAAATTTAAGTGAAGAAAAATTTATATCTCAACATGATATTAATACTACATGCAATCAAAATTCATCTAAATTTCATTTTCTTACAATTGAAAATAATAATGATGGAATAGTTGAAGATACTACTAGACAACTATGTGTCGGGTCTACAAAATTTAAATTAGGATTTACATCTAATCAATTTAAAATTTTATCATCTTTAATAAAAACTAAAGATGATTCAGATTATGGTGGTGTTATTAAATTTTCCAAAAGAGATCAAAGACAAACATTTTTCTCTATTATATTATTATCAAATAATAAATATAGTTTGGAATTAGATATTCCTATCAGGGAATGGTATCCTATCAGGGAATGGCATCCTATACCAAAAAGTGTAATTTATGATGTTGATGAAGAATCAATTTATGATGATAATGAAGAATCAATAGTTAGTGAAAATAAATTTAAATTATCTTTTGATAAAACGTTATGTGATAAAACTTAATATGATAAAACTTAATGTGTTAAAACTTAATGTGATAAAGAAAATAAAATAACTAAAGAACGTGAAATATATAATAATATAAAATAACTCTCAAGACCTTGATATTAGAATGTTTATATCTAAAATTAAAATACAAATTTTTTCTTTAAAAATAAAAGAAATTTAAAAATACCAAGTTTTATTGCAACTTATGTAAAAAAAGTTGCAAACAAAAAGAAGTTATCAATCTCATTTAAATAGTAAAATGCATTTACAAAATGTAGATCGAGTTGATGAAGGAAATATATTAAAATTAAATAATTATAAAAACTATCTAGAAACATTACCTACTGATATAAAAGTTAAAAAAATATTTGATGATTATTCACATTCGGAATATAAAAAAGTTTTTAATAGTGAAGATGAACATGTACAAACCGAAGGTTCTAGGGCTTGGCCCGTACCAGATGAAAGATATTTATATAGCGATACTGATAAAATTTAACGAAATATATGAATTTGATGAAACTAAAAAACCGATGAAGCGGTAACAGATATAAAATATTTATTTAATGAATCTGTTGAACGTAATGAAACCGATGAAACTTTTTATAATGTATTAACAAACTTTTTCAAAATATTTAAGAAATCTTTAAAATGTTATATGAATGTAGAAGTACTTTATACAAAAAATGGACCTGATGGAATTCCTGAAGAAATAATACAAGGATATTTTACAAATTCACAAGAAATTCATAATGTAAATGATATACAACCCATATTTGAATCGATGATAAATAAATTAGAAAATTGCATAATTAAAGCCCAGTTACGTGAATCTGGTTGGAGATTTGTTATAATACTATCTAAGAAAATAGTAATTGATAAATATAAAAATAATACTGGTGTATTTATGTTCCTTTGCCTTTCAGTTCATAAATAAATCAACATAAAAACATAAAAAATGAAGATGATTATTGTTTTCTGTGGAGTGTTATAGCACATTTAAATCCTGCAGAATATCACGAAGAAAGACTAAGTCATTGTAATAAAGAAGAATACATAAATGAATTTGATCTCTCTGATGGATTAGATGAATTTCCATATGATTATAATAAGCTAACAAAGTTTCATAAAAAGAATAAAAATTTAATAGAAGTAAATGTTTTTGAATTAAATGTGAATTATGTTTCTATTGGCAAAATTACTCCATTTTACTCAGATTCAAAAAAATTTTATTTGAATAATAAAATTTATGTCATTCAGAAATAGTATATAATGATAGAGGAAATTACATGCATCATAATATTTTTTACCAAGGAAATATTATATGTACTGAAAAATTTGAAATTATAAAAACATTATCACCAATAATGATTAATCATAATAATTATAAAGGACGTAATTATAATTATGATTATGATTCCGATTATTCATCTTTATCTTTAGAATATCAACAAAAATTAGAAAATTTACATGAAATTTTACAAAATTGTAAAACAGAATATTATCATCAAGTAAAAATGTTAGTACAAGAATATCACCATAAATATCAAAATAAGATAGAAACGATTCAAAAATTAAATGAAGAAAATAATGAAGAAAATAAAGACAATAATGAAGAAAATGAGACCAATCAAAAAATAAATGAATGTTTAAAAATATGTCAACAACAATATAAAGAACAATATAACAAAGAATATAATTATCAGCTACAAATATTAAATCAAAATTATCAACAGTCTGAAAAAGATTTACAAAGATATATCGATTTAACACATGAAATATATAAAGATAAATTTTAAAAATTAAAACAAACAAAACAATCAGCACAAGCGAATATATTATATTATCAGGGTCATTTTATATTGTGTAAAGATGTTTCTATATTTACAAAACTTCAGATAATGCTAATTTTCCCTGTCTCCAATGTATGACGAGCTTTAGAACTAAAGAAGAAATGAATAAACATTTGGTGAATTGTCAACAAAATGAAGCAGTTGAAAATACTTTTCCTAAAGATGATTATCTAATATATAATAGACATTATTTGAAAAATAAAGTACCCTTTACTATTTATTGTGATTTCGAAGCATATAATGTTAACATGACACAAAATTCTGATAATGGTAAATATGAAAAAAGTGCACCTGAAAAAAGTGCATCTGAACAAAGTAAAGAAAAATATTTATTTGAACAAAAACCATTATGTTGGGGAATGTACATTCATTCAAATTATCCTGAATTATTTAAATCAGAATATTAACAATACTATGGTGAAGATAGTTCAGAAATGTTTACAAAGAAAGTAGAAGAATTACAAGGATGTTTTTCACAATTGCCTGAAACAAATATACCAATGCTTTCATTAACGGATGAAGAAAAATATCATTTCAATGATGAAATAAAATGTTTTTACTGTGGAAAAGAATTTACAAATAATTATAAAACTGGCAGAGGTAGATATCTTGATAAAGTAAAAGATCATGATCGTCTAAATGGATTATATAGAAGTGCAGCACATAATTCTTGTAATCTTAATGCTAATAAATTCAAATATAACTTTGTTCCTCTCTATTTTTACAATGGTTCTAAATATGATTTCCATTTAATAATGAAAGATTTATTTTCATCTGACTAATTACAACAACAACAAATAAATGTACTATGTAAACAAGAAGAAGAATATTTTTGAATGCAATTAGTTTGTATTAGAATTTTAGATGCATTTAGATTTTTTACTCCTTATTCATTAGATGTTATGGGAAAAATTTTGGAACCTGAACAATGTAAAATATTAAATAAATATAATTTAAAACCTTTAAAAGGAATATTTCCATATGAATATTTAACTGGAGATATGAATAGAATAAATGAAATAATGAAAAAACAAAAACTTCCTCCAATAAATAAATTTAAATCAACATTAAAACAATCACAATTATCTGACGAAGACTATGCAGAAGCTGAAAAGAATTGGAGAGAGTGAAATTGTAGAACAATGTACGATTATACAATGAAATATCTTCAGATAGATGTATTAATCCTTACTGATTTTTTTGAAAACTTTCGTGACATGTGTTTAGAATATTATGGAATAGATCCATGTTATTGTTATTCTACACCAGGTTTAACATGGTTAGCAGGATTAAAACATACTGGTGTTAAACTTAAACATTATAAAGAAAATACATATGATAAATTATTATTTTTTGAATCTGGTATTAGAGGTGGTGTTTCATCAGTTTTAGGTAATCGTTATGTACAGTGTTAGAATAAAAAAGTAAATCCTGATAATTATGGAATATATAAACCTTTATCTCCAGAAGAAGGCGATCAGTTTATAAAATTGTTTAATCAAAATATAGAAGGTATTATATCAAATGAAGAGAGTCAAGCAGCAGTTGATGAATTCATGAGAGAAAACTATTTCTTATATTATGATTTTAATAGCTTATATTCTTCTTCCATGATACAAGAATTACCAACAGGTGAAATGTCATGGTGTAATATTCTTGAATACGAACCTACACATGATGGAAATTCTAATTTTTGTTATATATATGAAGTTGATTTAGTATACCCTGATTATATAAAAGGCGCAACAAAATATTATCCTTTCTGTCCCGAAAACAAAATTCCCAATATAGAAGATTTTTCAGATTATCAAAAGTCTATAATTCCTAAGAAATACAGACCAACAAAAAACTTATGTTAACACAAGGTAATAAAGGAAAGTATGTTGTTGAAGGAAGAATGCTAGATTGGTATTTAGAACATGGAATGATTCTCACTAAAATACATCGAAAACTAGAGTATAGAAAATCTAGGTGGTTGAAAAAATTATATAGAGTTCAATATTGAAAAACGTAAAATAGCTAAAAGAAATAAAGATGATTTTGGAAACGTGTTCTTCAAATTAATGAATAATGCATTTAGAAAATGTGCGTAATAGACAAAATGTTGAAATAGTTTATGATAGAGATAGGTTTCAAAATTTAACAAGGAAACCTACATATAAAAGAACTACTAGATTCAGTGATGAACTATGTGCTGTACATTTACGTCGAATCAGCGTAAAACATGATAAGTTTAATTTTATTGGATTCACTATATTAGAATTAGCTAAGCTATTTATGTATAAATTTATATATGATTATTTAGCACCTGCTTATGGCAAAAACTATAAATTACACTTTACAGATACGGATTCCGTTTTCTTAGAATCAACAGTACCGTATAATTCTTCACTTGATGAAGAAATAGATAAAATAAAAGATATCATTCATCCTTCTGATTTATGTAAAGTAAAAGATGAATTAGAAGGAAATGAAGATTTCATAACAGAAGCTTTTTTTTAAAAACCAAATGTTATTGTTATAACACAACTAATAATATTAAAACACATAAAACATTAAAAGGAATTTCAAAGGCATCAGTGGCTAATCAAATAACATTTCAAGATTATAAAAATGTATTATTTAATAATGAAATAAAAACAGCATGTAATTATAGACTTAATTCAAAGAAACATAAAATGTATTTAAAAGAAGAACATAAATTAGCATTAGATCCATTTGATGATAAAAGAAAAATTTTACCTGATGGAATAACTACTTCACCTTTTTAATTTTCTAATTACTAAGATAGACAAATTTGATATATATATAAAATAAAAAAATAAAATATTATAACACTATATTTGTATATTTTTTATCACTCGGTAAACATATGTTCTATAACTCTATCATGAATTTTTTTATCAATATTAATTGTAATGAAGCCATAATCTTTTGACCAAGCATTGTTACACGATTGTTTAAATTCATCTTTATTTCTTACACATAAATCTCTTAACAAATCACTTAAGTTTCTTGCATTTATTTCAAATAGTATAAATATATTTGCATTCTTTCTAATAACACTTCCGTCTAATGAATACATACTTTGTGTTAAATAAAAAACACTACAGTTATTATGTCTACCTCTTGTGAAATAATTTCTCTGAACTGACTGATTTCTATCATTAACACAATCATCAAAAATTACACAATGTTTCATTTTTTATCTAGTCTACTAGGATCTTGCATACTACCACTATCATCTATTAACCCATTAGGCGCCAATGTTCCACTTGTGGAACATCGCTAGATTTTGGAAATATGTCTTATTGAATGTGGGATATATAATATTTTACAGTAAATAATTACAATGTTTGGCAACCTTGGTGTGTCTTGGTGTGATCTGAATCATTAAAATATCATATCTCTAGATTTTATGAGTACAATTCAATCAAAAAAGATTGGTTATGTTTTTCAATGTTCAATTTGGTTACAGCGATTTTTCTGCAACTCTAATTAAGCAAAAGCAATTGATTGGTTTTCAGATTTTAGCACTTATAATATGTATACCTCTTCATATAGGCATGCTATATACAAAAATATTTCATTCCTATTATATTTTTCGAAATATAGTGACAAATTCAAAATGTTCCACTTCTGGAACATTGGCTTCTTGGGCCTATACAAATTAGATTGCTGACAAAATATTTCGAACGATTTATATAATGAAATATCTTGGTCTGCCTGTTAATCTGATATGAATAGTAATGTCTGCTAGTTTGATAATCAGAATTAAAGTTTACCATTTTAAATATTTTGTTTAAATTCAAAAAATTGAAAAGCAGTGAAAGTTTTGTTTTGATCTGAATAAGAACGTCCGTGACAAATATTTTGCTGCTTTACATGGTAAGTGTAAGATGTCTGTCCAACCTTCCTTCTAACTAATACTGCCAGAGTTGATATAAAGAAAGTCTTGTGATTTCATTCGCTTTATTTTATCTATAGGTTTATGTAAATAAAATATTCAAGTAAATTTCAAGTAAACCGTCTACGTTGTACTGGTACTGTCAGGCGCAACAGAATAGAAAAATGCCCTCTGATATCAAAAGAGGCGAGGGCAAAATCTCAGAGAGGATTTCATAGAAGTTACAGTGATTGTTCAGTCGTGGTCTGCCACTGGAACGATAATACCCCCGTTATAGTTATCAGTTCAAATGAGGGCGCTACTCCTATCAGTCAGGCGACACGCTTGAGTCGAAGTGATAGGAAGAGAACTGCAATTCAACAACCAGCTATGATTGCCTCCTATAATTGTCACATGGGCTGAATTGACCTATTGGACAGGTTTCTTTCGGATTATCGGCCTCAGCTGCGATCAAAGAAATGGTGGTGGCTATTATTCGCAAATTTCATCAATATGGGCATGGTGGCTGCTTGGAGGTTACAAAGACACATCCAAGTCAATAGGCCTACATCTCATCTGGATTTCCGAAGGTTAGATCTATATTTTGTATTATCTTATATTTTGAGTTAAAACTTAGAGATTTTGTTGTGTTACAAAATAAATAAATAAATAAGACGTTTATTTCAAAAGGCCGAATAGAAATCGTTGGGTCTCAAGACATGAATATGAACATCAAATCAATTAATAAAATACTAGAACTCAACATAGTAATTGTCATAAATCAATCAGAAAATATAAAGTCGTCAGAAAGTAGATGATATATACACATAACTTTACAATGTAAATCTGTCATTCGATAATTTGGCTATAGAGATGAAAAAGCTGTTACTGCTTATCGAAGTTGAACACAAATTGCTACAACCTAATATAATGCATATAGACTTTTTAAGTCATCTTGTGTTTAGTCAATTATGCTCTCATTTTATCAAAATATGTACGTGAAACATTCGTTTTCTTTCAGAGAAATTGTGAGATATCTTCTGAGTCTTCTGACTGTTCGAGAAATTCGACCTGGACCTTCACAAACACCTGCCCTCTCCACAAGACTTGGAACTTGTTGGTCATCTTCCAATACCAGCCGGTAAACAGGGCCGCTGTAAATTATGCATTAAAAACACGAAAACGAAGTGTGACACATGCAACACTTTGTTGCATACAAGTTGCTTCGTCCAATACCATCTCTGAACTCTGAAAGATGTCACTGTTACCTAGTTTCAAAAAAATACCTTGGTGATCCTGTCTGTATTTTTCCTGTTTCGTTTACCAAAATACATCAACATTCTTAATATACTAATTTTGCATAAAAATTAAAATTAACGTGTACGCATAGAATATTATTTTAATGTATAAACAAATATGTCAAATATAAGCAATCTGTCAAGTATAAACAAATATACAACGGCTTATATTCTTCAAAAATTCTTAAAAAAATGTATAGTCTCAAGGCGCCAATGTTCCACATGTGGAACATCATCAAAACGATAAAATGATCATTTACTTTCGGTAAGATCGTCATAAAGTATCAAAATGCGATTGAATAATATGGTTCCATTCAAAACTTTGATAATTACTTTCAAAAATAATTCGGCGCCTAATGGGTTAATTGTATCTTCATATGCTTATTTTTATTGGATTCAACTAACTGATTATTTTTTGCTGCTTCTTCACACCACGAACTTATTTCTTCTTCATCTTCAGATTTTTCATATTCTTTGAATAATGAAGCAGTTGCTGTTTTTTTAAGATTATTTTCAAATCCATATTTTAAAAATTGATAGACGGGTTGTTCTGCTGTTGTTGTATAAATTATAAAATTGTTATAATCCAAAAAATTTGTGGTCGTTAAAATTTTAAATAATAGATACGTTTTTCCACAACCTGATCTTCCACAAATAACTGACAAAACTTTATTAGATAAATTTGGATGATGATTAAATTAGAGTTTTTCTATTTAATGGGGGCACTTCACTCATTTTTTAATAACAAATTTTAATTTTAATTTTTTTATTTTTAAAGAAGAAGAATAATAAGAAGAAGAAAATTAAACTTCTCCAGCTTCGCGTGGGAGTTCATACCTCCCGAACCAAAAGATCTATCATAATTTCTTCACCTCCAAAATTTATTTCTTGTCCTTTCTCATCAGTGATTCTAATGTTAATGTTGTTAATAGTTTTTCTTGTAATAGTGAAATATATTAATGTTTGTGGAAATACATTTAATCTATAACCAATGGGTACAGTAAAAGCTGGAAAACTGAATATTAAATTTGACAATTTACCATTTATATATCCTCCTTCAATAATGTCACAATGCATAACAATTGAATTTATTTCAGTTATTTTTGGAATCTTCTCACCTAAATGATAACCTTGACTATAGGTTTGTTTATTAAATCCTAATAGCTTTGACAATGATCTATCATGATTAAAATCAACTTGATGATTTTCGTCTAAAGTAAGAGAAAATTTATTAACTGCCGGTTCAACTGCAAAATGTAATTGTTTCTTATCTTTAAATGGTATACCTAAATTTCTCTTAATTTCATTTGATATTGATTCAACTTCGAAAGAACCAGGAAGAAAAGTTAGTACTTTCCACATTTTGCCTTTATCAGTAGAATATCTAAATTGATCATTCACATCTTTGATAACGTTTTGAATAGTGTTAAATGTGGAGAAACTAGTCAATGCAATTTGATAATTTTTATTTTGTTCCAAATGTAGAATGGGTTCTTAATTACAAGTGTGTGATGAAGTAGTTGTTATAATTTTTAACGTCGTACTAAGTTTTGCTGAACCCAAAATATCTGTTAGATTTTCTAAATGATTAATAATTTTGTCTAAATCTGCTGAACACATTTTTTAGTTAAAATTTTAAATAAATATTTTTTATAAAAAAATTAAAGACAACAACATATTTCAGCTATACTTTTATAATCCTCTTCATTTAGAATCTTTTTTTCTAACAGTCTTTTCAATATAGCATGAATTTCATTGAAACTAGAATTATGTCCTTCTTTTATTGCCGATATTAAAATATTCGATCTATTTAGTAATTCTTGTGGATCATCTGGTAAAAATACAGTTGTTTCCGTTTTAAAACCTTCCCCTACTTTAACTCCCGTTGATAATAAATTTTCTAATTGTTTATAACGTCTAAGAGACTTTACTGCACCAACTCTATCTAACATAGCTTTATATTTTATGAGATCTTCTACAGCATAATTATTTAAATCTGCTCCTCTTAAAAGATCAACAAAATTTCTATCTAAACTAAAAGGAGATTTATCTGGTGAAAAAATTAAACCTCGAAAAGGTTGTGGAAATATTTCTTTTTGTCCGAGATAAAATCTAGGTATTGTTTTTCCATCTATAAATGAGATAGAATGTTCAAATTGCATAGATTTTGGTAATTTCTTATTAATGTTTGATTCTAGTAATCCATAGTCATCTAATATAGTTTTGTGCTCTGGATCTGTTATATCAATTTGTTTATCATTATTTGCAAGTTCTTTTTCAAGAGTTTTAAATGGTTTCATAGTTTTCTCAAAATCAGTTTTTACTTGCTCGGTTTGCTGCATTTTTTAAGCATATCAGATTGAATACCAGCTTTTATCATTCTATGTTGAAGATGATTTTCCTTCATAATATTTCTTTGTTTTATTAACTCTTCTAATTGTTTTATTCTTTTAAAATTATCAGCTCTAATTTTATCCATTTTTAAAATATAATATTTGAATTTTGTGGTAACATTGGAAGACAACAAAAACATTTTACTGAACAAATTATTTTTTTATTGCTTTGTTGTCTGACATCTTTTCGTTTTAAGTTTTGTTTAATAAAGTTTTGTATAATAAAGTTTTGCTTAAATTTTCGCTTAAAGTTTTTAGCTCTTCTAAAAGAACTTTATCATTTTCTTCATTAGAAATTTTACCATCACTAGAAATTTTGCCATCCTGTTTATTCCTATCATCAACTTTTTCTGACTGTAATTGAAATGATATTTGATTTACTTCATTAGCTATTTGATCAAATTTTTCAATCTCATCTAACGTAATAACATTATCATCGCATACTCTTTGAAAGTAGTAATGCAATTTGTCATCGACTTCTTTAATATGTAAATGCTTAGTTTTTAATGATTTCCGTTTCTTAGTTATTAAAGATTTATCTAACATTGTAACAAGTGAAGTTGCAAAAACACCCGTACCTGTTAAAGCTGCAGCAACTAATGGAATTACTAAAACACCTGAAGATATAACAATTGTAAATACTCCTAAACTTATTGTTAAGAATATGCCAATTCCTTGTGCTACATTCTTAGCTTTAGTCCATCTCTTTCTTAATTTTTTATAATGCTCTAATCTTAATAATAATTGAGATTCCTTATCTTTCATATAACGTACTCTATCTTTATGTTTTTCTTTATTCATTTTTTCAATGTCCATTAAAGTAGAACTACGTTCATATGATAACGAAGGATATATTCTTGCGGTTTCTTCCACTTTTATTCCCTCCACTTCTGAGGTTTTCTTCCATTTTTAAAGAAATATTTTTAGACACATAATTTTAATTATCTCATATTTTAAAACCTGAAAAATGGATAAAATTCATGAATTTAGACGTTTTTAAAAATACCAATTTTTCTGATGTTGTGTCCTGGAACGGTCATGATTTTAAGAGTAAAATGTCATAATCACAAATTTGAGATTCTTGACTTTTATGATTTTTTCGGTGTCTTGGAACGGTCATGATTTTGAGGAGAAAAATTGTAATTCTCAAATTTGAGATTTTGAAAAATTTGAAAAATTGGGTATTTTTAAAAACGCCTAAATTTATGAATTTAGGTCTTCATAACCTGAAAAAATGACCAAAATTCTTAAATTTAGTCGTTTTTAAAAATACCCATTTTTCAAAAAATGGTACTTTTTAAATGGTCTAAATTTATGAATTTAGGTCTTAAAAACCTGAAAAAGGGTTAAAGTTCATGAATTTATGTCGTTTTTAAAAATACCAATTTTTCTGAATTTGTCTTGTCCTGGAACGGTCTTCTTCCTATTACTATCCTCACCAAAAAAACTCCTCAGAGTACTTGTGGTTTTTATGCCGGCGCTCACACCAACTTGCTTGAGGACTTCGCGGATTCGCTCCGAAACGCCCCGAAGATGGCATTGAGCCCTTGAAATCTAGTTTCGCCCTCCGTCAGTTGTTTGGTAATCACGTGATCTGCGACATCGACTGCACTTCACTGTACACTGAAGTCACTGGCTTCTAAGTTTCGGAAAGCTGTCTCCCTTTTCTCAAGATAATTCTCCCGCGAGCACAAATTGGCAGCGCAACAAGAAAGAGATCTTACTACGCCTTTGAAAACATTATCTGGATGATGAAGAGCAATGACGCTAAGTTCAACCTCATTGTGTGTGGTTAGTGTAAGAGAATCAGGTCTTTCGTTACCGAAAGGGAAAAAGAACACATCAAAACAGTCAGAGATGCTGACGTCACACATTGGGAAGTCGATCGACATGTGCATGAAAGTGATAACAAAGAGTTAGTGTGGAGGAGAAGATTGATCAAAGAAACATTTTGGTCTGAACAGCATCGTCGAGTGAACAAGCTTTCTTTGAATAGTTGCTGGAACTACTAGACTTGTTTGCATCTCTTTTGTATGTTTCTACTTTTCATTACATCTACTGGCAATTTTATTAATAGTAGGCTACTTGTTTCATGCATTTTCTCTTAACGTGTTGCATTGTATTGTTGACAGTCTCGTTATCTTGCGTTAGAATGAAAGAACGTGATGACTTGAGCTCATCCAATTGCCTGACGTCGGTTGCTGCAGCGGCTGAAGGGTCTCTCACTTATTCGAAAAATAAAGGAAACATCAAAGCAAGGGCTTCTGTCATCGTATGAGATTGAATGGCTGGTCCTATTTTCTGAAACATGAATAATTGTCATGAGAAATTTGTTTCAGTTTTGGATTATGCTGACTAAGCGATCGAACCATTAGATTCATTTCGTCCACAAAGTCAATCCGAGATAAGGAGAAGTCAGTGGCCTCTTGCGGTTTTGTGTTTTGGCGCTCTAAATTTCATAAACAAGGAATTTATGACCCAGATTTTTTAATCAATGTTGCTTTTGCAAAAATATTTAAAATTTAAAAATGAGTCAATCAAATTACCGTATGATGTTTACTAATCCAGCACTAAACTTATAATGTCATGCTTGCACGAGAAAAGTTCGGTATTTCACAGCGTACTTATTTATTTATTCAAATACACCAATAAGTGCAAATGATCACCAAGGCAGGATGATGGATAATTGATAATGATAATGATTGATGATTGGTGATGGATAATGATAAACTCAAAAACACAAGAACCAACGAACAAAGAATATGTGTTATAAGTACCTCTTTGCAACAGTGTACGATGAAAATAAACCATTAAGCTAAGCTTGAAAAGTGAAACTTCATGAAAAAAAGAACATGGTGAAAAGTGTGCTCTTTCTTTGATGTAACAGCCTATACCCACTACAAAGAAATACATGATCAGTCCGAAGTCGAAAACGAACTCGTTCCGAGGAACAGAATGTACGCATGGCCGATGGTCGTTGCGACGTCGGAAACCGAAGCCTCATTATAATAAGACACCCTAGGCCTCCTACCTGCTATTCAGCAAGAAGGGTGTCTATGGAATACATGAAAAACGTCATTTGATCAAGAATTAATTGTGTTATATATTTTCCTGTCCAACATGTCACCTTTTTGAAGCCTGTTTAAGTAATCAATGTCATCACAATCATATCCGCACGTCTTCATGTCTTCAATGTCTATGCTACAATCAACTCAATCAAAAAACCATTTTTATCAGAATTTTTGCATAAATTCAAAGAAATGAGGTCAGAATTAATATGTCAATGGTCAAAAAGATTTCCCGGCCTTTTCCCGACTAACATATCTCGTTCTGACATCTTTCCGGTGAATCTTTTTCTAGTGGTTAATTTCAATACGAATATAGAAAAACTTCAATCTACAAAAACAAATGAAAGAAGCAATTTGAGTTTCAATGACTCACCCAGCTTTGGTACATTTGCCATTCAATATCCAACTTCATGATCGGTTGAAATCATAGTGTGTATATTAGGTATAGTAGCATCTCAGCCTTAATTAAATTTCCAATGTGCATATATACAGTTTCAATTTTATCAAATGATTGAATCGAGTTGAGACCAGGGATGCGGAGTCCCTTCATTTTTTGCTGGAGTCGGAGTCCTATCAAACGGCAGGACTCCGGCTTGTAACTAAACCCGAAGTAGTATAATACAAACAAATTATTTATCCTCGTGCATATAGCTGTCACTGTCTTGATGTCGACTTTCTCCGTCAAACGAAAGTACAGAGACACTGCTGCATGCAAAGCTTGCTATAGTTGAGGGAATGAACCGTGTTCGTGAAAAAAGGATCTTCTTTTCACTCGGTGATTTAGTAGAGAAGACAAGCCTTCCTGGCCTCGATCACACCCACGCACCAAAGGTCACATCATAGACAAAAATTGAAATGCTAGTTTGCTTGAGAATATTACCTCTTACCAGCTAACGTTAATCGTGTGTGATGGCTCCTTCAAAGCGCATATTAAAATCGAAAGTGTACCAATATTTTTTGAAGAGGGATAGGGATTTTCCTGCCTGGAAGAGACTGGAGAAAACGATGTGAAGCACAAATAAACAAGATAGGAGGAACCGAGTCGCATGCATCCAACTAAAAGCAACATTTGATAAACTATCATCGAAAATGATTGATAATTGATACAGCAATTATCACTAAAAATATAGTTCAGGCAAGCCTAATGATCTATGATGTAGGTTACCAGTTGTTTTAAAAAAACTAGCTCATAGATACTTGCCACCCGGAGTCATGAGTGGGGGAGCCATCGAGCCAGGTAATAGGAAAAATAGCGCAAAAAACACACTTTGGTGGGCTCGATAAATTTATTATAGTCGCACGAGCTTTCGGTCCACGACCTTCCTCGGGTGCTTGAAAAGAATGAGTGGCCATGCATTTACAGTGCTAAAAGGGGTGACATGAACTCTATAGTTTTCAACCAATGATATCTCTATGCACATATGTACAGACAGCTTTGACACAAGGTGATTGCAAACAATAAAACTAAAGAAGGAAGATAGGATGATATGATGAGACATGCGTATGTACAAAAATGATAAATGCACCAAAAGATAAGGAAAGGAAAATTATATAATACTGATTAGTGAAATAAAAGAAAACAGAAAACATAAGACAAATGTACATGAATATTATACATCCAAGCTCACGACCAATGCAACCATTCCCACCCAGCAAGAAAAATCCGCGGAACGAACGGATACAGGGAAGATAACCACAAAAAAAACCGCGGATTACTTTTAATAAGTCAATGCGGTGATAAGAGGATAACAGATATCCACGGATATGCGGGAGATATCCTCTATTTTCCGTGGCAGATGATGAGAAGGATAGTCGATATCCGTGGATAGTGCACGGATATTTGAAGGTCATACCTCACAAGGATATACCGGATGAGCATCCTTAAGATATAATGACGGATATCCGAGTTTGTTAAGTACTAAGTTACAGCATTAAGTTGGTTATGAGTACTAAGCAATATATGAGCATAATATAGGAAGAGTCAGCCTTTTCATTAGAATCTAATTGTACTAGGCCTATTCATTGGGGTGCAATGTATCAGTAATTGCAATGGTTGATTATGCTTTGGCGCGAATTTGCGACAGCTTTTCATTCGATATTTTTAGAGATCTACAGAAAGCCTACAATTTAGATATAGATTAACTGAAATTCAGCCGGCTGAATATTAAGCTGATTCACATTCTGTCGGTTTAGAATTTACAGTCGTTTTGATGAACGATGGCGAAAAATGTCAGAATACGCAGTCGGTTTTCAAGTTATACCGCCGTACATTAATTCAAATGGATATTTTAGCAACACTTCAATCGATCTTATATGCTTTCAGAGATTTTTTAGTATAAGTTTGTACAATAATTACATTATGCAGGCAGTCAATATTCAGTGGAGCCAATGAATGACAGCATAAAAACCACTGAATATTCTGCCGATGTCAGTATTATAACGTCATTCATTATCTCGGCTGAAAATTCTGCCGGCAGAATCTTAGATTATGAACAGTCCCAATTAACAATGCAGTGTAATCTCACTCAAATTTCATTCCTTTTAATTAAGTGAATTATTGTGCTATTCCAATAGCATGCTGCATGCCAGTACTTGTAGTTTCAAAAGTCCTAGCTGGTCTGTTTGATCTTTGCCACGTGAATGTGGACATCTCAGCTTAAAATTTCAAACTTAAATGGAGTCTTGTTTTTTAAGACTAAAACAAAAACCCTTTTTGAATTCAATCTCTTAGCTGGCCTGTATGTCTGCATATATTTACGTTTTCTTGTTTTGGCTCATTAAAAACAAGATAATCAAACAATCTTCATATTTTTAACTTGCCTGACCTATTATTAATTCGTTTATGTTGGAGTTTTATAAATATTCTGTAAGTTAAATGCATTAGCCATAGACATCGGATCACATTATTATCCGATGTCTATGGCATTAGCATTGTCTATGGCTTAACATTTCTGAGGTAGAAGATTACCCAAAACACCTATTCAAAGAGTTCAAACATCATTGACCATAGATCAAATCTATGACCAGCCGGCACAAAAACTTAATAAGTTGCTTTTTCCAAAGTTAACAGATTTGCTGCCGCTGCTGAGGAGTGTTGTATATAATTTCTTGTGACGATATTCAGAAAATGCTAACATATAGGTTTATTTGCAAAGATATGTTTCTTTGAGATGAGTAATTGATGAAAGCATGTAAATCTATGGGCAGTATGTTTAGCCATAAAGGTTCATACCATGCTATCTGCCGTTTACCATTAGTAATAATGGTAAACACTTTCTACATCTATGAATCATGTGTTCAATGATATATTCAATAAAACATTGCAAAATAGAACTGGAGTTTTAAATGAAGGAGGAATAGACAGCGTTCAATAATATGCGACAAAAAGGTTCGCAATCAAAGCAATTTCTTTGAGAATACAAGAAAGGTATTAGCTAAGAATGAATTTCCTTAGGTAGTTTCCGTTCATTTCGTCACTAGGGCAATTAAAATATCCATGCTTTGTGTATCACTATGCAAAATCCTTGTTGATGACAATCATGTTTGAAGATGATATTTCTGCAATGCCTTTAAGGTAGGTTGAAATGAAAACACAATAGAATAAGCTTGTTTTGAAATTTCTATGTCAGAGTTTGTTATAATTTTATGCTTTTCTGCTTTGATTTAATTTTATCACATTACAATCCGTTTATGACTGTGCGTTTATGTCGAAAAGCTATTTTTTGCCATCTCTTACCATTGGCTGATTAAATAGTTCAATCATTATCTTCCCGAGAAAAAAAAACTTATCAACTTTACCAAATATTTGGTATTTACTTGGAAAATTTATAAGATTTGAATAGTTTAACAAACGATTTGGAAATTTAACAAATTTAGGAAATGTGTAACAATTGCCTAACAATTATTTGCTACATTTTGTATGTAAGTCGATATTAACGAATTTTGCGAAATTTAGAAAACGTTTATCAAATGCCTAGGTAATATTTGTTTGGTTATCCAAACAAATGATTTTTTTGCTTTTACTAAGTTTGATGAAAGAAAAATCTTGCAATAGGCAGGATCCGCTTATGAGTAACTGTCGTAAAAGGCGGTTTTAATTGTATGGTGATTTCAATGTGCGGTAACTTCACCCGTACAATTTTTTGAACTCATGCATATCACAAGGATGATCATCAGCTCTCATAAACTCTGATTACAATCATCTCTCAATAAAATAGAAATGCAACGTCACAGGAAATACCCAATAATAAAGTCTGTACTATATCACAGTTTTGCGTCGTTGATAACTGGCTGATTTTTTTGCCATCAAACTTAATTAAGTGATTGAATAATGGAATAATTGTCAGGAAACTGTTGATATTTTTCTATGATGGCACCAACAATTTCTTTCAAATCTTGAAGAGAGTGCATTATGTCATTTCCATGGATATCGACATATGAAACATGTGGGCCTGAAATGTGCATGTCTACTATTATTTCGAGTATTTTATATATGCCCATTTATATTTGATGAAATGGTGTGTATAAAATAAATATTCAGGTGACTTCATCACTACTCTCTCTCTCTCTCTTTCTCACTCACTCGTTCCACTTTTCTTCTTCTTCTACTGATTTTTCATCATCTTTCACATTCACTACATGTACACTGTAGCTACAATAGCAACAACATCAGTCATATATTTTCATTATTAAGGGAGCCTAAGCAGTTCTATCGGCACACATTTTGCTTCTCAAATTAAAGCATTTATTGAAGTTTCTAAGTTCCATACCGTGCCCATCAGCAAGTCGACTTTGATCAGTTTGCTCGTGTGTTCGCTAAATTACTTAGCTAGTAATTTGCTAAACTTATGATATTAAATCAGTATGCAACTGAACCAAACAATTACATAAGCATCTCGCTCAGTCTGCGTAATCATATCTCGCTTCTATAACTTTCCGTCACTATATTAAGGAAATTCGCCACGCGCACGCAGCTGAGGAAGTTCGTTCACATTGTTGGCAGCCTGGTCGTGGCCGCATTCGCGGGCCATGAGCGGTCAATAATATTCTCTAGCTGCGCTGTGACTCAGCGTCCCTGCTCAATAATTATTATCCGCCCATCACGTGGAACAGAAAGCTGCGCAAGGCGCAGTAGCTTGTGCACTCTTCGCTCTCGTGTCGAACGCGTGTTTACGTTAACTGCTTAATATTACAAAAGTCAGCGCATCAAGAGGATATTTCTACTTACACACCTTTATTTATTCATCATCGGTTTGTGATCGTCTACGTTTTTTCATCATCTTGCTTAGCTATCATGCACAAAATGGAGCACAACTCCAAAATGAACACTCGCATGTAGTCAGTGAGTTCTTCCAGTCAATGAAGCCATCAAGTTCCTTTGATTTTTGCATCAGAATTAAAAATGCACCTCTTGGATCAAACTACAGAAAAATGGCAAGCTTCTAAATGTTTCTAAATTTATTTTGTCAACTTAGTTTCAGCATTTAACTGCAAGTCTAGGTACATGTATTTGGAAATCCCGAAAACAAAATCAAAGGAGAGATTTGGATCTCATGGATTTGGGTTTATTGACCATGAACACGTAGAGACATTTCTATTATTGACTACTGCTATATCTGCTCTTAATTTTACAAATACTAAAGAGCTACTAGCGTCATACTTAATTTACTGATAACAAAATATCTCAATTCCTCTTAGTTCCTCATAGCAGACATATCACATTTTAGGAGTCCTACCAATACTTTGAATTCATTTGTGTAATCGAAAACCCAAGTAAAGCGATGTGTTTCTTGATAGCTATAATATTTATTTATATATAAATATTATAGCTATCAAGAAACACATCGTTTTACTTGGGTTTTCCATCACACAAATGATGTCACATGCCCAAGGCTTATTCACTTTGAATTTAATATGAGAATGTGCATGTATATCAGTTTTCACGACGACGTTTCTCGTTGAAAAATCGATCAAAAGTTGATTGTCTCGTCAAAAGAATCATAATCAAATTGGAATATGTTGAAATGGTAATATATTGTTTTCAAATTCGTAATTTCTGATTGCTTACATTGAAAATAGCACAAACATCTGGTTATGTTGAGACAAAATAGTTGCATGCTAAAAACCTTAGAAACTATGAGCACGAAAGAACTTAATTAGCGCATTAAAACCATTTTAATTTAGCACTTCAATATTTAGATATGTAGCATACTTGTGCAATAGTATCAATATTTGGATGACAAATAATTGAAAAAATTTTTGAAACAGTCAAACATGCTATAAGTCATAAAGTTCTATTTCAGGACTGCAAAAATTTTAGATGGAGAATGTTTTTATCAACGCGGACAAACTATTGAGCTATTCGATATCTGCTTAAGTTATGCAATTTAATCTATTTTCTGAAAGATGGATCCATCAAGGAAGCTTGTTTAAATAGGTCACTATTTCCATTTTATATATGTTGAATTGAAAACCTGTAGCTACCGCCTATGATATTCAATTAATTTTTTCAGATTTGCCACATTTTAGAAAATGGTATCAATTTGACATTTCGAGTAGTTTAAGAAAAATGATCAAGCACACGAAAGGCATGGATGCTATACGACGGACTGCACGTTGTTGGCTACATACACACTGTAATAAAGATCAGTCATGCGTTGCAGTCCAACAATAGGTTTAGTTTTGCAAAATCAATAATTTTTCATGCTTTACGATAAATATAAAACAATCAAAGTACAAACTCATTGCTACTCTTTTATTCAATTTGTGTTTACTTATTACAAATTATGCTTCGCACTTTTCAATATCATCGTAGGCCTAGCTATTATGGTCACATGTTAGTTGTAGGGCCACCATGAATTACCTGTAGAGATGCTGTCATATAAGCGGTAGACAAGATGACATTACGTGTGTATGTGTTTGCAGATTGTGATTTTAAACAAATTGTTTAAAATAAA
The DNA here is from genome assembly GCA_907163375.1 of Prostheceraeus crozeri. NCBI lineage: Eukaryota > Metazoa > Platyhelminthes > Polycladida > Euryleptidae > Prostheceraeus > Prostheceraeus crozeri. Next base: position 33,569 of record CAJQUW010002524.1, on the reverse strand, counting down.
ATAAAATATCAAAATAAAATTACATGTGCGGTATTAAATACTATAATAAAAATTCAAGCATTCCTGAATATCTTCATCGCATGAACGGTTGACAAGCAGTCGTTAATAGGCTACATCTCGGTAAGGCTCTGTTTTAATTTGCAGATTGCATTTTTTGTAAAAACAGTTACCGGTACTTGAATATCAAAATAAAATCATTGATAAATACTAAAAGTATTGATTAAAAAAATAATTGATAAATTGTTAATGATCACAATTCAACCACTCTTTAATATCTTCATTTGCTATCAAAATTCCTAAGAATATCGCTTCCCACATTGTCAGAGATGAAATAATCCAAAAGCAGTTTTCTTAATAGTCTTTACTGTAACACCTAAAATTACTATAAATGATTTATCTTCTGAACTTTGAGTAGGCCTACCCATAGAATGTTAATTAAGATCCGTTAAGTTTGATAATTCTGCTCTGCACATCAGCACAAGATTTGTCTTCTTTTTTACAGGTGTTGATTGCTGAGGCTGTGTATCTGTCCATCGATGACTCAATACCTGACCTACATTCGGCTGCTTTTCCGTCTTGTCTTGTGAGAGAATTAACCCTGAAAACAAGTGGAATTATTCTTTATCCATAAATCTCTCATACTCGCAACGTCCCAGCGATCGTCAGATTTGGACAACCGTGTTGTGGTCCAACCGCGAAGATGTTTTTTTCAGTGACCTCGTATCATCGCTTCAAACTTCATTTGGTAGTGACTGTTTCTCCGTTGAACTGTAAATTTTTTGTGATATCACCTCTATTCTTAAAAATGTAACTGATAACGGCGCGACGGTGTTTGACTCGAAATGACAGTGTTTCAGATGAAGTGAAATGCGTATTCGGGCTGTGGGCATGCTTTCTGGTTGGAAGGATTTTCAAATGAAGAATGATCAAATCCAGATAGAGAAATTTCCTTTATGTTGATAAAAGTGATATTCATAAAAATTATTTGTATCGGATCGTTCGATGTGTGCTACTATATAAAACTCTGTTCATTTTCCAAATACGTATGAAAAATTGTATTTTTGAAGGATATCCATTCCTTCTGCTGTTTACTTTGGGGAGCAGGGCTCAGTTTTTGTAATCTCAATGAATGTTTTCGTACAAAGCATAATTTTAGCAAGATCAGTCATTTTATTCTAGTCATGCAGTTTTATATGCCGTACGGATTTTGAACGATTTTGAGCATGAATAATTCGAGCAGAGCGTTTTACTAGCTATCTTTTTGCCGAATTATGATTGTTTTGGTTTTCTATTTGATAAATATAAAACATTTCATACAAGAAGATATTTTTCATGAATCCAAATTTGCAAATGTTTCGTAATCGCCTATGAAGCAGGTTAAAATTTGCTTATTATTTACTAAACATATTATAAAAGCTAGAAATAATTTGCTAAATGTTTTGTAAAAGTTTGGAAAATTTACAAAATATTTGCTAAACATTTCGTAAAAGTTCAGAAAATTTGCCAAATATTTTGTGGAAGTTTGGAAAGTTTGCTAAATATTTAGTAAAAGTTTAGGAAATGTACTAGGTTTAATAAATATTTCTTAAATGTTTAGGACTTTAATGCCAAGTACTTGGTAAGTATTTGTTAAACTGACAACGGTAATTTTACTCGGGTTATGTTAAGCTCACACTCTTATTCGCTTCACTATTCATTCTAGTTCATGATCTTTTACATAAGAATTAAGGATATACTTAGAAATATACCAAGAATAGGCATTGATTGTCTATAGTTCATGTGCATTAAGAATTTCATTTATCCCATCGGCCAATCAGATGGATTTGCTGAATGAGGATGTATTTTTCGACGTGGCTTTATCCAACAATTAAGTTGTATTTTCAGGTCAATGATGTTAGATATAATTCTCCGTTATCATTATTCTTTTGTGCGTTATGACTATTTTAAGTTGGTACATATATCAAGATAAAGGATACGTCATAAACTCGACGACTGATATTAGTGACAGTTATATGCATCGGTAGGACCATGTGTATTGTAATTTTTTTAACTTTTCGATCTTATAATCTGAGCACTGCGCGTTCTCCATAAGGGCGTACGATCTAGATAACATAGTGAAAAATATGGATTCTATGGTATTGTATCAATTTTATTCATAGTGGTGATACTAGTAGTTATCTAGCAAATTTCACAAATCTCAGCTTCCTTTCTTCAAGCACCCAAAAATAAAGAACTAGAAAGACATCATTAAATTTCGTGAAATTGATGTCTATACTTGGCCCTCCCAAAACGTACTATGAACGACTTTGTTTAAAAACCTCTAGTTATTCAAGTTTTCTGCAAACAGGGTTTTCGGTAGCCATATTAATGCCTCATGGCCCCTAAAAACTGTTGAAATTTTGATGTTGACCTGCGTAAAATTTGATCTTGTATTTATGCTCTGCCCCATTACTGTCCATTTTTGTATATGTGGTATGTTGCTCTATGAGGACATGACTATGAAATTAAATCCAATAGGAATTGAGCAACTTCTTCGGTTTCCATAATGACTGACTACTTCATTACTATAACATGCTTATATACTGACTTGCTTCAAGCATCAACAGCATCAACAGTAATTACCATCTAGTTCTTCATTATTTGCATATACATTAATTATTGAATTTGATTTTCTTTACAGTTCACAGTCTTCGACTTTTTCGACGACAGACCAAAGTCACTGTTCACAGTTCCGTCTTCTTGAGTGATTCCGAAATCAACTAAACAGTGGCATCAGTTGCGCTTTTGGCCGGCTCCTTTATCCGTGGATGAGAGGTGAGCTTCTATCGGACAGTCCTTTTAAGTTTGTTTACTTATTCTCAAACGTTATGAACGGTGTGCATACTCGTATAGAAACTATATATCACGGTTGGGGTGGCCTACTCGCATATAAAATAATGGAAAAAGTAATCTCATGTTTTTCGTTGATCTATAGTTTGAAAACTTGTCTTCCGCCTGCAACGAATCTGTCTTATCTAGACATAGACATGGATAACTGTAAGAGAAAGGATTTAGTAAATGTGGGTATAATTCATAAATATAACCATTCGTCTAACTCCGTGACGTGATTAACTTAAATCTGGTAATAATTGAGCTTATGATACTAGTTGACATATGATAGGAAGATGAGAATCCGATATAACAAAGAAAGGAATTAGTAATAATCGGCTTAATTTTATTTTTAAGTGATACGTGCTACCAGACTGCTTCAAGGGTTGATCATGTTAACGGAATGCATGAGGCTGAACATAATTTTTTCAATTAGCAGAATAAACTGAACTTCAATTTTCAATAGATCGGTTATCAGAAGTCATAAAAGTTAGGAAATCATAATGGATAAGTATAAAAGGATATCCTAATAACTCGTGTTATCTGATAGTGATAGGAGAAATTTCTAATCAATTTTATCAATTTGTTTCCAGAAGAATTTCCACTCTTATTGAAAGATCATCTGTGCCAAATAAAAAGGAATGGATTCAGATACCAGGCAGTGAGAAAGGTCATTTTAATTCTCGAAAAGAAGCCGATGAGTATCTCAAATCATTGATTGGTTCAAATCCCACTGATAGCGAAACCGAACGGGCAGATCGCATTTCACGTATCCTTTAGATTAATACAAATGAAACGTGCAGATACGGTGAACTTACAAGAAAGTACAGTGAATGATACTGCAGAAACTCAAGCGAATTCTCCACTTAATGAAAGTAAGAAACAAAGAAATATCTTTTATGAGTATCGTGTTCTAATGTTCGAATGTCAGCTATTGATCACAGTAGATGATAACCTTATATTCTATCCTATTTTCTCTTACCACATAGAGCATGAAAACATATGGTCTTGTCCTGATTGTTTGCGAGAAATATTTGTACCGGATATTTCGGAATCTGTCATTAGTTATGGAGCATACATTGAGTAAATATCAATACATTTGTCTCAGATAGAAGTAATATAGACGTTTCACGTGATGGACATGCAGGACTTCATTTTGTTGATTAATAAGCTGTCTGTGATATTTGTAATCTGAATGTTCATCAAAGGTTCCTGTGAATCGACTTCCTCCGATGAATCTATATTCTCGTATTCAATTAATCTATAATCGTCATTAAATAAGGCATAACTTTCATTCCAGGTTCTGATTATACGAATAATTACATTCAAACTGAAGTAACCTCACTCTGTCTACCCAGCGTTATGGAGGCAAAGGACTTCCCGGGTGTCATGGATTCACTGAATTATATTAGAAATAAAATGAAGATTTTAACAGTAGGCCTACGTGCATACATCTTGTTCCATTATTTGATGTAACATTGGTTTCTATAGGCAACAAGCATAAATTCGAATTATGGTATTAGCAATCTCAGCATATCGCTTTAGCAAAATACCGGTGTCAATTTTTTCTTGTGATAATTGCTATTCAGCGCATTTTTATTTTTCTTTAGGACAATCTCGAGGAACAGAAGAACAAATTGGATATCCTCCTAGGACGGATGGATTCCAGAAATTCCACAAATCGAAAACCAGATGCGGCTGACGATGCTATGGAGACACTTAAAGAGCTGTTCGACCTTCCGTTGAAAGAAGTTACCGAGGTAAAAATCTTCGTTAGATCAAAAATAATATAAGTCTCAGCTCAGTGATATGATCTGTCACTTACGGCGAATCAAGCAGTCACTAGATGTCCGTAACCGCTATTGTGGTATTACTCTCTTGAATTAAGTCATGATTATAATAAAATGTCAGGTGGTATCCATGAGCTCTTACCGTGTTGAAGTCATTAAAAAACGTAGCCCTACTTTTTTCAAACCGTGTCCACCTAAGTTCTATAAGTTACATTTGAAAAGTAATGGAGAATACTTATTAAGCATTAACTTGACCTGACTTCAGCACTCAGGGTTAGTCATCAGTTTGGGGATTCAGATTTACTTTGCGATGGTTACTTACATCATTCACAAGTTGGACTTACGAGAAATGTAAAAACTGTAGTTTGATAATGAAACTTAGCGGTGATTTCATGGTATTATGAGAAGTCACAAGTCAAAATGATTTTATTCCAAAAATATTGGATAATCATAACATAATTGTAACATATCAAAATTGTACATGTATTCCAGCACCAGGAAATATGACACCAAAGAAAAGCGTTGAGAAATGTTCATTAATAAACTCATCCCGGCAATGATAAATGAACCACTAGAAGTAGGTGAGGTAGCTCCTCAGGTCTCAGAGGGTGCGGAACTTCTTATTAAAATAGTATATGAAAACGGATTTTGCTCATGTCTCTGATGGTGCATTAATATATGAGATTCACGCAGATATTGTTTCACATTTGCGCGTGTAGCCGTGTTTTGCGATAAAAGACTGCAAATGCGAGTGTTTTTTGTACATGATAGCGCGTTGCGGGTTAGCCCATATGATCAATCTTTCAGCATGAAACTAAAAATATTAGGCCCTAAGTTTATAAGCATTCGGCAACAAACAATTAACCTATTTCAATGAAATGAAATGCATGCGAGGTTTTTTGTAGCAGTAGACATCATGAAATTGCTTCTTAATACAAAGGTATTGGTCCAAATATATATGGCTTTTGAAACGCTACTATCGTATGTTTAAGAAAGCTGAACGACGCTCACCGTCAAACCAGGTTAATCACGTTTTACATAAAATAAGCTACCCCGATGTTTTGACAGCGATTCTAGATGTAAAACTTAGTTCCACAATATCGGCCGGGTATGGAAAACTCAGGTCTGTGAGGGTTAAATATGTACCAAATCGATGACTTTTCAAGTGCGTTCTGTGTATAATGCTGTCATTTTCACTGAAATTGTCTGACAAAAATATTCTATTTTTAACACAGTATGCTTAGAAATCTACAAATAGTTGCTTTCTGGCCAAAAACATAGCGCTGCTGATTCACATCGTTAATGATGATACGTGTAATTTGAAATGTGATCATATATTTTTGAAATCCTTAAATTGAGGACCTTGTGTAATCATGCATCAGTATCGTACAGGATACGTTTTTCGATATAATTGTATGACATTTAATTACTCCTTATATCAGGGATTCGACCTCGAAGTGGATTTTGATCCAGACTTGCGATCAATCGGATAAAGTAATGCTACTTCTCGTCTTTTGGCCTTAACTAGGTATAAAAAACACGTGCAAATGCGCATTCGGTAATCTTCATCAGTTTCGAACATGTTTAGTGTTTTTGATACCCAGTGAAGGCCAGTAGTCGCATTACTTAAGTGTAAAAAACCAAGTTGAAACTAGTCATGACCACTGAATTTAAACGAGTAATCAGATAGCCTAATCACAGAAAATATTCTCCACTCATAATTTTGTATCCGTTTTTTTCATCTGATTTGTTCCCTTACGCTTACTTGTCAATTTCCTAATAAAAGAAGTAGTGAAATATTAGAAATAAACGTTATGACTCAATCTTGCTGTTAAGAGCAATGCTCAACAGAATAGCAATAAATAACGGTACCACAGTCGGTCGTTCATAAAAAGTGCGGGATTTGTAAAATTCCATAATGCAAGAATCCGATGTACCTGTAATGAACTGTTCATTTTTAACAATTTTATCAATTTTTGGTAGCATAAATATTGGATTACTTCTAATTTAGTCCTAATGACAAATAAAACGTCCATGAATAACGTCTCCTAGAATTCAACAGCGAAATGACTCACGTTATACACAGCGATTGACTGTTCGCGTAAAACAAGAACCTATCTAGAATCCTAAATTTTCTGTATGAATTATGTAAAGTCGATCGTGTTTAGTGTCTCATTCGTACTTAGTCATTAATAAAGCATAATAATCTAGGATAATCGTTAATTGGATTAACCAAAGTAGAATAAGCACTGACTAATTACGCAACCTTATAATATGTGCTTCATCCTGTTTCAGTTGTTGCGATTGGAAGCTATGATTCAAGGTGTGGGTGAGTCATCAAAGAAGATGAGATCGACTATTCGAAAGTGCTTATGTACATTAAGTCCAAAAACCTTTACCAGTGAACAATCAACGATTAACAAAACAGCCAGGGCGGTGTTTCGGTTAATAGCCCCTGATGAAGTATTTCAATATTACACACGGGAAGCTACAACGAAATCAACGAAAAAACCTCTGGCTTCAATACATCCTCGATTAAACCAGTTGCTGACGACAGGTTCTGACATCAAAGTGATGCTGACAAAGATCTTGACGTCAACGCTGATTAACTTATTTTGTTCTGTTGTCACGTGTTGTTGAACAGAATTTTCCGGTGTCTTAAGTGAAATCGGGCCTTGGCTATTTTTCTAACTTTTAGCAACTTGCTACAGATCGTCATATTTCTTCCAAAATTCTTCTAGTTCAGTTTTGGTGCACTCGTGACTGTGACAGTTACAACTGTGATTCTACTTAAGTAAATTTTATTTTATTTAACGCATTATTACGATGAGTATGTTGATCAAGTGACTGATTTCTCTGGAAAATCAGGTTTACGTAATTGTCTTCATTTTGTACATCTGAGATGCATGTTTAGTTTTATTACTGTTGTTACTTTTGTTGTTATGATTGTTAAGCGACTCGTTTCTCTGTAAAATCATGCTGACGTAATTGTTTATTTTACTGTACACTTCAACTGCAAGTATAGTTTTACTACTGGTCCTCCAAACCCTCAACTTTTAATATAATTGTTAAACGATTACTTTCTTTGTAAAATCAGGCTGACGTAATTGTTTTTATATTGTACACCTGAGATGCATGATTAGTTTTATTACTGGTACTCAGAACCCTCAACTTTTGTTATTATCATAACTGTTTAGATTTCTGTAATTCAATTTTTCTCAAATTAAATCTCGGCATTTGCATGATATTATTTTCTCGTTGTGAAGTAGTAATCGATTTTTATTTTGAGGACATGTCAGTAAGAAATAGACTTAACAAAAAAGACAGTACTCATCAGTGCTTGTCCGGATGTGTTCAGCAATTGATTCCGAAAGGTAGATAGTGGCCCTTGCAACGCGGTTATTTATTCGATATCCTGTTATCTTGGTTATGAATATCTACCGGTACTCTGAAGCGATTACTATCCTTCGTTGATAGCCGTCGGATATCACCTAACAGTAAGGAGGTGCATTACGGTGATCCGCTGTTAACGGACGCTACACCATGGTAGTCCGCAGGTATCCGTCGGATCTCATAGTGTTATCCACAGATATCAGAAGGATACCTGAGGTACATCCTGTGCGATTAAATTTTGTCGTACGAAAAAACGCCGTTTAATCCGCGGATAATTCCATTCCGTCTTAGAAACGGTTAAGATACGGATATCCTACATAGCTCCCCTTGCTCGGTGGGTTCTCTGATTGCGTCTTATATGTATGGCTTCGACAGACTTTCTAACATTAGGATGCTTCAAATTTGATGCGATGATCTTCCAAGATAGCGACAACTGTGTATGAACATTTTAGGGGTCGATGTCATGGCGTCTGAAATGTTTAAAAACTGCAGAATTCTCATCAGACAAGTGACTGAGAAATCTGGAACGCGTTGTTCGACAGGTTTCGCCTATATAAATTTCTTGACAGAATGTACAACGAATTTGATACACAACAAACTTTGAAAAACACTTTTTGGGCACTTCAGAGTACGAACACGTTTTACAATCACTATCAAAGTTCTTGTCTGACATATTTATGGAAATGTTGCAGTGTGTACCTGCAAAACTTGGAACAGTGGGAGCTTGTTTTGAAAAACAAGATTTACTTTTTGAGTCTAAGTCACAATTCCGGAGAAAGCGTCGAGATTGATCTACGAAGCGTTCTCCAAGGTAGAAGAGCTTAATTTTGCTGTCATCGTACTGTCTTCTTGTTTGATTATTCCCATTTGACCAGAGGTAGCGCTTTATAACTGACAATGGGTAGCCATTATTTAAATACCTCTGAGTCAGCCGTTGTCTTGCATCGTCCAACAATTCAGGGTCAGAGCAAATAGAAATAATTCTATGACGATCCGCAATAATGAGAACTATGTTTTGAGAACGTGGTACAAAAGAATTCCACGGTGTGATACAGCCACTATGCTCAGGTTTGATAAACAGACCGGTACGTAACATGGGTTTTGTAATGACTTTTACATCTACAAAATTGATCGATCCATCAGTATCGACATTTTCATAGGTGAACTTTATCTCTGGTGGAGATACTGCATTACAAACATGAAGAAGTTCTGAAATCGTTACATTTCGAACAATAACAAAAATATCGTCCATGTAGCGACGCCAGAAAACTACACCGTTGAAAGATTCAAAAATCAATTCCTCAACATAAGCCATATATATAATAGCAAGAGCTGGAGCTGCGCTACTTCCCATCGATAAGCCATGTACTTGGCGAACAACTTGATCCCCTACCATAAATCTATCAGTGAACAAAAGCAAATTTAATAGAGTCTTGAGATCCTCGGGGATCAAATAAGGATATGATGACAAGTGACTGTTTCTTTCGAAAAAGTCGGTTGCACAGAAATAACACCTTTACTGGTAGCAGAATCATGTAATGGGATTGACCCATACAAATTTATTACATCCAATGATCCAATTACACAATCTTCAGTTAAATGAAATGTCGAAAATGTAGAAGAGATCACTCTAACAAACTGCTCACTGGAAGAAAGATGAGCAGGTACACACTACAACATTTCCATAAAGATGTCAGACAAGAACTTTGATAGTGATTGTAAAACGTGTTCGTACTCTGAAGTGCCCAAAAGTGTTTTTCAAAGTTTGTTGAGTATCAAATTCGTTGTACATTGTGTCAAGAAATTTATATAGGCGAAACTTGTCGAACAATGCGTTCCAGATTTCTCAGTCACTTGTCTGATGAGAATTCTGCAGTTTTTAAACATTTAAGACGCCATGACATCGACCCCAACAATGTTCATACACAGTGGTCGCTATCTTGGAAGATCATCGCATCAAATTTGAAGCATCCTAATGTTAGAAAGTCTGTCGAAGACATACATATAAGACGCAATCAGACAATGAATGGTTGCATTGGTCGTGAGCCTGGATGTATAATATTCAATTTTGCGTGGCAATCTGATCTATCGTGTATTTAATCTCATTGTTGTTAATTCATGTACATTTGTCTTATGTTTTCTGTTTTCTTTTATTTCACTAATCAGTATTATAATTTTCCTTTCCTTATCTTTTGGTGCATTTATCAATTTTGTACATACGCATGTCTCATCATATCATCCTATCTTCATTCTTTAGTTTTATTGTTTGCAATCACCTTGTGTCAAAGCTGTCTGTACATGTGTGCATAGAGATATCATTGGTTGACAACTATAGATTTCATGTCACTCCTTTTAGCACTGTAAATGCATGGCCGCTCATTCTTTTCAAGCACCCGAGGAAGGTCGTGGACCGAAAGCTCGTGCGACTATAATAAATTTATCGAGCCCACCAAAGTGTGTTTTTTGCGCTATTCTTCCTGCCACCCGATGTCGGAGTCCTATCGAAATGATAGTACTCCGCATCCCCCCTGCTACGAGAGCAAAATGCTCATCCGATTTTTGAAATTCTAAGCAAATTTCCTACCAGGTTTGCTAGTGATGCGTATCCGAATATCACATTTATTCTATTGATTTTCGTAATAAAACATCGCCAGCAGAATCAAGTGTCAAAATCACGTTGTTTTCTTCAATGTTTTTTGATTTGTTGCTTTTACTTTCACGGCACATATTAGTTTTACTGAAACCATTGTTAATCAATCAATTCTCATAACATCGCACGACTTTTTAGATGGGTAAGAGAATCGACATTCAAGCGAATTGGAAGCTATTTTTTATAATTTTTTTGCAATTCGTCAGTCTGCGTAACTGATGTCTGATCTCTGCTTAAACTTTGTTAACAAGGCTCATGTAAGTTCGGGCCCGAAGGGAAGACACTTACTGAGTTCGCAACTTTAGACAATGTCAAATATGAGTACAAGGCGTCAAGTCTGGGTCTTGGGTTAGATTTGGATCGTCTTTCAATAGTGTTAGTTTCATTACCCGATCAATTCAAAGGAATGTATTTTCTTGATAATGCGCAATACCTCTCCGTTTCCTGACGTGTGATTGGTTGTCGTAAATTACATCATTGCAATTTTCCGTGGGTCCAGGGCTTGATCTCGCGGAATCCATTATTTCTATTCAATGATCCGACAGGCATCGTTTTTGATTTAGTTTCATTTCCACGGGAACCATTGTTAATGATAAAGTGTGTCGAATTACCATTCGAATTACCCAACAGTGTTGCTGCACATTTATTTCTTCTGTGACAATACGAACGGGCAACGCCCTTCGACCAAATGAATGCAAAGTTGAAGTATTTCTTCTGTGACAATGCGAACGGGCAACGCCATTCGACCAAATGAATGCAAAGTTGAAGTTTAATTATACGCTCGAATGATTCTCATGATCCACTTTTAATTTACTAGACATTTTAAACCTTTAATTTGCAATTTAACTTAAAAACGTTATTTAGTTTGTAGAATATATTTTCATTTATTTTAATTTTAATACTATCATATTATCTTTATGATTTATATATTTTGCATTCGGTGTGGCAGGGGGAGCTTAAATATTATTACTAATTTCTTACTATATATTTCTCACTTTGATTTATCATCCAGTGATACTTTCCACGTATAAATGACCAGTCTTATGTTTTATAAACTATGCTTTAATTTTGCATGGTTGTCTATTAGGGTTGATTTCGAGAAATCACGAGTGCGTGAAATTCACGAATCACCAGCCATTTTTTCGTGAATCGTGAATTCGTGAAAGGAGGCCTATTTCACGAAAGCTCGCGAAAGTATATTTTACAAATTTTATTACACAGATATGAAATCCGATGATTTTGAATATGAAATTGGAATACCTCACAACAAAAAGCCATGCATTCATGAATAAAAATTCAACAAAGTTCTATGACATTCGATCAAAATTGTGCGGTGGGAGAGTCAGGATTTTGAAAGTGTAATGATGTAAATGAGCTATTGCTCGGCGGACGACAAATGACCCACATCGTGCAGTAAGTAGTATCAAAGAATTTATCGAAACATATAAGGTACCGGTACCAAAATTTATTATCACACTGCAGTGATATGCCATGTATTCGTTGTATGCAAACGTCTTCTTCAGGACATACATGTAGAAATAGAACAATTGACATTCGCATTGACTAAGTACGGAGCTATTCTAAGGCTATCTTGTGAGATATTTTGATAAACAACGCTATGATAACGCTAAAACAGTATTCACTTTGAGATTTCTACATAATGGAAAAATTGGTGAGCCAGTGCATTGTTATTCTAAGTCATAGAAATCGAATTATTATCAATGGTATTTAGGCCTACGTTATTGTCCAAAACGTTCTATTGTAAAACTCAGTTTATAGTGGGGGTGATAACTCTAAAACCGTGCAAATTGAGGGTAGAGGGCAAGATTATTTTGAAAAGCCACTTTCTCTTTGAAAAGTGGCAATGCTGTGACGAAGAAACGTCCGATAACAACAAAATTATAGTGGGTTGATTTGAGGGTTTCAATTTCTTTCGTGTAATGAGGTATGGAAGAATTTCGTCATTCAAAGTCATGTCATGAAATCATTTCAATATTGGAAGACCTTGAGATATTGACTTTTACATACATCGACAACAGCTAGCAAAATAGATTCTTAAATAATCTCTAAATTTGTAGTCGCACAATTGACAGCCGGAAACATTTTCGGCTCACAATTTTTTTATCACCTCAACAAATGCAGCCATCCGAGAGACTAAAACAAAACGAATCTCACGCGCTTTCTTTCATAAAACGAAATACAGCCTAACCTAAGCTACAAGAAGCCCCGATCATCCCATCAAGTTTAATAGAAAGTCATAGAAAACCCTGTCCAACAGGGTATTGAATCTCCAATTTTCAAAAACACAGCTACCCACAACATCCTTTCCTCACTGCAGAAAATTAGGTAGAATTACAAAGCTGCTCGACAGCACCGCACTCAGCATCAATATAAATTTTATCAAATTCTATGCTCCCGAGCACTGTCCTTCAGGGCATACACAAGATGACCGACATGAATGTTGAATTTCAAACTCTCAGTCAAAAAAGTCACAACTTCCTTTCTTCATTGCCGAAACTTCTGTAGAGCTGCAGCAATGCTCCACGGTACCTCTATCACCTTCACATTAAGTTTCATCAAAATCCAAACAGTGCCCTGTCCTACATTTCAAATTTTCAAAAAACCAAGGTGATCACTCCTCCCATTCTTCATTGCCGAAACTTCTGTAGAGCTACAGCAATGCTCCACGGTACCTCTATCACCTTCACATTTAGTTTCATCAAAATCCAAACAGTGCCCTGTCCTACAGAGAATATATAGGCTAAAAATATACAGGCCTACGCAACTGATTTTCACATTTTCAAAAACACAGCTAGTCACAACTACTGTTCCTCGTTGCAGACAATTCCGTTGAGCTGCACCAACGTTCTATGGCATCTCACTCACATTTGCGTCAATTTTCATCAAAATCCATGCAGTGCTTTGTCCTATAGGGCCTACACAAGATGACCGCTTTAATCGAATTTCAAATTTTCAAAAACAAAGGTGATCACAACTCCCATTCTTCATTGCCGAAACTTCTGTAGAGCTGCAGCAATGCTCCACGGTACCTCTATCACCTTCACATTAAGTTTCATCAAAATCCAAACAGTGCCCTGTCCTACAGAGAATATATAGGCTAAAAATATATAGGCCCACGCAACTGATTTTCACATTTTCAAAAGCACAGCTAGTCACAACTACTGTTCCTCGTTGCAGACAATTCCGTAGAGCTACACCAACGTTCTATGGCATCTCACTCACATTTGCGTCAATTTTCATCAAAATCCATGCAGTGCTTTGTCCTATAGGGCCTACACAAGATGACCGCTTCAATCGAATTTCAAATTTTCAAAAACAAATGTGATCACAACTCCCATTCTTCATTGCCGAAACTTCTGTAGAGCTACAGCAATGCTCCACGGTACCTCTATCACCTTCACATTAAGTTTCATCAAAATCCAAACAGTGCCCTGTCCTACAGAGAATATATAGGCTAAAAATATATAGGCCCACGCAACTGATTTTCACATTTTCAAACCTACACAAGATGACCGCTTCAATCGAATTTCAAATTTTCAAAAACAAAGGTGATCACAACTCCCATTCTTCATTGCCGAAACTTCTGTAGAGCTACAGCAATGCTCCACGGTACCTCTATCACCTTCACATTAAGTTTCATCAAAATCCAAACAGTGCCCTGTCCTACAGAGAATATATAGGCTAAAAATAACAGCCTACGCAACTGATTTTCACATTTTCAAAAACACAGCTAGTCACAACTACTGTTCCTCGTTGCAGACAATTCTGTAGAGCTACACCAACGTTCTATGGCATCTCACTCACATTTGCGTCAATTTTCATCAAAATCCATGCAGTGCTTTGTCCTATAGGGCCTACACAAGATGACCGCTTCAATCGAATTTCAAATTTTCAAGAACAAAGGTGATCACAACTCCCATTCTTCATTGCCGAAAATTCTGTAGAGCTACAGCAACGTTCCATGGCATCTCACTCAGATTTGCATCACGTTTCGTTAAATTCCATGTAATATTCTGTCCTACAGATCCTTCGCAAGTTTGAAAAGATGGCCTACTGATTGAAAATCTGCCGTTTTCAAAAACACAGCCAGTCACAACCCCTTCTCATCTTTGCGGACTTTTTCTGCTGCATGATGTGCATTCTGTAGTGAGGTCAGATGCGAACACCCGTTTTTGTTAATTGGGACCCACTACGTAGAGGAGGAAGTATAAGTTTTTTTGTACTTCCTCCTCTACGTGGTGGGTCCCATTGAATTTCCGAAAATTCAAATTGTTGAAAATAATCAAAATATGTTTGCCTCTTGTGATGTAATTCTACCAAAAAGGAGCACCAACATGGCACCGGAACCTATAAAAAATGACATCGGGAAAAGAGCAAAAATGTTTGGAAGATACCAAGAGAACTTCTTTCAGAATAGTGCTCCCTGAAAACTAGGTTTTCTACATAGTTGTGCAATCATTCATAGTACATTTTCCCAAAGCCATGTTTTAAAGCCACCTTTTAAAACCATGCTCTCATGACGATTCTCGAAACGGCATTACAAAAAACGGTAACCAATCGATGACTCTGACAAGAAAAACAATTCATGCAATCATGGAATGTTTTGTGTCAATGTTTTGTGTCATGCAATCATCGAACCAATTTTTAAACTTTTACATATTATCTTCGCAACAAAGCTTCATGACGTCAGGAAGACATTTGTTACCCTAACTGAATTGCAACCAAAGTCTGTCCACACCTTCTCATGATAATACTCGATAGGGTGCTGCAACGCAACAAGCAACGGACAGCAAGGACCTGTAAAACAACCCATGCAATCATCGGAATTTTCATCACCTCTCGAATTTCACGTCAGTTTCTTCGCAACATGACTTCACATCGTCAAGAAAAACCTTGATGATTCTGGCTCAATTGCAACCAATATGTCCACACCTTCTTATCATCATTCTCTAAACGACTTTGCAAAGCAACATCCAACCGGCGACTCTGACCTGAGAAGCAACTCATGCAATCATCGGAATTTTCCATCACCTCTCGAATTTCACGTCATTTTCTTCGCAACATGACTTCACATCGTCAAGAAAAACCTTGACGATTCTGGCTCAGTTGCAACCAAGGTCTGTCCACACCTTCTCATGATAATACTCCATAGGGTGCAATAACGTAACACGCAACAGACAGCAATGACCTGTGAAACAACTCATGAAATCCTTGAATGTTTCCAGCAATATGCGAATTGTACGACATTTTCTTTGCAACACAACTTCACAACGTCGGCAAAACATAAATGATCCTGCTTCACTTGCAACCAAAGTAGGTCCACACCTTCTCATGATCATTCTTAGGAGCACGCCCGTTGTCTACATTCATATACCGGAGCGCGACCGATGACGAAAATTGGACGCTCGAAAACACCCGTAGTCTGAATTCATGCACTCACGCACTCTACTCCGGTTGTCTATATTCTTGCCTTGAACACCTGATTTCAGACATCGGGCATGTTCAGGCGCACAAATGTATACCTTCCGTGTGCTCCGGCGTATGAATTTAGACATCGGGTGCGCTCAGTCATGTGAATTCTGACCTCGAGCGGGTGTACTTGTGCGTGCTCGGTCGTATGAATCTAGACCGCGGTGGGCTTACTCGTGCTTGTGAATCTAGGCTTCGGGCATTGATTAGTGTGATCAAACATAGAAAAAGTTATGGGAAATGCAAGAAACATACATCAATCCATCATATCTAGGAAATCCGAATCGATAGCTCTGCTCATGACGGTCATCCCACACAATTTCATCTGTATTCACTCAACTATTTAAACTGCAGATATCTCTACAAAGGAAGACTTCTCTGAGAGTTGTCACTACATATCAATGCACATGTATATTCACACGAATCTTTGGATACTCACCTGATCTAAACCGCTTGATCATCTTTTTCATTGCTCATTTCAATTCGAAATTTCAGAATTCAAGTGCTACATGTCGCTTATTAGTCAGGGAGTTGTGTGGGTAAACTTAGTTGTGATTGAGGCAGGATCGTCAAAGTTTTGGCCACCGCTGTGACTGCCATTTTCAGATGCAGATCCACAATTGAAATGATGCTGTGAGCATAGATCTACAATGTACTTGACGAAGTACTTTATCTCGGAGAAGTGGTTCTCAAGCTAGAGTTATGCTTTGCTCTTGTGTTTTGAAACGCTACGGATAATGATACTGAGGTCTTGGGCAACTCCGGTACTGATTGAGGCAGTAGGCCTACTAACGAAGTTTTTGGCTGACAGCGTGAAGATATGATCGAAAACTATGTTTTGTAAAAATGGTGAAAATGTGTGATGATTGCGTGAAATTTTCTCCGACCAGATTTGCCGGTTAACGCTTGTGTTTTGATACTCTGGAGATAAAATTGTGAATGTATGGGGTAAGTTTTGTTTCAATTGAGGCAAATTCGCAAAGTATTCGCTGTAGATGTAAAGTTGTACTTGAAAATTATAGTTTTGTAAAATTGGTCAAAACGTGTGATGATAGCATGCAGTGCATGTCAGGCCTGAGTTGCGCTGTTGTCTTCTGATGTGCTCTGCAGAATGATAATGAGTTGGTTGTGTTTGAGACAATACTATCAACGTTTTGACTGACAGTGTAAAGAATTGTGGGAAAAATACAATTTTTGCAGAATTGGTGAAGGCGTGCGTTGATTGCGCGAGATGCTTCCCATGCCTGACTGATGCCAGTTTGGTTCGAATTGAGGCAGCATTGACAAGGTTTTCGGTATCTTTGCACTGCCATTTTCAGATGCAGATCCACAACTGAAACTGCACCCGGAGGTGAATCTATCCGAGGAGTACTTATACTTTGAGAATTATTTCTTGGCCCAGAGTCGCCCGTTGACTACTGTTTTTTAGATTGATCTAGTGAATGACACTGAGAAGATGTAGGGAATGTTTGGTTTGAATTGAGGCAGCATTGACAAGGCCTTTGGTCTCGATGCGCTGCCTTTTCAGATACAGATCCACAACTGAAACTGTAGCCGGAAATGCATCCATCCGACCAAGTACTTTTACTCGTAGAACCGCTTTTCCGCCCAGAGTTCCCGTTTTCCGCTGTATTTTGAAACGCTCTACTGAATGACACTGAGAAGATGTGGGACAAGTTTGATTGTGATTGAGGTATTTCTGTCTGTCAGTGTACACAGACCAGTTATGTTGCTAAAGATATTCTTGTAATATTGGTGAAGGCTTGCTTAGAATGCGTGAAGTGAGCTAGGTTGGTGGTGATTGAAGCAGTATTGACAACGTTTTGCTTGACACAGGAGGTTCATGGTCATCTGTGGGGAAAATTATCAAAAGTGAACTCCTTTTAGTAGGACGAACGTTTTCATAAAGTACGGTAGGCAAAATATGCATGCATATACGAAGCCAACGTTTCTCGCAGTCTCTGTCAACTTCAAGTCGCAGTAAAAAACTAATGCACCCTGAATCTGACAGACTGTCGAAACTTCGACCTTATGTTTGACTTACCTTACTTTATTGAAACATTCAGTCTACTAAGGGAAGTTGACGTTTTATATTTCTCCACACAAATGAGTATTGGCAAATTTGACTGTCGGTGTGCTGTAAAGTAATGATGGTGATAATCTTTTTGTAAAATTGGTGAAAACATGTATTTACTGCGTAAAATATTTCTCAGGACAGATTTGTCCGTTGGGTGTTCCTGTTTGATGCGATCTAGAGAATGACACTAAGAAGGGATGCACCAACATTTTAAACGCAATTATCTATAATTTGAATGCTTTGGGTATTGACTGATATATTCAGTGAACTTTTTGATTGTGCAGTGGCTATTACACCCGGTATTAAAGCCTGTACAAAAGTCTTCCATATCTATCAACACGCCTCATGTTTACTAGCTACAAGCATGGCTGCAGATCATTCAATATGACAAAAAATACATCAGAATGTGTCTTGACTCGTTGCTTGTCTTGCTTAGCCTTGCTTGGTTTATCTTCGTCTTCGATGTTTTCTGAGATACTTAGTGATTTCTTAAGCGAAGCAAACTTATTTCCCTACGGTGATTCGGAAACTCTTGATGTAACAAAGTTTAATTTAGTGCTTTATTTAATGTAGATACTTTCCATATCCCACTTATCTATTAGGTAATCAGTCTTGCTGGCTAATTCGGTGTAACAGTCGCCAGATTAAAATTGTTCCAGCTCAGCCAGTGTAATAGCCATTACCTATTAATTTTGTCCTAAAAGTCAGCCGGAAAAATCGACCTCTCTCCAAATGTGACATATTTTTCACGCTCGCTCCACTTGCGAGTCGTACATGAATTATTTAATGCAAAAATACCCTCTTTTATGAGTTTTTTGGATTTCGTGTACTTTATTAGTTTTCATTTTGACCTTCGATGTATTTTAGCCGCCACTGCATGCATTTCTCTTTGTAGAAATAGTTGAATGAACGACCTACTTTCAATTGTTGTCGATACATTATTTAACGAAATGCTATATCTACTAAAAAATGCCGAGACGATCTCCACGAGGTCACAAGTAACCGCAAATTTTTCAAAATCGATTATAACGATGCTGTGGGTGTATGCTTGCATTACACCAGCTGATGTCATTCTTAAAACACATTAGGTTTACCAAACTATATCTATATCATCAATTTCCTTAAGTCTGAAGTACAATTTCACCATTCAACTTGTTTATTATATTGGAGCATGTGTCATTTCAGATAAATATTTTGCAGCTGACTAAAATTAAACTTCGCCGATTATTGTTACCATAGTGACGCTTGCAAATGTAGCAGCAGTGAATTGCGGCGGACTAAAACAATTAATATCTTAGATAGGGATTCTCCATGTAAAACAAGCATTTTTTGGCTGATGACTATGCGTCAAATATAAAAGTGTCCAAAGAGATACACACCAAGATAAAATACTCATACTTTAATCTGTATTTGAGCAAAAATCTGGACCTCTACCCTCTATTTGCACGGTTCAGCCCTTATTGTCGACTTAGCACCCCAACTATTAATTTACGTGGTCAGTTCATGAAGGAATACGCTGGCTTTGGGTCCCCACGGTACTATCTAATGTATGACAGCGTGCTGAAACCGGGCAATTAGTCTCCGCCGCGCTATCAAACAATAAGGTAGTTATCGCACTCGCCAATTTGCACCAAAAGTTTTGCACCATTCAAACTACATCAGTTACTATGAGTGTGGGGCATTCTCATGTGCATGCCATTTTTGCACTAAAATTCGAAGTTCTGTGTCGGACAAAATGCTGTGCACCTTGTGTTTGTTAAAATGAGCGACTTTTCGCCTGCCGTGGGAATACCCATGCTATATTCAGTTAATGTAAGTAAGAGCTGACAAAATTAATGCTGTTTCATAATATGAATTTGCTTTCTGAAATTTAATTAAACAGATTTCTGGTTTCGTGAATGTTTCGTGAAATTTTCGTGAAATTCGTAAAATAAAAATTTCGTGAAAATGTCTATGTACAGGAAATTGAGAGTCAGTTTTCGGAACCTCTGAAGTAAATTGCACAATATCATCAATTGAATTAAGATGACATCGTATAGACAACTCCATAAGAACTGCATTTCCCAAGCTTCGTCCAACCTCTCAACTTTCATTCAGCCCGTATCCTCTCTACCAGGTCGTGACAGACTCCGTTCCCCTTCCATTCATTCACTAAGCAAGCCATTTGTGAGTCACTGGACAATCGAAGGTCGTGTATTTCAGCTAGATGCCTTAACGGCGCAGTGGCCTTGTGATAGAGTGGTCGCTCTGCGTCCGGTAGACCTTGGTTCAAAACTAATTAAACTAAGACTTTAAATGATAGGTACACGCTGCATTCTTACTAAGCACTCAGTACAAAAAGAATGAGAGTGAGATGAAAACAACTCGACCACATGGAAGAAAGCCTCCGTGCCTAATGTGCCTCCGAGTATAAACAAGGTTCATTTAACGGCTTGGAATGACATTTACTTTTATCCGCTATTTATGCGCCATTTTTGACATCGGGTGAAAGGCCTAGAAGTCTAGAACAGGAATAGTGTCATCCTTATGCTTTCTTCGAAGAAAAGGAATTTTGAGCTGTCCGGAGGTGCTAAGTTTGGATATGTCTGGCGGTGTTATTGAGTGGAAAAGCGCTTTATAGATCACTTCTACAAATCTGGTTATCTCAAAATTTGGTAAGCAACGTATATGCAGATCGTTTCATAATTTATTGCATAATGGAGAATGACTGTTATTCTATCCTTTCTTGTCGCATGAAACAGGGCATTTTTAAGGAATTTCTACTAGGCAACCATTTGCTCGAGAGGGCATTTTAGGACTATGTACTCAAGACAGAATTACATGAGTAAGCCTATGGTATCAAAGTACTGTTGCTCGCATTGATGCTCACTTTGATGAATTTTGTTCCACGCATTCATGGGTATGTCTCAAAGAGCACTGCAGGGCTTAAGTGTTTATACGTCTAAGGTTATGTGCTAAGCTGCCAAATAAATGTAATTTAAATTGTATAGTAAGAATCTACATGCTTACAAGCATGCTCGTGTATTCTTGTTTACCTTACATGCATTTCATTTCTGTGTTGTCAGCTACCGCACTCACTTTGCTATAGGTAAATTGGCAAATTTTGGTATTTGCATTATCGCTATCTTTCATTGTTTTACAAAGTGTCGATCTATTGACTTAATGTCAAACTGTCTGCAGAAGTAAAATGATTGATTATTGATGAGAATCAACTGATCAATTTAGATAATTCTATCACTGAATTCATCAATTTATGAATTTTCATTGCTGTGCAGGATGAAAATCATTGATCAAGTGGTCAATTTCTACAAAGAGATATCCCGGTACTTTTCATATGTTTCGCCTGATACAAAAAGGATTTCAATGTAGGCCTATGTTCTTTTTATATCAATACATTATAACTAAGAATTTTACTTTCGGCCATGCATGTTCAGTGTGAGACGAGAAAAGCTGTGATTGTGACGAATTTTTGAATACATACAAACTGCACTTCTCTGAATAAAAGACAGTAAAAGATAGTGACTTTGAGACATAAGACTTAACTCAGCTGAGACATAAGCTGCTTGACTCAGCTGCATGATTCCAAAATTGAAAATAATTCAAACCACGGTCCTGCCGAAATCATATGCATGTGTATTCACTTGAAAGCTCGCAAGTCTTTGCTGAGAGTTTTTAAAAACTTGCTATCGACTCGGCATCATAATATGCCATATCTGAAGCGTCAAATGATCAGACATTCAAATTGGCCTTATCATAGCCTATCCACTCGAAGTCTTTACTTGATGACGATTATCATTTAAGGCAACCTATACATGTTCTGTATATGGCAATAGTAAAATTTTGCGTAACTTCCGAATCATTTACTCTCACCGACATTGCTCTCTCATCATTTGTTGATGATCTAGAAAATGAGCTCATAAAATGCTTGCTGATGATCTCATAAAATATTTGAAGTTGTGAGGGATCGACAGAATACTGTGATGCATGAATAATAGACAAAATAAACTTAGAATGAATTTCATGCATTTCATCTAACAAACCACCTATACATTCAGGCATTAGAATTTAAATGCTATCGACTACAAAATATGTGGAATTGTCGATACAGGAAAAGGCACTATCGATGTATCGATGTCAATACATCGAAAGAAATTGGAACAATCAGAAAGCATCTCAGGTCAATCTTCAGTTCATGAACGGAAAATTCTTATTTCAGTTCAGTGATAGAAACTGAAATGTCCCGTTCGCTGAGTTCACTCGTTCACCAGTGAGCACCTGAAAACCTCGCTTGCTCACTCACTTACTCGTAGTCAAAAGTTCGAATGCACTGGTCAGCATCCCCTAACGTCGAAGGATCAACAGTTTCAATAGAGATCTTGTTCGCTGTTTAAGCCAACAGAAGTAAAGGGTGTCCGTAAATTCGCTTGACTTTTAAATTGAATATCTGCATGAGCAAACAATAAACTTTTGTGTCACAAACCATGATATATTACGCAACATTAAGGGGAATTTACGAATCTAACCATAAGAAATGAATATTCGATTATTTGGCTGCTTAAATTTTGCATTCTGCATGCAGTCAATTTTGTAATCAATATTACATGCACAATTATAGTTTTGGTGAATTCATTTCAGTTTCAGTAAATGTTTAAGTCAATTCGCCGTATTGTCAATTATTTCAATTAACCTTACTTAGGAGACATAGCTCAAAATTTTCCCTTATTCAATTCTATGAAACTTTCATCACCAGCCATGACGACATGCCTAGTCATAGATTGATTCATATCGTATCATCTTCAATTGAGAAGGTCAAATTAATCAGCCTTCATGGCATGGAATTGAAATATCCCATATCCATTACGTGATGGTTTTCGCTAACCAATGACAAAGACGTGTGTGTCAACCAATAGGTTTAGTCTGCATCATAGAGTTTCCTCATGCTATGTTCGAAATCCCACTGTGAAGTGGTACAATCGCTGACTATCGTATTCACAATGGATCCTCAGACTCGGATAGAGATAGTTCAGTTCCTCTATGCATGCAATAGAAGTGATACAGCTGCTCTTCGAAAGTTTAAGACTCAAAGGCGCATTCAAAAAGATCCTTTTACAACAGCATCGATTACAAATATCATCAAAAAGTTTGAAGAAACTGGCAGTGTTCATGATAAACCTCGCAGTGGTTGTCCTACAGTGGATGACTTGACAAGCAACTGTGAATCGCGTCGTCGAGGAGACTAGTTCAAAATCAATGCTAGGAGTCACGTCAGTTCGCAAAGTGGCTGAGAGGTTGGTACCATTTCAAAGACTAGTGTCCATAAAATCCTTCGGCATGAACTAGGACTCCACCCGTACAAATTACAAGTCGTGCAAGCACTTGAGTCGGCCGACAAGACAAAGCACTGTGAGTTTGCGAGATGACATCTCGACAATCAGAATGTATCGATGATATCAGTTTGACGAGGCGTAGTTTTCACTCGATGGGATCGTTAATGCGCACAATTGCCACATCTAGTCAGATGTCAAGCAATCAACATGCATCTCAAATCGCGTGATACGTCGAGGATGTGACCGAGAGTGTCCTCTACGTTCACCTGATCTGAATCCTCTGGACTTTTGGTTCTGGGGATGGATGAAAGCGAAGATATACGATCATGGTAAGCCACAAAACCTGGACCAGTCGAGTGAGAAGATCACTGACATCTGCAATGAAGTCACACGTGAAGAACTTGCCGCTGGTGTTTTCGATGCACTGATTGATTGCGACGGCGATCATTTCGAACATTTGATTTGAACATTTTAATCATCAAATATTGGCTTCTTATTGTTAGATTCATAAATTCCCCTTTATGTTGCATAACATAACATGGTTGTGATGAAAAAGTTTATTGCTTTCTCATGTAGATATTCAATTTAAAAGTCAAGCGAATTTACGGACACACTGTATATGGCATTGCTATTCCTGATGTCATGTCATGTTTTGCACTTTGGTGTTCGGCGAGTCATGCAGGGCCTATATGCTTCAACTTGTGAGCACCAAAACCAAGAAAAGAAAAATTTCTTTACAAAGTCTACCTTTATAAGTCAATAGTGACAGTTTTCTGCAAACGACGTTCTTTCAGTCATGAAGCTCGCTATCTCAAGTCTGTGATCAAAAACGACCGTGCCAACGTCGCTCATGGCAATTATCAGACGGTTGATTAAATCATCGCTCCCCATTCTGAGGAGATTAAATCAAACTTTGATTGGAAAATATTTCAGCTTCTGATCACTGCATATCCTCGTTGCTTCCTCTGCATAACATTTTTTAGTTTTCGTCTTGTCCACCAGAAATTGGATTGTCTCTCATAAAATCAGACAATTTTTTAAGATCAGCATCGCACATGGTCAATACATCTAGTATGGAGAGATCTGACCTCCTCAGATCCTTTTGAAATAGCGTTGAGATGCAAAAAATATCATAAATGAGTACAGTTAAATTGCTTGAAGAGCACATTCTTGCCAAATAGCCAAATTTTGCTACGAATCTTTCCATTCTCGAGCATTTTCTCCATGAAAGTGTGGGTTGATATATAGAGGATGCAGTGTAAGACTCATGGATCAGTGATCATGGACTGACGCTTATTTACCGAGTCAAATTTTTATATGCTTTACTTGTCTAGAAATCGGTCAGTTAGCGTATAAACGTGTGGTTACCTAGTTTTTAATTTCCTACAGGGCAACGGAAACACTTTGAGGGGGCAAGGTAGCCATTTGGTTACCTAGCTGCTATGTAGAAAAACACACGGGCATCAAATGTGATTGCTATGTTTAACTGACACAAGAAATATATTCTGTTGGTCTTCTGAGACCATAGAAATTGATAGCAATGGACATAGAGTAAGTACATTAGGTAGTATCGACTCAAAATTTATCTGTAGTGAAAATTTTTATATCAAAAGATTCAGCTTTCTGCGGAGATTGCGTTCTTGCACTCCAAAAAAATATTTGATCACTTTTTAAGAAGCTAAATGTTTGCAAATTATTCCTGTGTTTACGTCGTATGTACTAGCGATTTGGAACCTATATGTCAGGTTACTATCAAATATTAAATTATCAGGTATTTTGGGAACTTTCCTTATTCCATGAAAAATATTTATTAGAAACGTACCTTCGTTTCATAATGCTCTTTAATTTTGTTTCCACATGACCGCCTCTTCAGCTTGCAGATAATCGAAACGAATTGCATCATTCCCCCACCGTATAGGCACCGTATAGGCGTGTCAATTTTATTGCAAGTAAATGCATAACACAATTCATTCATAATACATGGTATTTGTTCTCGGCGTGCATGACCGCCTTTTGACCGTCAAGACAAATGACATAATCGATAAACTATTTAAAGCCTCGAAGTTTTCTGTCCGTCAAGTATCAAACGAGACTTTCGAGAGACAGTATGAGGAAGCTACTGATTCTGCTGTGCTTGGCTTTGGTGGCAGTTGCCATTCATGCCAAAGACGAGGAGAATGAGGAGGAAGCAGATTTGGAAGAGTCACTGAAATCCTTGGCAGAATCTGAGAAATCGGATGAAGATAAGAAGTTTCTTGACTGGCTATTTGGACGTCGCCGCCGCCGCCGCCGTCGCCGCCGTCGTCGTCGCCGCCGCTACTACTACTACTACTACTATTATAAAAAATAGACTTCAGTAAGTAAATTGCATTGCAAAGGAAAAGTTGCTTCAGGTGCACAGTCATCTAGTACTCAATTACAGTAAATTGTTAGCCATTTTGCTCGATCATAAATGTCAGTTATATGAAATTCATCTCCCTGCTAGAGTATTGAAAATACTCTACCATTCATGTTTTCAATTTCAAAAGCCGTGGATCATTAATGCACGAAAAGAATCTGTATTTTTAATGCATCAAGTATTTCCAATCTAATGAAAAGTTTAACCCACTGCTTCATATCTTACCAAATCTCTACTGAACTGATGTAAAACCAAACATCAAAGCAAGCAAACTCAAACAAGCAAAAATGACATCTTGAAATTTTTCGACTTGCTTCCATTAAGCTTTAAAGTGATAAATTTTGCATGATTAGGGACTGATTGGGCTTACTATTCCTTTGAGCTCCATGAAATAAAATCAGACGAATATGCAATGCAAAAGTTTCATCATTTTTTCAGAATCCGAGAAATGGATCTTCGCCAGAAAGAGAGTAGTCTACACCTTTGAACTTCTACATTGTATGTGGTAACGAACATTGAATTGAGTTACTTGTACATGCACCGATGTTTAATTGCTTTTTAATAAATATCAACTCTTTTCCTATTGCTGTTTTATGAACACCTCTGTGAATATGGAAGATCGGTGGCACATATTAAAATACAACCGATATGCTTCAGAAATATTCAATTAATTCCACCTAAATATGTAATTGTCAAGGTTGGAACCGTCATCAGGTTCGGGGCGGTTACAAATTTTGAAGACCAACAGGTAATTACTTTAATCAGGTCCATGTTAACTGGTGAGGACATTTATTCTATAATAAATTGTTTAGTCAATCCAAGAAATTACAACACGCATCGCTGTGGCAACTCGTCTTGTGAAAACTTGAATTTCAGAATGCTTTTTGGCATGTTCGCTGACGAATTTTGCTGTCATATTTCGCGAATTTAAGCTAGTATTTAGTAACCAATGCAATGCAAACAGCACACTGTAAACCGTCAAAACACTATCAAATGAAATTATATTATTGAAATATTATTTGAGCAGCTTTTAAGAAGCAAAATGTTTGAAAATTTACATACTACTGACATGAAATGAATATTTACTCACGGGCATCTTAATTAACCGGAAAGCTGATTATCAAGGGAATCTCATGAACCGCATTACAATGCAAGTCTTCATGAGAAAGTCGAATTGTTGGCTGAAACTTCAAGCTTTTAATTCTATTTTCATCGGTATGATTCTATGATTCACAAAATCCATGTTTTTCATTTTTTGAATCTGAATAGAATGTAGACCCCACAGAATTAAATTGTTTAACCGTGTCACTTTGCTAGAAGTGCAAACTGATTCAAAACAATGGCACATGCAGGAACTTAATAAGTGGGCAAAAAGAAATTTTTAATACCTTACAGAGATAGGAAAAATAGTCGTGCGTCGCTTGCGGATTGCTCTGAATTCCTTTAAAATGCTCCGATCACCAGGATTCCGTCAGATTTGAAGAATTCAGATCATTGCGCAAAAGTTTTCTCGATAATGTGGGGTCCTCCGATTATTATTAAAAAAGTTAGCAGGCGCACGAAAAGAACGTTCACAAACTTCTCTGTAGAGCTTGACATCGACTGTGTCTCTTTGCTGTGTGATCCGGTTGATAGCAGTCACTGGAACTTCACACAATTTGGCGTGTTTCATGTTGAACTGGATGCTCACTGTTCGATTGCTATGGTATTATGTCAGCAGATACTCTATGAGAATGGAAGTTAAGATTCATGCAATTCACAATAGTACCACCATGGAGAAAATTTCATTCGCTTGTGGGTAAGGCCTCAGCCACACTGCGAGCTTTTCCAAGTGTTTCCGAGCAAAGCTTTTTGCACCAAATATAAAGTCATATTGCAGCAGTTGTAGACGAGAGCGCTTACGGACATACGTTTGCTCAAGACGCTCGGGACGCTCGTGTTTGCTTTGCTTTCAGTGTGGCTGAGGCCTTAGTCTATAGCGGATATAATCCTATTCCAGCCATTGAATGCAATGGTAGCAAATGATAGAAATTGACATAGATATTCGTCTCCCTTTGATTTGTGCGATTGCCAAGCGCGCGCATTGCAGGGAGCAGCTTTTTTTAGCGAGCACACGAACCTCGCCGTTCAGATTACAGGCAGACTGTAAAGTGAAAAGTAGTTTTGCTTAGTGATAAATTCGCTATTAAATGGAAATATTGCTCTCACCGTTCGACTCTTCACGATCTAAATTCACAGACTGTGTACATTTAATGTGGTGTCAATCTTCTGGCTCGTCACAATTCACACTTGAATTTGTATTAAGTTCAATGACAAATTGATCTTCTTGCCCCTCGGGACTAGTTCTGGACGTGACCATCAGAACTGAAGAAAGTGATCTCAAGACCCAAGCGCTCAGTTTCTCACTTAGAAACACTTGTCAACGGCTGCATCATTGGGCTAGAATCAGTCACATGTGTAAAGCTAAGCTTTTAATTGGTCATCCATTCCTCAACTTAGTTCCCCCGGCTGTGCCGCGACCTTGAGTCAGTTTCCATTTCAGTCAACTTCAGATAAACAATCTATTTCTATGACTGAGACATTCAACTGATGAGACAATGACCATTGCT
Organism: Prostheceraeus crozeri; assembly: GCA_907163375.1. Taxonomy (NCBI): domain Eukaryota; kingdom Metazoa; phylum Platyhelminthes; order Polycladida; family Euryleptidae; genus Prostheceraeus; species Prostheceraeus crozeri. The sequence continues at coordinate 4,967 of CAJQUW010002524.1, read as the reverse complement.
AATCAATGTAACTGAACAACTGCAACATGTCGGATGTCGCTTATCGGTCCACGTGGCAATTAACATGTCTATACTCGATCCATTTATCCCATTCAGCGCCGACCATCGAAGCACTCAGATGTTTTCATAATTTTTTATAAAATATGTCTACAATGGGCATAAATATTGCATGTTAACATTTTTTTCGCAGAAAAACGTGTAACTTCATAGAAATCGGAATTGTAGCGAAAACGCTACGCTGGCGCAATGTAATGTCCATTTGTGATATTCATAAATACTATTTCAAAGTTTCGGAGTCAGTATAATATCACTTCAAGTAATAAACTTTTGAATCTTTAATGACCGTTTATCAAATAACAAATTCTAGAGCTTCAGGTTGAAAAGTCTGTTCAAACATGACGGAGTCCTCATGCTTACATGTGCCAATTGAAACACTCGATGTGACAAGGGAAGTCACATGTCCCACAAAAATGGATCACTTGATCCATCCGGTCGACGTTTCGGACAATCCGATGCTTGACATCTTCGACTTTTCGTCATCACTCCGATCTTGTGAAGATGATGGCCTGGATTTGACATTCGTTTTTGCTTCGAAAGCGATCGCTTCGTTGTACATGACAGCAGATGACGCACAACGGTGTGCCGGAAGGACAGCTGATCAATACGTGACTCACCACATCCAGTTGTAGCTCGGTGAATCAGAAAGGCATTGGACCTGAATGTTTTCGATATCCACGCGATGATAGGCCAATACCACTTTTTTCCTTTGAAATGCATGTGATACAACTGAATACGGGAGTCAAGAGTGTCCACACCTCCCAAGTATTGGTTATACCCTGCTAGTTTTTTTGGCATGGGCAGACTCACTTTATTTCTTACTTGTCGACTGCAACGTTGTGCTGATACAGAGGATTGACCGAATCAAAGTTTGATAGCAAGCCAACTGTGTTATTGTCCTTCCACCATACAACAACGATGCCTTCCGAGGACATGAAATCAAAGTCACTTTTGTTTCTGACTGAGCTCCTTTTCCTCGATGGGACATTTCTCGCTTCGATTTTTTCTGACGGTGCCTATGGCTTTCACATTCTTCGACTGTAAAAATGACATAGCAGCGAAAGAAGTGAAAAAGTTATCAAAGTATACTTCAACATCTTCATATCCGTAGATTTTGCCATTTTGTAGTCGTTCATTCACAACACAAAGAATAAGAGGTGTAGTTTGCTTTTCTGCTGCTCCATGGTACATATCAAAGAAACAGCCTCACTGAGTGCTAAAAAGTTTTTCGGCATCTTGAACGTCGTACAAAGTCGCAATGAATATGTATGTTGCCTCACACTAGGGATTGCAATCCCGGGATCACGATATCCGGGGATCCCGGGATTTTCATACATTTTACGGGATTGAAATCTCGGGATTATAGGGTGCGTGATCCCGGGAATTGAAATTATGATTTTATTGGCCTAATTTCAGAATTCTTCAGAGCTGTTGGCGGATATCCGGACTTTGCTAGGTTTTTATAGCGCATTTCAGTTTGATCTGTGAGACTATTTTTGAGTATTGAATTGGATTTGTTAGAATCATAACAAAAATTTCTAAAAATCAAAATTAATTTGTTAGAATTCTCATAGCGGTTCTCAATTTGATGTGCTATTGTACTGCAATGGTTATTTTTCTGATTGTTATAAACATATTCATAAATACATGTATACTATTCGTAATCATACATCGTTCTTGATGGTAATAACTATACAATTTATTATGTCTTGTAGCCTAAATCTATCTGCACGAAGATCGCAAATAGACCTAGCTACATGTAAGCCCTAGATTACTTAGCATGAAAGTATAAAGTGACAAAATCAAAATTGTCAATGTGTTAACTCATATGCAATCTACCATCCAGCTCCTTTGAAATTCTGTGATGATCGAAAAAACGCACTTGCAGGTCTTAGATTGAGTGCCTTTAGTAAGATTGCTCTAAATTAAACTAGAGCTACAATCATCAGTAACAAACCGCCATATAATGTAGCATATATATGTAGTCTACATGTACTTAAGTAGCAATCCCATCCGACGTACAAGTCCAAAATGAGCAACGATGAGTCATCATGCTGACTCAGCCCCCCCCCCACTGGAAGGAAGAGACGTGGCTAAGGATGTGTTGGGAGGAATGGATCCAAAAGGAGGAAACGGGTCCCTACTCCCCCTCTGGAAGGAAGGAAGGAAGGAGAAACTGTGAGGGTAGGGGTGGAATGTGGGAAGGATAGAGTGAGAAAAGGTAGGTTTTGATGGTTTTGGGATGATAAAAGTCGTTTTTCGGTATGAAGGAGGCCTCGGATGGAAAAACGGAGGCCAGATTCGGACTCTACGTGAAATTTCGGTTAGGAATGATGTTTCCAGCTCAATCGGAGAAAAAAAGTGATGACCTCCTTCCTCTGGAACGAGACTTCCAACTTTGGTTCTAGAGATGGTAGAAAGTCGTGTGATAGCTCATTTGAAAGCTAAGAGTGAGAAAAATGCAGTGGAAAGCTCAGTTTGGTCCTGTTTTCCCGGGTTTAGAGAGGAAAATGGCAGGAAAACGTCAGATTTGGAAAAGGCAGGTTTTGGTCGTTTTGGGATGAGAAAGTCCATTTTTCGCCATGAAGGAGGCCTCGGATGGAAAACGGACGGAGGGCAAATTCGGACGTTTTGGCCAAATTTTAAGTCTAGGAACTTCTTTCCAGCTCAATCGGAGAGAAAAAGTGCTGACCTCCCTCCTCCCTCTGGAACGAGACTTCCAACTTTGGTTCTAGAGATCGTAGAAAGTCGTCAATAGCTCATTTGAAAGCTAAGAGTGAGGCAAATGCAGTGAAAGAAACGGCTTGTTCATATCTGCTCTCGCCGTTTAGATGTGAGACGCGCCAATTGAAAATGTTGGACATTGGCGAAAAAACGACAGAGTTCAAATTTTTTTAATGAAAATGGTCTCTAGCGGGTGAACGAAGCCAACAGAGAAACACAGAGAAAACAGAAACCAGAACCAGATGGAATCACGTGCCATTCTGCATCTAGAGGGTTTATAGGGGGGGAGTTTCAAGTGAATCGGAGAGAAAAAGTTGAAAATTTTCTTCACACTTGGGTCTCTACACGGATTTTTTCCCTGAAAATGTTCAATTGTGGCCGCCTTTGGCGATGAATAGCGGAGGATTGGAAGTGAATGAAGAGCTCGGGTTTCTTTTCTAGGGCAAGACCGCACTCTGTTCTCTAGGATCCTATCTTTTCAGATGCGTGGAAGGTTTCGTTTCCAAATGAGAGCATGTTGAAATCAAGTTTTTGTGCATTTTCCAAGATTTTGGAACTTTTGAAAAAACGATAGAGTTTTTCATCTCGGCTCCTGGTCATCGTAGAGAGTCGATGGATGTCTTAAATGAAAGGTGAGAGTGAGAAAACGTGACTGTCAAAATTTGAAGTCAATCGGAGCACTAGAAACGGATATAGACGCGTTTAAAGATTTGGATGATGGATATTACGTCATCAGCTGATTGCCGCAAACTATATAAGTGGAAACTCTACTTGTGGAAATCAGTTCTCCACCCGACTGGGTTGGGTTAGGTGAACTCCGGAGCTCTGATGATAGCATTGGAAATCGTAATTGATAGCGTAAGAAACCGACTTAGAAAATTTCATTGCTGATATCAGCTAAGACGTCAGACTTAAAGGTTCGCCAGGAGATGGCCTTCGTCTCCAGGCCATAAAAGACTCCAAAACTTTAAAGGCTTATAACTTTGCTTCTACAAGTCCGTTTGACTTGAATCAAAAAAGTTTGATCGCTATTGATCAGAACCTTAGTGACAGAATAATGTATATAAAATTTCATAAGTAGTGCTAAAAAGTTGAAAAATTTAAATTCACACTATATTTTTGGAGGTTGGCTATCTAGTCATGGGTGGCATCTAAACATCTCCATTGCAAAATCGCTTGTGAATCACGGCTTGCTATCAAAGCTGATGTTGAAAATCGAATGTTCGCGATTTTCCAAGATTTGTAACTTTATGACACACGGGACTCCGAGTTGCGGTTCAGGTATCGTAGAGCGTCGACGGGAGGGTTAATGAAAGGTGAGAGCGAGAAGAAAACATTGGACTGTCAAATTTTGCACAGTCACTCGGCGACTAGAAGGAGATAGAATATTTAAGGTTTGGATGATGGGGTTTAGTCTGCCGGTGATCGACACAACCTAAATAAGTGAGGTCTTACTTGTGGAAATCAGTTCTCCTCCCGACTGGGAGGGGTAGTGAACTCCGGAGTCCGATGAAAGCATCGGCAATTCAAATTTCGGGTTTCCTTAGGAAACGACTTAAAAATTTCATGGCTGATATCAGCAAGGCGTCCGATTTAAAAGTTAGCCAGGGACATCGTCTCCAGGCATACAGATCCAAAACTTTAAAGGCTAGTAACTTTGCTACTACAGTCCTTTTTGCCTTGTCAAAGATTCGATACGTATTTCGACTATATAGACAGACTACTTAAAAAAACTTTCATACACGAAGAGTTAAAGCTGAACACATACAAATACAAAATTTTAGGAGGTTTTATGGGGTTATGACCTGCTTAAGTCAATGAAGGCATGTATAAGGTTGTAGAGCCAGTCTTTCCTTATACAGCGGCTTTCATGAAAGCGCGCATGACCTGGGAGAGTTTAGCTGTCTATATTCCATGACAGGAGGTGTTCCCTTCGGACGGCGGAGATTGGTAGTGATAAGTGAGGCAAGGGACTGTGTGTCATATTTTAGACCGAAACTCTGGGGCAAAATCATGTTTGGGCATTTGAACCGTTTCACGTAGCCACTTTGAACGCCTAATGGTGAGTCTTAGTATCTTTGTCATGGGTCGGCATCGTAAAACATCTCATTGCAAACGCTTGTGAATCACGGGGCCCCCTTGCTATAAGATGATCAAAGCACCGACTTGCAACTCTTGTAAATAAC